>VXBT01001853.1:0-24513 GCA_013400235.1 Oriolus oriolus
GCAAGCGCGGAGTGGCGGTCGGGGTTGGGGTCGGAGTCGGGCAGGCGCCTTTGTGAGGAGAAAGGGCCTGCCGATGGGCCGTTTTGTCCTTCCCCAAGCGCACGCGTGACCACCCCCATCTTGGGAAGGACGGCGTCACCCGTCCCCCGGGCCGCTATTTTGAGTGCGGCATAGCCTCACCGAGCGGCTGCACTACGTCGTTCTTATCACCGGGTGGCAACAGCGATTTAAGTACCAGCCCCAGTCCCAGGCTGTTACGCTGAGAGAGAAAAAAACTCCGAATACACTAAGCTATTTCTATCGCCTTCATAGATACCATATTTTCTTCCATTTTCAAGCCCGTCGTTGCTTAATTTATGTATACAAAAGTTATATTTGCATTTTTAAACCCTATATATCCGTATTTAGAGTTTCTTATCCTCCAAGGTCCTGTATATAGTACAGTAGATATGGGGCTGAATTTGGAAATCAATTTTAATAAAAAATATTCGTCATATATATATATGTAAAGATAAGAAAAGCTATAGTTTTAATCTTTTCTGAACACGCACACCCTCTACGCTTCCAAGCATTTTTGGGCTGTAACCTCCCTTTTTTTGGGAGGATACCACCTAACCCCTCTCATACCCTACTCACCTTCTTAACTGCGTTTTCGCTCTCCAAGTGACACTGGGGTGCCCAAAATGACATCATCACCTCGCAGACTCCAATTCCCTCCCTTTTTACTCATTCCCCAAAGAGGGCAGAAACGAATCAAACTAGCCCGGCCCAGCAGCATGTTGCTTTAATAATGCCATTTACGTACGTACATTCCCCTCCCCCCCCCCTCCAAAAGGGGCATCTTCTTTAGAAAAATGAAGGGAGGGCAGCCCCCTAAATGGTTGAAGTCCCTCCCCAGCTCCCGTCTTGCAGGCTGGCGGCTGCCCCGCAGCAAAGGGGCGGTGTGTCGGAGGATGGTGCCTCGTCTCTCGCTCAGGCTCTTCTCCGCCTTGTTCCTCCTCTGTTCCCACGCTCCAGGCAGTGCCAGATGTCTCATCCCTTCCCTGTGATGCTCCTACGGGGATATCACCCCGTGCGGCTGGAGAAGGCGGCTGTCCGGTGATCGGAATCTGCGCTCACGGACCCACCACGACAGCTCCGGCCCTCGCGGCGGTGCTGCACATCTCGCTGGCACGGTCAGTGAAGCCCAGTGTAAATTGTGGAAAATTGAAGAGTGACAAGAAAAACAATTTTCTTTTGTTATCCTGCTCTCTCACGGCTGCGGCCACAGGGAGAGCAGCTCCAACATGTACAAACGCACACAGCATACAAACAAAACAAGAACCAAAACTCCCTGAGAACCACGCGTACGGGACCAGAGATACAATCGGGACCCACAGCTGGAGGTCAGCGGAAAGAGGGGGACTTCGCACGACCTAGGGCTGGTACCGCACTGTATTTTGAACTCTAGCGCGCAGTAAAACGCTCCTCACGATACAGATACGGCATTGCGTGACCTCTAGGCGAACTGTGCAAGTGCCGCGGGAACGTGCCCGGGGGTGCGCGGCATAGGCAGCTTCCCCTGGGACCGCTTCCTCCTCCCCGTTTGAGCACGCCCTACTGCGGAGAGCGCGGCGATGCAGAGGCGGCACCGGAGCGCTGGCTCCGGCAGCGGGCCTGGCGCGGACTACAAGTACCGTGAGCTCCCGTGGGAAGAGGGAGCGGGTCCCGTGAAAGCCCGCGCGGAGCCGCACTACAGCTCCCACAAAGCTTCACGCCGCCTGGTGTCTCCGCTCCGGTCCCGATTTAAATCCAGGCAGTGAGGAAAATGGCGGTGCGGGGCTGAGTGTGGGGGAGACGGAGACGTAGCTGAGCTTTGGCTCCTTTCCCGGGTGAGTGGGGTTTGGAGGGAGGGAGTGAGTAATGAGTGGAGGGAGGAGAGTTCTAGTTCGCGTTCCCCTGTTTCTAGTGCTCGGGTGGGACTGGGATGGCGGAGGGAGCGCTGCCCCTTGCCGGGGAAGGGAGAGGCTTGGGGGTGGCCCTGAGGGGCGGCTCTTTTCTGTCTCTCGCCCCCCTCCTCAATATGAACGTGCATCCCTGAGGGGAGGAGGAAGGGGAGCGTAGATGGATTGTGTGTGTGAGGAGTATTCCTAGGGCTGGGGATGAGGGGCAACGTGTGGCTGCCTTTACCTCTTTCTAGCTATTGTAACTTTACCGGTGACTGGGTTTGAAGGGGCATTCCTGAGGCAGTGGCGGGGAATTGATGTGTGGAGTGAAGGCTTCCCGTATCGCTGTGTGATGCGTATCAAAGTATGGTGATTTTGGGCGGAGGTTCCTCGTAGAATACAAAGAGAGCTGAGATCGCTGTGGACTTGGCTTTAGAATCTGACCCACGGTTTCTCAGCCGGAGCAGAGGCGGGGTGTGGGTGAAATACCTCGGTTAGAATGGCCCCCTCTGCCATTCATTTGGGTTTATCTGGTACTGAGGCGGTTCCAAAGATCTTGGTATCTGCGTTCTCCTGGTCATCCTGTAGCCTCGGTAAGTTTCAGAGCTGACTTCTCTTGCCTCCTTATCTCTGGTAATAAGAAAAAGGATGAAAAATAGTGCAAATGAAAGGTTCATTTGCACGCCTCTTTCCCATTTCTGCCTCGTAGCTGTAATGAAACTGTGTTGTTGAGGGCTGGAGATGAGATTNTGCCACTTTAGGTGTTAGTGTTTCTGGGATATAAATACGGTGATTGTGAGTTAGAATGTAGCGTGAGGTTGAGATAATTCCTACAATTCTCTTTCTCTGGTTCTAAAGTTGGTTCCGTTTGTGGTTCCTACTCCTAAGCACAGTCAAGTTTTCCTTTAAAAGCAAAGCTTCTGAATTTGTCAGCTCGTATTCGGACTCGTTTGAACCCTCAGTATCTCCTTCCTCTTTTAGACAGAAGTTAACAGAAAACAGTATGTTGGATTCTAACTGGAATAACAACACAAAACAAAAGGAAATCTTAAATTGTGAGGTGTGGTAATATCTAGCTATATGATGTCTGTAATACAGTTAAAATGGACTCTTACAATAAGCTTAAAATTCTACCATCGCTGTGATAAAAATAAATATTTTCTTATGGAACATTTTCATCTTAAAATGTGCTGCTTCACATGAAACAAAGTTGTATGTTGTGAATATAAAATATAGCTTCATAGAAACAAATAGCATATAAGTGAAAACCAGAGAAGAAAAGCTTGGGTTTAGAGGAAATGGACAAAATTGGGTGGTTTGCGGGGGCTTGGGGCTTTTTGTTTCGGCTTTGTTGCTTTTGTTTTTTAAACAAGATTGTGCGGTTATAGCGTGCAGTAATTACATTTACCGTTAATTGCTGTTACAATGGGCTGTTCAGCTGACTGTTGTAAAGAATTTCTTTCCACTCTGTTACTGCTACAGTGGGGTTTTTTTAACTAATACCGGTGGATTTGATGGATTCACTGCTGTGATGTGAAGACAGAGGCTGTGGTATACGGGAAGCCATAGACAGAATAAACCCAGCATTCGGCCTCACTTTAAGTACCTCTCCTGATGACAGGGTGTTTTTTCCGGTCTGATTTTATTTGGAATATGACTTGCGTGCATTTTGGGCTTGCCTGTGCCTTTGTGTTTCTCTTAACCGTTCATCTGAAGCCCTTGTTCGTCCCAGCTTTGGATTTATTAACTTGGAAGTTTTGCATTGCCTAGTTTGTTTTTCCCCCCCTTCCCCGGCATTGCATCAGTGACGTATACCCCAAGGTATAGCTGAGACAAAATGCAGATTAGGAAGGAGGAGTAAATCTGTTTTACAATGGAACCTTACCTTTTGATCACGGTGGGGTTTTTTCGTTAATGATGGACGAGAAATCACCATCACAAAACCTTCAAGATTAATCTCTGTGGTACAGTTTCATAGAAAATGGAGTGTGTGCTTTTATTTTTCAAGAACTCTGGGAAAGAAAAGGTGTCTTGATTATATTTGCCTGCGAAATTAAACCGTCTGTAGCATATGAAAAGGTATTGGACACTACGGTACTGGACACTACAGTCTGACACTGGAGGTTGCTTCAGCTCCTGGATTTAAATGAGTCTCTCTCGAAAAGGTGTTCTTAAACAACTGTATGATACAGCATCTTCTGCATTTCGTGTTCAAGCTTTTTGAGTATTTAGAAACATCTCAAATATTATTCTGACTTGTTGTAATAATTTTTAAAATGGAGGAGAGGGGGAGGGGAGGAATAGTATCCTTTATGACAAGGATATGAGAGGGTTGTGAAGAATATCTAACCTGAATGCTGGGACAGCCTGCCTATGTAGTTTTTTCCGTTTGTTTTTCTCCCCTTCCCCTCTGGCTAGATCTATTGATGTTTCTAGACATAGTGTACTAGGAAAGAGGCAATTGTAAAAGAATTTAACTGCTACTAATTTAAGTCTGCTATGGAATGTATTTCCACTTACTCCGATTTTCGTATGCCGCATTTAGTTGAGCGAACGCTCTGAAGGTACATCAGGTTGTTTTTTGCACCGTATAAATGCGAGGTTTATTTCAGATGGATCCTGTTACTTTAATAATACTTAATTGGTGACTTTTAAAATTTACAGTTATCAATAAACTGATTTTTGAAAAGTGAAACAGAATTACCTCGCCTTCAGTCTCATGAAGGATTTTTAGTCTTTCACGTGCAGCGTGTCAAATAACAGAATGCCCTGCCTCACTGAAATGTCCCAAAGTGATCGAACAGGTAATGGAACAGCGATTGGGTTGGGCGACTTTTGTTGCCGTATCTTTTAATGGAAGGCTTAAGTAAAAGACAATTTACTTGATAAAAAAATAGTTAAATACACGTTCTCTCCAGTATTTTGGGGAAAGTATTGTTCGGAACAGTCAGTCAGGAGAAGAGTTCTCTGTTGCTTCTGCGTGAGTCCGAAGAACTAAGTAAATCTAAATCAAAGGTAGCATTCTTCCGGTTTTGCTTTGTGCGCTCAATTTGTGATTGCAACGCTTTGCGCGTTGCCCTACGGCGTATAATAACGTTTTACCGTTGCTGGGTTTTATCGTCACGTTCTCTGGAGGCTAGTAAGTCTCAGAAAAAGGTAAACTGCGCTACTTGGTTTTTGCTGCTATGTGTGTCTGAGGGGGTAGCTAATATAGTCTATGTGGATAAACTTTTTCTAAAACCTTTTAGACGGCCGTTAGGAGCGTACACGCTTGTGTGTGCGCACGTAGTCAGTCAGTATATGGAAGTGCCAAATTGGTTTGTGTGAATCTTACGAAGAAGTAGTAAAGCTTCAAAAGTTAATTTATCGTATTAACAATGACAACTTTAAGATGGTTTTCCATTTATGGCAGCTTACATCTTAAGGAGATGATTTCAGACAAAAATTTGCGGTTTCTTTGCCAGTGATTTGGATAGGCTTTTCAGACATCTTCCCCTATAATAATTTTTCTTTCCCCCTAAAGACTAGGCTGGAGAGGTTAGGTGGGAATAGGGAATTGTGACTTGGTTTGCAGTTCTTTTTGCGCTCGGTCCGTCTTTGCTGCTGCAATGAACTAAAGCAGACATAGCAGCATCTTTTGTTATAGTACCCTCCTGGTTTTATCTTCTATGGCAGCCTTTTTGATGTTCAGAGTAGAGATTTCTGGCTCAATGGGCGGACGTCAGTCAGCATATTGCTTAACGGTCTTAGGTAGTAATTGAAAGAATCCCCTCCTAATCGCTATTGCAAGTATTTATCTAGTCATAGATTCAAAGATAGTGCTAATGGCAACAAAAGCAAGAGTACTTCATCTGGAAGCTGTTCACTTGATTAAAATAGAACAAAGCCAACATCTTCTGTTAACCTAGAAAGTACATTTGATCTGCCTCTTCAGAAGGAAGGCAGTTTCTCTAATCGGTGCACAGAAAACTGAAAAAAGAAAACATCTTCGCTGGCTGAAGTAGCTTTGAAGGACTTTTATATTACAACTGTAGGTTTTCTGTTGAACCCCCTAATCTTTGGCGATGTACGTTCAAGGCCGACGAGTAAGATTTGTAGAGGTGAGGTGTAGAACTGGTGCTAGCAAACTTGCCGGACTTAAGAGAGATGATAAGCAGGTAGTAGGGATGATGAGCGGGATTCAGGACAATGGAAAATGAGTGCAAATTTGAGAGGGTTGAAGGAGACCCATCACTCGATAGGAACAGAATAGCTTGCATTGTCGTCCACTGCAATTTCTGTTCAAATGTACAGCTACAAGGTAGCTTTATCAACTGCTTTGTCTTCTCTTACCCATCTATCTGTCCGTAGCTGAACCTCAAGTGACCTCTATCGAGATTAATACACAGTATGATGATACTTCAGATTGGCCAAGCAACACTTTTGGTATATGAGCGAATTTTTCTTCCTTCCCCCTCATCTTAGCTCTGCTTTATAGCAGTGAAACTTTAAACTAAAGAGTCTGCCTAGGCAGAAGTGGAAGGTTGTTTGAGCAGTATATTTGAGAGAGCTTTTTAAAAATCTTTAAAAGCATTGGAAATTTCCAGGCTTCGCAAAAGGAAAATAATAAAAAAAAAGCTTTTAAGGTCTGGTTTAATAACTGCTTTGCAAGAAGAGAAGTATGAAAAAGAACCGCAGACATTCTGGATGTCAGCCTGAGAAATTTTCCACTGTTTCCTTTAATAACATGCAGGCGTGCCTTTATTGCTGGAATTTCAGTTAGGAATCCTTTCCTGACTGAAACTTCAAGCTATTTGGTGAGCAAGTGCTTGCTGAAAATCAGTTGTCAAGAAATAAATTCTCACGTGCAAGATTGCTCGTAAACCACTCTCACGCTGGGTACCAACTGCTGATTATATTAATCTCCAGTTTCTCGTTTTACAGTGTGTTAACTGCTCCCGCTACTACACGATCATTGCTAGGTGACAGTACATTTTTTCGCGCTTCCGACGGTAATTCTAGATCAACGTTTCCAGTAAGGACTGTATGCTGCTGAAATAGAAATCTTAATTATCCTGTCCTTAATAGACAAAGGAAGAAAGACATTAGGAAACATATCTTTTGTCAGAGAGTTAACCCTAAAGACTATTTAATGGTTATTTTTAAAATGATCGTAGTTTCAGATACAATGGTGAAAATCAAACTGAAGGGATCTACGGGTTCAACCTCATTTGTCTACCTTAAAGCTCTTTTCAATGTAAGTTCTTCTTGTTTACTAAAAGCTACCTGACCTTTCTCCAAGATGTAGAGGACTCTGTACTTGGAATGTGTCTTGTTTTTCTGTCACTACAGATATTTATTGTTGACTTACGCTGTTTTGGGTTAGGGCCTGAAGAATCCTTCGTATATTGGGTTGAGGTTTTTATTTTTTCTTAAATGCTGGGGTGGGAGCTAAGCTACTGTATTGTGTAAAAACGTAAGCAACATCACGACAAAGTCTCATCTTTCTAGCGTTATTTGAGAATATAAAACCAGAACCCTTTAAATGCACGTTAATGGAATGTTGTCTTTTTAAGACAGCGTAGTACACTTCTACAACTCTCGAGCCAAGTCGGGGCTATTGCGCTTCCTTTTCTGTTACCTCTCTTTCCCTTGCTCTGGGGCCGAGTCTCTTGCTGTCAGCAAGCAGATTTTAAGTCAAAATTGCCCATTCCCTCCTTCCTGCCAGCAATAAAACTTAAACCCCAAAACAAACGTAACCACCCGGGCAACTCCTGGCTACCGTCTTACCCCTAGTTGCCCAAACGCCGGTACTAGTGCAGGGGGACGGGTAGGATGGGACTACAGTAGCCACAGTCACGTCAAAATGTAAACTAGAGGGGGTTTCTCTAAGAGTCTGCTTCTAAACCGAATGTGTTACGGACGAGAGACTCAAGTGGTGCCTTGGTGTAGAACGAATTCAGCACCCTCTATAAACCCAGGGGCTGTAACGGGGAAGAGTTGGATGAGATACTGATTATGTGGTGTTGCTGGTAGTTCTTTACCTACTGTGTCTGCATTAGAAAACTAACTTAAGTCGATAAGGATCGAGTAGATATATTGAATGCTGTCCTGAAAACTGATGTTGAGCGACCTGCTGCATTTAATGTGTATATTTCACTAGTGTAGAGCATATATGTATTGCTAAGCAGACTAACTGACTGAAGGGGATACATACTAGAGTAACGTTTATTTAGGAGTGGAATTAATCTCTTGAATCTGTTGAACGGACCACATCTGTAAGGACTCGGAAGGTTGCCAATCTTGTGCTGTTTGGTTTAGGGTTGAAGGATTTTTAACAGGACTCTAGAATTAGAATATACTAGGTTTTGTTATGAAAAGCTTCTTCTTTTGCTTTTTTCCTATGCTGTTGTAATCAGTGGTGCTTCGTAGGTGGTAAGGGAATTCGTGGTTGCTAGGCTGAGGTTAAGGACTAAGAACGGGACTAAGATCTTTGACAGTTGGTGATACGTGTGTCTAAATGAACCTGCAGAGTGGACTGACACACTTGCCAGCGCTTACAGAATTTGGGCTTAATACTCTAAGTTTTCATTTCCATGAAATCAAGGTTCGTTTTTTTGTCTGAGGTTCTTCTTTTTATGTGGAGAAAAACAAAAGGGGAGGGGAGAAGAGTAGAGAACGTGTTTTGTGTACCGTATACCAAGAGTGCCTTTCGTGTCTAGGTCTGGATAGTTTTCGAATTAACCTGTGCGGCTAGGCTAAAGTAAACAACTACATGCAAAGCTGAAGACGAATTATTGTGCTCTGATAAAAGTTTGTTTATTGTAAGAAGCTATTACTAAATAGAAATATATTCCATGTTTATATGAACGCTCGTTCAAAAAGAATCTATCAATGCCTGTAACACAGATTTATGAGACACAGGTCAGTTTCAAATGCAGCCATCCTACCTGCAACTACACGGAAGTGATGAAAGTGGGAAGAGTGGCGCATAAGAGTGATTGATTTTTTTTAAAACTCACGTGGCAGTGTTTCCCAACCTCCAAAAGCAGCACAGCTGTACCCTCTTGTTCGGTAATTGCACTGTAGCACACAGCTGCAAAAATTGGTTTTTTTAAATTTTTTTTTTTTTTTAGGCTCTATTTGGTGTCTGCTTAATATTGTCCGTGAGCCTTTTTTCCCGTTTTTTGTCTACCTTTATGTTACGGTTATGCGTGCAGGAGCTCCTCGGTTGGTTTTCAGGGCAGGTACTTTATTGAGTTAACTATAGATGAGACTTTTTTAAGAGTGGAGTGTCTCAAAGCCTTACTTCAAATGTATGACTTGTACCTGGAATTACCTTTCAGCTGACACGCAGGTTTGACTGCTAAGGAAGTTCAGCAAATGTTTTCCTGATTTATGATGGGGCAAACCTACGACGTGAGCTGACTTTATCAGAGGCAGAACAGTCCTAACACTTGTTTCTGGTTGGAATCCGCAAATGTTTTACCTGGGATAGGATCTCTTGAACATTAACCATCTACGAAGTGTATGTGATGGGCCTTTCCTGTTGATATGAGTTTACGGAAAAAAAATAGCGTCTTGAATATGCAGTTTAGTTATAAAGTAAACGTTAATGTCTGAGTAATAGTTTGCTATAATTAACTATTAATCTGTTCATTAATCTTTTGTCTTTAAACAGAACTGGTTGTCCTTAATGTTTCTGTTTACTAGCACTCTTCAATTTTACGTGTTTCATTTTTGTTGACGTTTCAGTAATGAGTCACCTTTTTGGTCTTCTTTCATAGCTCACAGGAACTAGTAGCACACTGTATAGAGAGTAACTCTTTGGGGCAACGCTATTCCTTAGTGCAAAGTTGGCTCGAAAGCTTTTTCAAGGCGATGAGGTTGCACGCGTGAGACTAGGAGTATTCTGGCGTGCAGAAATAATTCGTTGTGCTTGCATTTTGCGTTAAGTTTGACGTAGCGGGGTTCCATTAACTTTATCTGTTTTAGAGAATCTGGAAAAAGATGTCAAAGCTTACTTTCTTGGTTACGTGCTATTGCAAGGTTTCTTCAGTAGACTCGTTTCCTTGACCGAGAACTGCTCTCCGGATTAACGCAGTGAGTGAGTACCTTTAACTTTCAGTAATACATTATTTTCAGGGTACTTTATTTAACACTATGTGGACTTGTGCATATATAGCCTTAGTCACTTGATTTCATACCCGGTATACAGTGTCTACTACTGCACAAGTTTTTCTAATAGTTCTAAAAAACCCCCGATACAGTAACTTCTTCCTTAAATATTGAGACACCGATAGAGGATAGATGTCGCGGTCAGCGGGAGATCAAGCGACAACTGATACAATTGATATGCAAGTCCCGTTTATTAATGGTTTACAAGGTGATTATATAGGGTGGCTAATTAAGCTCATACATAGTGCAAAAGGCGAGCTCATGATTGGTTGTTTTGCTTTAACCCACGACCCCTCCTGCTTCTACATTCTTATGTTTTCTCACAGTTCGATTCTGCTTTGCTAGTGTTCTCTCACATCCTACAATTGCTACATGCTTGCAACAGTTACTTCTAAGGATGCACGCGTTGTCCTTGCATAGCTCAGATGTTCCTTAGTTCTATTAAATTATCTGTGCTGTTATGGCCTCTGTCTTTTAACCATTTTCCTACAGATAGATGTATTTATTATGGATCTGTTTCACCAGACTGGTGGTGCCGGCTGAGGATGTACCACATTTATGGTGGTGTTACTATAGCAACTGGCTTCTTAGAGCGGTCTCGAGGTCACTGATCGGTTGTAGCCTGGAGTGCTTCCTGCTTAAGCAAAATATCTACACCGAACAATTCCGGAAATGATAATTCTGCTTTGAAAAAGCAACAGTAGGGATGCAAAGCAGTATTTTGTTTTTGGGTCAAGGGAAAGGAGATTGTCTTTCATTACCCTGTAGATTCATCCGTTAGGTAGTTGAAGAGTGTCACGGACACTGAGGGGCAGATTTTAATTCGAATGTAAGTCGTAACTGATTTAGTGTCAGTGATGTGAAAACTGTCGCATTTAAAAGCGAAACAAAACAATAAATAGAACCTGTAGAAGCCGAAGAACTTGAACAGAAATTGGCGACCAAGCCTGAAGTTTCTCGTACAAAAATGACTTCTTATACTGGTGAAAATTTAGACAAGATGGTGAAAACTTAGGCTGAACTGAGAATTCAGAGCTTCTGGTACTTAAGGACTTTTTAAATGAGACGTTCAGATGCGTTCTCGTATCTAAATCCTTGTGTATGTAGTCAGAGAATGTCAAATACATTTAAGAGCATTTTTAGTCTAATGTGCATTTTAGTGCTAATGTGTGATTCGCGGATAAGGCTAAAGAAGGGGGTGGTTCACGAAGTTGAACTCGTGTCTGAAGTTACAAGAGAGTCTTTCATATTGCATGCGTAAGATTGAATTGACTCGGCTAAAACACTCAACACGGTTTTCTGAAAGTGAACGGGTAGACTTGCAGGTCAGAATGATGCCCGTATTTTTCATGGCATTTTACGGTAATTACGCCTATTTAAGAACCGTCCGAGAGTTTGTGAGAGAAGGAGACTGATATTCCTCAGCTGTTTGAGATTTATTGAGGATCCGGCTGTTTGATATATTTTAACAAAAGCAGGTCAGCTAGGATCCTAGACAGTAGGAATGTTTTATTCCGATATGTGTACAGGCCGTAGCCAAAACAGTTTCAAGTTTAGGTGCGTTAATTGCCTTGGCAACCTCAAAAGCTTTTTTTATTTCTTTGCCATGCCACAGCTGGGTCAACTTTCTAATGTAGTATTTTGAACAAAAGGTTGGATACTTTCTTACAGTCGTACGAACTGCCTTGAAAGATTTTCTAATATGGAGCCTTGATATTTAGTAATTCTAATCTGGTCTAGACTTTTTGGTTTTCTGGACTAATAAACTTGCAAAACTTTTAGGCTTTTCTTCCTCCTCAGATACAATTAGCAAGGCATTTCGCCGCAGGCCGATTGATTTAGAAAAGATTTTCACGTGCTCTTATGGTTAAAAACAAGCGAGGAAAAAAACCCAAACGACTCATGTTTTTCTTCTGGAGTTACACTGGCTCCATGGCATCAACAGTGGAAGAAAGTAAGTAACTGACGGTCCTAGACGGACATTAGCTGTATCGTTTGAAACAATGATACAGCTGGAGCTATTGGTTAGTGTGAAACAAAACCAAAGCCGCACCCACAAAAGATTACGTCTGAAAAGTGACTTGTTCTAACTTGCCTAGTATACTAAGACAGCATTTTTAGCATATTTGTGCTAAATTGAAGGCCTTACCTCTGAGCCAACAATTTCAGAAACTGGTATGACTTTTCTCTGTACGCTTGCGTAGGAAGTCCTCGTGCATTTCAGTACTACGCTAAAGAATCTAAGGAGGCGTGGAACAGAATTAAGCAGTTGCTTGAGGTCTGACTCAAGACTGGCCGCTGTCACAGAATGGGTAAGGTTGGAAGGGACCACAGTGGGTCATCTGTTCCAACGTCCCTGCTCGAGCAGGGACGTCCTAGAGCACGCTGCGCAAAATTGTGTCCAGACAGTTCTTGGATATCTCTTCTGTGGGCGAGATAATCAGTTTGTTTACGAGTGGTACCTCATAGCTGGTGGAATTTAGATTAAGATTTGTTACGTAAGACAATGTGGTAGACACGTTCCGCAGAACAGATGAAGCAGCTTTTATTTTATTTTGCAACTTTCTTCACCCTAATGAGACAATACAGCTTGTTAAATACAGCTCAGTCAAAACAACTAGTTTTCCAGGAAGGCTGTGTCACTTTTTGGAAGTAAGTCTGGAACGAGCCTAAGGTCTAGAGGTGTTTACCCACATTTGTAATCAACTTGAATTTTTTCATTGGCAGCTATCTTAGTAGTTCTTTCCTCGTTCTAGGTGCGAGAGAAACTTTGTGACAAAGGCCGCTACAATTTGGCATTATCTAGAATCTGCTTTACTTCAAGCAGTCCTAGATTGTGTCTCTGTTTGTCAAAAGCTAAAGAAACAGAAGGACAAAGTACAGATCAAGCATCAGATAAAACAAAAAATTATGAAATGCTTTAATAGTTTTAAATAAGCAGAAAATGCGGCTTCTAGAATTAAGATGCTTTGGTGGTTTTTCATTTGGGATTATTTGTTCGCCTTGGGTTTGGTACCATATATCCAGATGCGACTGACCTGTCTCCAGGCAAAGTTTACTACAACGCTTTTCTATTGCTCTAGCTTAAAAAGCTATCGCTGTCATCTTGTAAATATTAAGTTCTGTACTAGTTACAATTTACTGTGACAAGGCAGAATTTACTGATGTCAGAATTGGAAGAAATTAGTTTAATCCTCTCAGAGAAATTAAGTTATTGCTTACACGCAGTAAAATAACATGGAGATGGCCACTAATTCGCTGTTTTGCTAGCAGTCATCTGAAGAGGTTTCAGTATCTGCCATATGTATATAAATGTGTCACGGTATCCGCTGCTGCTAAATCTCTACAAAAAATGGACTGTTTGTATGGCCTATACTTCTTGAAAGGGTTCTGGCCTTCGGTCGAGGCTACCTTGCGATATTGGTGCTCCCACGTACGGGAATGCTCAAAACCAGTTTGTTACCTCTTAAAGGCTAGCAAATGCTCGTGCTTCTTCCCTGTTTGTTAGCCTCCTTGAAATGCGGTTGTATCAGGACATTTTCAAAGGGACTGTCTTTCGGTTCACTATTATGTAAACTCCTAGTAAGTCTATCGTGAGTTTGGCTGGGTCGCTTTGATCTTGTGAAATGCTTTAGGAAGTATCTTGAGCAGTTCTTACAGCAGTGTCCTAAATGTCACTGTTAAAAAGGCTTTCTAAAGAAATTGTTGCGTTAGTGTCAAACTCCGTGGATGTGGGGATTGTTACTCTGTGACCTAGAGCAAAATGGGAGTTCAGAATTTTTGTTTTTAATTTTGAAATGAAACATGCGTATGAAGTACACCACAATAAAGAAAAAATGATAGCAAGCAATTTATTGCTACTTTATAAATCGATCTATAAGCCCTAATTTGCTGTACTGTGACAATGGGAGATTGCATTAGTTGACTAGGTCCAAGTAATTTTTACGGAATTATTTGTTTGGCTACTTTTTAAAATTTTTTTAAAATAATTATGTAGAAATTTCAACATCTGACTTCCTGACTGCTTATAATCCTTTCTGACGTGTTAAGTTACTGCTAATGAGAATGCTAATGACTGAAGTTAAAAATAGAGCACGTTGAACTTCACATGAACCTTAACATCTTTTCCATCTTATGTAAGGATTGTATTGTGAATTGTGTATTGTTTAATTGGTTTCTCGCTGATTAAAAGTACTGAAATTACTGCCATTGCTTTGCATACCTTTTGCATATCTTATCTAAATTTGTTATTTTACAGATTTGATGCAAAGTTAAAGCTTGAGATGGGATTTCTAAGTCTTGGTGAGACTTTCTCTTCCTGGAGATAAAATGTATTGCTGAAGACATAAGACATCTGAAATGCGTTTACTGTCAAAGCCTAAAACAAATTTACTTTGTTTATTTGGGCTTTGGATAAAGCTAGGGTAGCTGATGAGATATTTCACTATAGTGTTAGATGCTACGGCCTTACGGAAGTTTCCAGCGTTCTTTGAGCTTGGTTTTATGTGTGTTTCTTTGTTCTGCTTATTGCAAACTCATTTATTGACTTAACTGGTAAGTTTGCTAAATACTTTATAGAAATAAGATTGACCTTGACTGAAACAATTCTGCACTCAGCAAAAGCTTAATGCATGAAGGTTTGGTCGACTGCAAGAAGAAAACTCAAATATTTCATGTTCTGGTAGTAGGTTCTAGTGTGGCTTGGTTACCTCTGATATTTTATTCTTGTCCTCTGCAAATGTAGATTTGGTAACTACGGGTAATAATTACACTCAGAGTGGTCGTCGGAGAAGAAGCCATGGTGATTTAAGAGAACTTTCTTTTCGGGGTGGCTGACTGGATGTATCGCCAGCACTAGGTTTAGGAGACTTGTCCTTACTCCAGTGATGCTTTTGTCTTTATGCCTAGTGTTTTACTTAGGAAGGAAGAGGGCACGCTATAACCGATAAATATTTGTTCCATTTCCCTCCACTCAGTAAAATAAAAAATAAATCTGAATTAATTATTCTGTCAAAATGACGGACCGGTGCTAAGCAGCGCTCCAGAAGTTGAGTCTTGTCAGTGAAGGAAAAGGTTAGAAAATTGAAAATGCTACATTATTACACAGTCATGTTGTGACTTCCTCTTGAATGTAAGTATTTCTGGTGTATGCGATATGAAAAAGAGTATAATGGACTATGTTTCTCTGTATTTTTAATGAGAAACAGAATTTCTAGCATTTCTCTCCCTTTTTTTTTTTTTGTTGGCCTTACAGTACGAGGCAGATCTGTACAAAACCGCAAGCGTAATGGAAAATCAACAGGAAGAAAGCGTTTTCTTCTTTGCTCATTTCACGTACTCTCCTGCCACCATCAGATGGCAGGGTTAAAAATAAAAAAAACATACTTTCAGATACTGTAGAGCTTAACTACAGAACTGACTGCCACAGAATATCCAGCAGCTAGGAGACTCAGTCCTTTTGAACCAGGAAATTCCCGAACAGTAGATTGTAAAGTTTGAGAATGCTAAAACGCATTCATATGCTTTTTCTTTCTAGACATTGCTAGTGGCTTCTGTTGGAGAGAATACTGTGCTAGGTAAGTTTTCTGTCATAACTACTTTGTTTTCTCTGCATCAATTCTCATAAAGTTTTCGTTCTCGTGAGTCACGCAGGGCGGAGCTTCCTCCTGCGAGCGGCGGGGCGATTATAAACGAGCCCTAGGGAGCGCGGCGACCCGGAGCGGGCAGACAGGGGCGTGGCACATCTCTGAGGGCGTGGTGCGGCAGTTCGCGAGGGCAGGGCAAGCAGGCGGGGCTGCAGGTTTCCCCCTGCCAGTGGGGTTTTTAGTTTGTTAATTGTTGCTTTTTGCCGGTCGGTTGGTATTGGGTTTCTGTTTTTCTGTTAGTAATGGTTTTTACGCGATCGAAAGCTGTAGTTACTACAGGTGTACGCAGCCGAATAGAACCTTCCAAAAAGGATGTGTCTGTCCAGACCCGTTCCTGTGCGGAGTGTTTGAGCTTATCAGCGGTACCTGGGGGCATTGCAAAAGAAGCGCGCCTGCAGTGCGAACGGGTGAACGATCTTATTTCGCCGGTGGCTGAACTTAGGGAGGAAGTAGAAAAGCTAAGGTGTATTAGGGAAAGTGAAAGGGAAATAGACTGGTGGAGTTCTACCCTCCCATCCTTGAGGGAGGCCCACCGGGAGTCGGACGACTCCTATGCCTCCCACTGGCAGACAGTAGGAGGACACCTGGTGGACGAAGGGGAGTGGAAATGGGTCCCCACTAGAGGAGGTAATAGAAATTCCTCCTGACCCCCATCACCTACCCAGGAGCCACTTCAGAATAGGTATGAGGCCCTGGATCTAGAAGATCAGCCAGATGACATAGAAGAGAATGATCTGTCCAGTGAGCCTCCCAATTATGCTTTACCTGGCAGATGGATCACCACCTCTAACATTAAAAAAAAAAGAAGGGTAGTCGTAGTGGGTGACTCCATTCTGAAGGGAACAGAGGGCCTCGTATGTCAACCGGACCCGTCCCACGGGGAGATCTGCTGGCCTGGGTACGGGATATTACTGAGAGACTCCCTGGGCTGATTCGGCCCTCCGATTATTACCCACTGCTGATACTCCAGGCTGGCGGTGATGAGATTGAAAAGAGGAGCATCAGAGCAATTAAAAGGGACTTTAGGGCACTGGGTCAAGTGGTCGATAGGGCAGAAGCACAGGTGGTGTTCTGCTCAGTCCTTTTGGTGGCAGAGAGAAAGGATGAAAGGAATAGGAGAGCCCGCATTATCAACAAGTGGCTCAAGGGTCAGTGTCGTCAGCAGAATTTTGAGTTCTTTGTGGGGAAACTTTCGGCCCCTGGTCTGCTGGAACTGGATGGGCTCTGTCTCTCTGTTAAGGGCAGAAGGCTTTTAGCTTGTGAACTGGCTGAACTTGTTGAAAGGGCTTTAAACTAGGTTTGAAGGGGGGAGGGGATGCAGCTGGGCTCTCTGGAAGCAGGCCCAAGGNAGACGCTTGAGCGTGTCCGGAGGAGGGTGACAAGGCTGGTGAAGGGCTTGGAACATGAGCCCTATGAGGAACGACTGAGAGAGCTGGCGTTGTTTAGCCTGGAGAAAAGGAGACTCGGAGGTGACCTTATCACTCTCTACAGCTTCCTGAAAGGTGGTTGTGGTCAGGTGGGGGTCGGTCTCTTTTTCCAGGCAACAACTGACATAACAAGAGGACACAGTCTTAAGCTGCGTCAAGGAAAATGATATTAGGAAAAGGTTTTTTACAGAAAGAGTGATAAAGTACTGGAACGGTCTGCCCAGGGAGGCGGTGGAGTCACCGTCCCTGGATGCGTTTAAAAAGAGATTGGATGTGGCGCTCGGTGCCATGGTTTAGTTGAGGTGTTAGGGCGTGGGTTGGACTCGATGATCTTGAAGGTCTCTGCCAACCTAGTCATTCTGTGATTCTGTAAACCATTGATATTTAGGGGGTTTTAAAAGGGAGAAAATTTCAGTTCCCTTAGAAAAAGAAAGGGGTTTTTTTTATGTTCTATATTAATACGGTATATAGTTTGCTCTCTTCCACCTCACTTAAACTTGAGGAAACGCATGGTAGGACCTGGCCTTGGTATGTATCATGGTATCTAACGTTATTAGGCTTTTCGGGAATACTTGGACCATTAAAGCATGCTCTTCCTAAGCTGTGGGATGGAGTGCTAGCATCCTTGTGTGTATGTATCTGCCTTTGGTTTTTAATTCTCTCTATCGCTAGTACTAGAGTTTTCTTCTTCTTGAAGTAACCGATAATTGTTCTGAGCAAAGTACTCGTGTTATTTTGCAAGACTGGTTATGAAATAGGATTTCTTAGCTAAATCTGTTCTGGGCTCGGTGCAGATATAATACTAATCACTGTTGGGTATTGTTTGTTTGAGGTTTGATTATAGCTTCTGGGGTAAGCAATTTAGCCTTCAATACTCGATTGGATTAATATGTCAGCTTCTATACCTGTTGCTGGAGAGTCATGAAACTGAAAACTTGTCTGGACATTCTGTTCGGTGGGATTTTGGTCTCAAGAAAGGAAGCACCTCCTTTGGAATTATCTCTTGTCATAAGTTCAGCCTCTATGTTCTGCAGTTTAGCAGGTGCCCTGAAATAGAATTCAGGTGAGCTGGCTTGGTGAGAATAAGGTACGGTTAAAGCAAAATGAAGAAAATAAAAGGAGACAGTCAGTTGACGCAAATCTTTGGAGAATGATGTCTTCAAAGGACAGAAGAGTTTGTGGTTTTTTTCAGATAGCTGTGCTCATCAAAACATTACAGTTCCTAGGACGTGTTTTGCGGACAGATGACACACTGAGGTAAATAGCACGAGGTGGAGAGAAGTGATAAATAACTCTTGCTCCGGACTGGATGCAGGCACTTGTCTGAGCATATCGTCTGTCGTAAATCTACTTTCAATGAAAAAAAGAATCACGTCAATTTTATTCTCTAAGAGGATTAATGATATCAGACTTAAGTTTTGCATGTTCTTTTCTTGTGTTCCCTTCACGATGTGCTGTGGTTATCCTGTTACTGTTTGTACACTGTTACTTATAGGCTTCATCTATATGACAATCTAACAAGCCTTCGTACTGATGAAAGATCAGGAGTAGGTAAGGCTTTGTAGCTTTTTGAACTTTCCGTGGACCGCTAGGTACGCTAAAAAATACTTACTGGACTTTGAAAAGAGAAGCTATTCTATGCCTAGAGACAATTACTAGTAACTTTTCTCCTAATAGTTTTGACGGGGCCCGAGATTATAAACTTCTGACTGCGGTGTACCTAAACGTAACTTCCCACGCAGTCTGGGATGTACTACAGCAGAAGGTCATTCACTGGATGAATGCGGTGTGGCATCTACTGATAAGAAAACGCGTTGCATCAATCATGCTGCGTAGCCGATCTTCGCTCGTATGACGTAAATGCGTGACCGTGTGCTACTCGGTTAGTTGCTATGTTTTATTTGCTTATCGGATGCTAATATGGCAACTTTTCGGTGCGGTGATGTGGCTGAATACTAACTTTAAAGATCAAGCAGTGGCTCTCCAGCTCAGGGTTTATTGAATGCCAGATACAAATCAGTCGGTCTACATATGTGGGAACTAAAGAAAAAATGCGTGTAAGAAAAAAGTAATAATAAAAAAATCTACAGCTCTGTCCTGGCATTTCCACCAGTGCACTATATAAGAATACATAAAATTTGCTTCCTGATGATGTGAAACTACACAACTGCGTAGCTATTTATCTATAAACAAGGAAGGAACTGGATCTGAAGACATTATAAATGCTTTTGTTACTTGAAGAGGAAGGATATCATCCCATCTGGTTTTGGTAGTCATTGACCTCTTGTGCTAACTTCCAGAATGGCTGCTAATCTTCCTAAGATTACTTGGAATTTCTATGCTAATGTTGCTAGTGTCATTTTGGAGAGTTCTGCAGATAAACATTAGCGTTTGAGAAGTGCCATTTGTATGACTTTCACGAGTGAGACGGATTTTCTGCCTGCTTGAGGAATCCTAGTGAGCTTAATGTGAGATTTGTTGAAAAACAGCTTTTCATTGAAAGTGAAAATACTGCTTCTTTAACAGAACATTAGAAAAACTAGAAGCGTTAAGGTTTTTATGCAATGGAAATTCCTTGTAAAGAATAGAAAAGTTTGGACCAAAAAAAAAAAAAAGATGCAGAGGGCACTGAGAGCTTTATTCAAAAGCATGCCGTTTTTTCTCATAAATGGGAGGGAAAAAAGATCCTCGATGGTAGGAATGAATGTTGTGGTCGGGATTACGTACTTTGTGTCCAGTAAAGATGGGACCGTTGAGGTATGTATGCAAAATCCAAAGCGTACGTGATATTAATAAAACGTACCTCTTAAATCCGAACCAAAAAGAATGTGGTAATATATCTTAAGATTAAACAAAGTAGGATCAATTGTAATGTTACTTTTATGTCTCAGTGGCCGACTGTTATAATGGTACCGTTTTATCTTTGGGGTGTAGTACATAATTCCCTGATGACAATGTTTTACTGAAACTCATAGCCTAATGAGCAAAGTTAGTGCTGGTTGGTCATTGATGGGTGTAAATATGTTCCAACAGTTAAATCAGTGCCTTGAATGCCGGTTTAAAGTGTCCTCTAAAAGAATGTTCTTAATCAGAAGTTAGGATCTGTCATAATCAAGACAGTATGTATCAGTGTTGTTTACTCTACGTTGAAGAAAACCTGTGTGTCCTAATTTGAATGTCACTGGAACTCCCTAAGTACCCATGTTGGGCAAAGGCCAAATTAAGATACAGGTCCTCGACAGACTTCAGATCTCCGTTTATGAGACGATTATCTATTACTGTGTAGTAAATTGGAAGTAATTGCTTTGTAACTGCTTATGAGACTCTCTGCGGGACTGGCCACCATCAGTTCACAGAAAAGACTACTGTAGCCTTATTTGTCTGTTCTGTCATCTGCGCGGTGCACTATTTCAGCAATCTGCTTAAAGCAGGAATGTGCAACAAGGGTTAAAGATGTGTTGAGAGGCGGAGCTGACAATGCTATTTGAAGTTTTTTGAATGACCTCACATCCTTAGTATTTTCAGTGTAAGTTTCTGTATGTCTTTAAAAAGCTTATGGAAAAATACTATCATTTGCCATAAGGAAATTTCTACTCTGTTCGCCGGCAAGGTATTCATCGAGCGGGGCGCCACCCCGGTCACTGAACTGAGTCCGCCTTCTACGTGGGTTACTCGCTGGAGGAGCGGGAAAGTGAATTTTCAGCGCTGTTGGCTGAGACCTCCAGCTACCGTTTCAAATGAAATCTTGAATTAGAAGGGAGGGAAAGGTGGCCTTTGCTAAACCCTTGATCCTGCTGCTGCCTCGTGCTTTGTGGACGCTGTGTATGGGTGTGGCAGTATAACCTAGAAAAATGTCCCTGTTCATTAGCTACTGTGCTGCTTTGTAGCTGGCAGATTTATAGAGAAGTTGCTCTTGGTCTTGGTAATATAGTGATAAAGCGTGTTCTGTCCTGTCAGCACGGAGGAGCTGTGCAGCAACAAAGCTAACTTGGTTAGATAACATAATTGAGGATCTTGGCAACTGGTTGAAAATAAAACTAAGCATGTTCAAGTACTTTAAATAAGGCACTTACCGGCTGTACAGATACGTTCATTGGAGCAGCAAGATGAATTTCAGTTTGCTTAGACATTCGATCGGTTTCTCTTCCAAAGCTTTAACTTCTTGGACTAAATGAAAGGTTACGCTTCGTTCAGCGGAATTCTCCACTCATTTTTTAAATGTCTTAACCAAAAAGTAGTTCTGAGCTGTATGTCGGAGACGGGCATTCAAGAATTCGAACAGGCTGCTGTGATGGAAAATGTTAGGCATCCTTAACCACAGATGTAGTCGTGCCTGCATGGGCACCGATATGCTGTAGTTTATTTTTCTATTTTAGGCAAAGATGCCCAACTGAAACCAGCAAGGTTCCTTTCTTGTTACTGCAGCGATGCGTCAAAATTACCTTTCATTCAGTAGATCATCTTAACTTCAGCCTGGTGTGAAACATCTGTTGCAATGATGGGTGTATCAAGGCTGTTTTATTAAAGATGAAGTATAATAAATTGAGGGTGTGTGCGTATGTCTGTGTGTCCCCAGATGTCCTTGTGGAAATGTCTGTTGATGTATGGTTTTAAATGTTTTTCAGCAATAGATTCCTTCCACCCTGCAAATTGTAGAAAAAGCAAAAATAATACTATTTCTGTTTGGTAAGGCCTTGTTTTCATGACCTGTTGTGTTAACAGGGAACGGAAAACTACATGTGATCGGCCTCATGCATAATGCAAATGCAGCATGTTTTAAAAACAACTTATTTAAAAATACCTTTACAGGACTAAAAATATCTTTACACATTACAGGTGAACACAGCTTATTTCTAATTGCTTTCGTAAGCAAATGTAAGCTGGGTACAGTCTTCAGAAACAGGAAAAACGCATGCTGTAGAGTTCTGTAAAGAACTTGCATGCTTTCCCAAAATACGTTTATCCTAAATGACTTCAGAATAGGACACTGTGGATTGGGTGGAGCCGTACAGTCTCAGTAGTACTGAGACTTCTGTTAATTCAAGGGCAGTGTCTTACTAGCTTCGTGAACTGCATGATAAAACATACGTGGTATTTAAAAACAAAAAAAGGTGCATTTTCGAGGAAATTGCGTACAGTTTAGTGAAGGGTCTTCAGAACTGGTCATTTTTTGCAGGCTCGCTGGTGCATTGCTGTGAATCTTGTTTGCTTGGAACAGTAATTACGTGGACTCAGACTTTAGTTTTAGGTTACTTATGTAGTGATGGAGTAAAAAATTCCAAATTTTACTCAAGTTTTGTAATTGATATATTTTTGGAGACAGTGCTAGCAATTGCCGGTATTGTCTTCCCATCCCCCAGCTTTTTGAGTCTAGTTTGCTTGCAGCTGCATTAGTATGCATCTTTCTTTCAGGAAGTGACCTTGGCTTGTATTAATCAAATTCAGAAAACACAGAAAAGCTTCTTGGTAACATGCTGACTTGATATAAAATGTCATAGTATCCATTTTCTTTTAAAATGAGGCCATCTTACAAAAAGGGAATTAGTTTATGATATCTTACTTTAAAAGAATTTCTCTAAAATGACACGGTATTTAGAGAAGGCAAAACAACAAAACCAAACTGCACTTTTTACTGAGTGGAATGTACTGAGAGGTTTCTAAAGAAGTAGTTAAGTCTTAAATTGGTATTGGCAAAACTGTACTTTAACCTAACTAACCTGTGAAAATACAGCATTATTTGCTAGCATTTTCTTCGGTGTCTTTCCATTTTTGAACTACAGTAGAAGAGCTTGGTAGTAGGGCATGAACTCAATCACCTAAGATCTTATGATGTCTTCAACTTTCTGACTTTACGTGTTTTAATCACTTCCTGCATCTTTTGTTAGCAGATCTCAAGGCATTAAACTTAACCTCGTAGTAGCTGCATTAGGCTGACACTGTGTCTGTTTGTGTAGATCAAGAAAGGAATCTGCCTGTGTCGGTTCAAGAAATCACTGTTTGACCTTGCCCACCAGCTGGAAATTGTTTTTCTTTGACTGCTCTGAAGTGGAGTGACTGACTATTCCTGAGGCAGGTTTTAAGAGGTTTTGCCTGATTATCTTATTGCCTAAAACTATTTTGTGAATTGAGTTGCAAAATTATGAATTGCAAAAGAATGATTTACAAAGTTTGATTGGCAGTGTTTTCAGCTGGCATAGCTGTTTTGTAAGAGTGTTTATCCTTTTTCTGGACCTGTATAGAGGTCTGAGTATCTTTCGACATTGCAGAGGGCACCGAAAGCCTTTAAAGTTCTAGGTAAGATAATTTACTGATTTTGAAACTGCGTCTTGATGGAAAATTAGTAATAGCTGCCAACTGACTAATGTTTTCTCCCCCCTTATGTTGTCACATGCATTATCTTGAACGATCTACCTTGGCTTCGGGATTTGGAAAACTGAGTTGTATTTTCGCCGGCATCCTTACCATAAACCTTTTCTGTATGTCGATGGCATATTTACTCATTTCACCTCTTCAGTTCAGATTCTTGTCATCCTTTCTGCACTGCGTTGGAGATCAAACTATGCCGATGTGCTTGCCTCCAAGTGTTTCCTCGTTCGACTGCCTCTTGCTTTGGAACGGTTAGTTCCATGTGTTTTACTCTGCAAATGTATGCGATGACTTGTCACTCTACTTGGTATCAAATCAGAGCTGCTGAGGTCTCTAAGTAAGCCTACCCCTTTCTGCTGTGTTGAATCATACTCTTAGGTTACAATGTGACAGAATTTGCCTGAACTACCTGCTTTGTATACTTCCGTTCATGATGTCTTGTATTATATTGTCTGTTGCTGCTCTGAACTGAGAACTCTATCCACATCTTCACAAGTGCTTTAGTCCTCTTTTCCTTGTAGTCTGCAAGACCAATAAAGGGATGATAAATCTGTTGCTCTCCTTGCTTAAGTGTAGTTGGACATTGACTTTTTTCAAGTTCAAATGGATGCCAAAACACAATCATAGACATTGTCATTCAGATTTGCTGTCATCAACATTTTCACCGATCTCCCAGAGGAAAACCTGGTGGCAGCACAGATTCTGGGGTACACCACCATGGACTGATGGAAGACTGAGTCTGTAGTTCCTTGATGCCTAAAGAGGCCAGCCTGGAAACAGAGACTAGACAGGGGTAAGGGAATAAAGGTGGATATTTATTCGAAAGGCCTTCAGAGGTACACCCTGGGTACACCCTGGCCAGGCCAAAGGCTACACCCAAGATGGACCACAAGTCACGAGTTCGTCACACTGTTATAGGTTTGGTCCATTTGCATATCAGCATAAATTAGCCACTTAAACTTTAGGTAATAATGTAACCACCCCTTAGCTTGC
>VXBT01001853.1:24576-58732 GCA_013400235.1 Oriolus oriolus
CGCCCCCCCCCCCCAAGATGCTGGTTTACACATTTTGGGCCTAGGACGGTAGGACGGTCTGGGTGTCCTAAGAGTGAGCCTGGAGAGGCTTTGTTACGTCTATCTTAGCGTGAGAGAACAGTAGCTAACAGGCTGCAAGACAGTTCAGAGTTACACACTAGGAATGCAGAATCTGAAAAATGTAAAAGCTAAAACCTAAGGCATCATCTTGAGGTGAAAACTGCATTGTTAGTGACGATACAGTGGAACAAGAAGCCTGTTCTATGTTCATGCTCTAGTTCTGTAATAACATGAGTGGAGTGGAGATGCATCTTTTCTTTTTCAGCGCTGAACCAAGACAATCTCTTACAAATCTCATGTCCAAGACCATTTTTTACTTTTGTGGCTATGTATTACTTCTTTTCCTTTGCAAGACTCTGAAGACCTGAGGATTTTTGTGGCCAAGAGCCGTGAATTCAATGTCCATCCTTCACGGAGTAGATGATGTCCTGTTTTGTAGTCAACATCTAGAAGCAGGCTATTATTACTGTTACTGTAGGGACGGGGCAGCAGTACTTCTTGGGCTGCCCGGCTTTAAGCCCCAGCACGGTGGATTCCTTGTTTGACGTGAAACGAAGTACATTACTGCAGCTCTGGACCACACATTCAGAATCTTTTATGACAGTTTTGTGCTGGTGCTCTCTGTCCCCTTTCTCAAGGTCAGTCTTTCCTGTTTGCCAGCACAAACAGGCAGCTCGTAGCTGTAACGTCTCCAGAGTTGTGATGCTTTGATAATGCCTAGTGTCAGCTCTACCCCTTCGATTACTGCCATGGTTTTCTGCTAATGCGGGGCAAAGGGGCCCTGCTTCTGCAAGTCTGAACTTCTGACTCGCTGCCGTACTGCTTCCGACGGCTCCCCTTTCCTTTTATTTCCACGCTGAAAGCAATGCTCGGTCCGGAGGAGGCTGCTGGGCGTTCTGCTGCTCGTTCGAAGGGAGGGGAAAGGGAGGAGAGGCCCTTCTCCCTTACTGCCCGCTCCCTGGCAGGGGCGGCCGGGCTGCAAGGAGTTAAAGGCCGCTGCCGCCCGCGGTTCTGTCTGGAGCCGCCGCACGCTCATTGGTTGCGAAAAGGTGAAATTGAAACCACGGTAAACTTTTGACCCTGTAGCAGTTCTTGTGGAACGCCTTCCCCTTGCCAAGAGCAGAGGGTTGGTTCCCCCCCTCAACGCCTTCCTGTATTTTTTCTCTGTGATCGTGCTGTGCTGCATGCAGCCTCTCTGAGGGAGGGGAGGACGAGCACAAGCAAGTAGTTTGCTTGTGTGCTGCTAACGGCAAAGCTGGAATATGCTTCTAACGGCTAGTACCGGCTATCTTCTAAAACTCACATCGCTAAACAAGTAGGAGTCCGTTTTTCAGTTTCCAACGTGTTTATGGTTAAAGAACAAACAACCCGACGAAAAGCAACCTGCAAATCGATGCTGACGATCAGGGCTAATTAGAAAGTGGGGAAGGGAGGATGACTCACCTGGGTAGGCTGGTTTCAGCGAGCTGAGTTGCTTATTAAACGTGTTGAGCTTTTTAAAAGACGGAAGTGGTGTCTCCTTACTGAAATCCGCTGTAGAAATGTCTCTGTATTACTACTTAGTTCATACGTCCGTGTATTAAACACGTATTTACCTAACTAACTACTTGTCTTTTCTGCATCTTCCTTAAACAAGAAAACCCCCAACACCTCAGTCTGGGAGTCGAGCAGTGCCAGCTGAGCTTCACTGCCAACTTGCAAAGTGTCAAGGGCCCAGCGAAGCCAGTGTTATTAATTTTTATTTAGGGTGTGCGACTCCAGCAAATTCTGGACCTAATTAAAGTGTGTGTCATTTTCATACTATGCAGATTTTGTCACAAACCTGCAGTATCTGTGGCCGAGAAAATTCACCTTCCCTGTGTAGCTTTGCCAAACCAGACAAATTATAGCAGCATTGCATTTTCAATGAAGTATGAATACGACGTTTAGTTATTCCACGTTTCTTTCCCCTTAAATGTGTGTCTTTTCACTGACAGAAGAATAGCTGACTTGATGACTTTACTCCGTCGGCTTCCATTTCCTCCCTCACTAGCTCGTAGGCACAGGTATCGGCCGCCTGTTCTTGCTGTAACATTAAATTCGCTGAATGTTAAGTGCCACTTAATCAAGGAGTCACCCGGCACCTTACCTAGAGATAACATTCAAAACTCTTCCTCGGCAAAGAAACCTGATGCCTGCCTGCTTCGGTCTGTGGTTTTCATATCTCTCGTGTCCTGTTCTTGCTGAAGATTTATATAGCGTGTTCGTTTTCCTAATTAGAGATTGAACAGGGGAGGAACCCACAACTGCTGTGATATGGACTCTTTAAAAATTCAGTTCTGTGAGCAGTTTAGTGGTTAAGAAGTGTTTACTTTACGGCACCGTTAATACAGTAGGACAAAATTGTGGCTGTTCAATGTGGGCTGTTTTTGTAGCGCTGCTGTTCTTGATGCAGCTTTTTCTGGGAATTGAGGGAGTCTCCAGAAGCATTGCCAGCAATGTCGAGGGAACAATGAATATTAAATGATTAACAGCAGATCCCCTGCACCCTCTTGTGTGCAATTCTCCTTGCAACTGCAAAAGAAATATGCACTTATAATGATAGTTTGTGGCCTCCCTGTTTGTTCCAGCTAGTGTTCCTAAGCAGCAGCTATTATGTAGCTTATTTTTCCCCGCTCCCCGTGATTCTTTGTTCTCTCCTCCCTGTGCCTGTACACACACCGGGTCTGCTTCTCATTGTCTGTTTCCTGGCAGTTCATCTGCCTTCACAGTGGAGCTGCAGTGAATATGCACATCATGTTGCCTATCGCAATAAAATGGAATAAATGCTCTTCTAATGGAGAGCGAGTAATAACTGTCAGAAATAAGGAATCACTTCTGAACTCTATTTCTGAAGCATGGTTTAATGTGTCTCTCTTGAGCAGTTGCGTGATTGCATTGTGATAATGTCGTGTGTACGTGCCTTTTAGCGGTAGAAATCCATGAACTCTTAAAATTGTTGCTGCACACGCCAGCAGGAGGGTGGGAAACTGGCAAAAAAATGAACCCTGACACTGAAGCTGCAGAAGCACAAGTGTCATTACTTTTGTAAATCCTGTAACTTCGAAGGACCCCGCTGGGGGGAGAGTTTTTGAAGATTATTATTGAGAGCTAACTGCTGATAATGAAATATCACTAGCATAACCATTTCCTGTAATGACTATGGCTGGAAAGAAGGGTATCACAGATACTGTGAAGACATTTTGTAACCAAAAAGCATTAAATGAGCAGTCACGAGCTGAAAATATGTGTTGCCGTTCTATACTGTTTTATTCTGTGTGTTTATTGAGAGTAGATCTTGATGTTGGTATCATCTCCCCATATTGCACAGTGGAATCTTGCCAGCTGCTTTGGAGCTGCCTTTCTAGAACTTTCTCCCCCCACCAAGGTTTCCATACAGTGAAGGACAAAATCAAAGAGAAGTTCACGCCACAGTGTTTTCATCTATTTTTTTCTCTATCTATAGTAAGCAGTTTTCTGTCTAGAAAGCGGTTTTCTATCTGCTTTCTTCCAAGCGGAAGGATGGAAAGGTGATTTGGAGGAAATTCTAGAGCACAACCTCTCGATTTGGAAAACTATCGTACGTTCCAAAGCTCTACTACTAGGACTGCTATTGCACGCTTCAGACTTCTGCTGGTTTATTAAGGCTTGGCACTTCCCCCTAGATCAGCTCCTCACTCTCATGCTGGCATAAGCGGTGCTGAAAAGGAGTAGACATGTAGTAGTTGGACCTCAGATTTTTGTTTGGTTTTAAAACATTTCCATTGTATCTGTCTTTTCTGCTTTTATATGTGTTTCAGCTGGTGGTGAAACTTACTACCTGCAGTGCGATGGTTTCATCGTGGGATGCAATAAGTGGCTTTTTCTTGGCTTCTTCCTCAGAAGGTTTGTCTCAAAACTGTCCTGTTGCAGCTTTTCAGTGATGAGTGAACTCTTGGTCTTCTGCAGCAATAATGGCTTGGGTTTCTGGATTTTAAATGCCTTTCTGAAGAGCATGTGTATAGCAACATCTTACTGAAAGACGGTTTAAAATAAAATCAGACTATTCATTTTTTTACCTCCTCTGCTAGTATAATAATATTTGTAAGTTCCCTTGCAATACCATCAGGATGCACCATGAATAGACACAAAAAATTTTAAGCTGTAGCCATGTGAATTCCTTTAAGGATACGTGTACATACACACAGTCTTCTTTTTCAGGAATCAGTATCTGAGAAATTTTTTTTCTCTTTTAATGTACAGACCAGTATGTAGAAAGAATAGTGTTCTTCTGATAGAAAAGTGACGTGATCTTGATGAAGCAGACCTCCTGCTGCGAGTTGTGTGTCACCTCCCGCGCTCCCTTGAAAACTGTGATAAATACAAGGATTGGCTGCTATAGCTGAAAGGCCTTTATGCATTTAAAATCTGTGGAGGTTGCATTATCTGTGTAAATGCTTGTGGATTACGGTGGGTTGATGTACCCTGATAATCAGGTTATTCCTAGCTTCTGTTACAGGCTCAGTTTTTTTAATGTCTCAGGCCAGAGGGACAGTAAACAGTAGCTTTCCTTACTGATTTCTGCTGAAGTAGAAACAAATAGCTTTGTACTAGCTTTGAATTTGTGGTGATTCTACTACCTGGTCTTTTTAGTGTGTCACTGCATTTTCCTAGTAAAAAAAATCATATTAAAAACGGAGCTTAAGGTTTGAGAGGCCTGTTTGAACTTACAGTAGATGTATTCAAAGCCGGTCAATTTTATTCCGACTAGTATTCCTGTTGGTGTTATAAAGATCCCTAAATACTATGCCAAATTTTGAATGAAATTTGGAGAGTCTGCATCTGGGGAGTTACAGTAAGAATTTGATCTTTTTTGCTTTCTGCTACTTTTATTCCAATATTTCCATAAGGGTCTTATCTACCTTTTCTGATGTCTGGGAAGTAAGGGTTTTTTTGCAGTCCGTAGAAATGCTGGGCATTATTTGTTCTGTGGGTTTGCCCTTTTTTGATTGTTTTTTTAAAATGTGTCCATTGTACAGAGCTGGTTACTTTTCTTTCTCCTCCTGCAAAGACTCATGTTTTCTTTTCCTGTTTCTGTGTTTGAGTTTGTTTAATGACTGCTGCCTGATTCGTCTAAAACTTGAATTCAGCAGAGAAGTCCGGCAAGAAATGGACTAGTCTAGTTACCGCATGTAAGGCTTCCTAACTGCCTTTTACAAAATTATTCACATCTTAGTGTTACAAACAAAAAAGGCTTGCGAGTCTTCCTCCCCCACACCCTCCGGTTTAGCTGTATAAGGCTCCTATTGTCTCTATTCATATTGAGATATCACAGATGTGTACCCTCTTCTGGGTTCTTTTCTCACATGAAACTGTAATGACCGGTCCTCCTTTGATTCCTTTCTCAGGCAAATTGGCATAGGCTATACAAAACGAAATTTAGGTCACAAATAATTTTTGAATTATTCTACTTGAGTGAGTGGAAGATTTAGCTGGCAGTATTTGTATATACTGGAAATCTATGGCAAAATATGGCAGAAGATGGTTGACTTAAAAAATGTCACCAAAGGAGTGTGCAGTTTTAGTGTGAAATGTAAGTGTGCAATTGAGTTTTAAAGCTATATTTGTGCTATCCTGAGGGTTAAAGGCAGATGTGTTCACCTGTGCTGTTAAAACAACTAGGAGTATGAGAAATAACTAATTTTAAATAAATACTTTTAATTTTATGTATTTTAATTTCAATATGAATATAGACATTTTTGCTCTGAGATTAGCTGCCGTCAATACCGTATTCCCTGTCTGTCAGAAGAGTGAATTTAGATTTTAGTTCTTAGCATAGATGTAGATTTCTTTGAAGTACGTGGAACACCACATGTGTTTCATCTCTTGATTCCGTACATTGAGGTGTCATGGTAGACAATTTGTATTTGCTCATGGACCATATTAGTTGCACAGATATGCAAATGGTGTAGTTGAGCAAGCAGTCGCAGTGGTCTTCCAGTCATTAAAAATGATTTTACCGTAAGCAAACAGAATTCTTTTTTACATGGTCTTGAGACAGGTTATTTATGTATAGAAAAAGCAAGCGTTTACAGAAACAGGAAACAATTCTGTTTCGCGCTACATGTCCGAACTGTCTTGTACCGACATCCTTTTATGTTTGGCTACTTTTTTCCCCAGCACTCAAAAGGTAAAAAAATTATTGATGCAGCATAGTTTCTAGTTGTTTTATAGGATGCTGAGATTAAATTAAACATTTAGCTAAATTATTTAAGGTGCTTCTCATTATTGTTTGTCGTGTTGAATTCTGTTCCATCAAATACACGTGCCCTTGAAAGTATGGTGTATTTCAGGTGGCTGCAAATTCATGACTGCATGCTGCCCAGTTTCTGGCACTTTTTTTTGAGAGGGCGATCGATGCTTCTGTCCAGTCCTACAGGTTTGGTAGTGCAAAATGCTATGTTTTTTAGAACTGCCTCTCAGTATTTAGGAAGAGGGACTGAACTTACGGTGAGAGTGTTTTTACAGAATATAATAGTGGTGTTCTGTTGTTTCCTACCAGTTACGTAGTTAGAAGTCCTGCTATTGTAACCCAGACATCACATGCTCTTTTCTTTCTTTGTGGTATTTGAGCTAGAGATTTTTCTGTTTCTATATATGTATATAGTCAGTAAATTTTAAGTTGTTCTTTTAAAATAACTATTTACCACCTCCTTTTAGATACCAGTCTTTAAGGACTTACCTGTGTTAAAAATACTCTAAATGTATTCTAAAACCACTCAGCTGAAGCCATCAGCTGTAATGAAAGCCCGGATTGCCTCTTCCAGCAGAGTGGAATTTGGAAATTAGTCAAGATTGAAGACCACCTTCAGTATTTTTTTGGCCTGCTCTTTTTGAGCGTACGAATTCTCACTGCCAGGATCATGCAAATAAGCAGCATGGCTGCATCGTGCCCAGTTGCCTTTTCCTTGCAAAAGCTATATCCCGAACAAACGCATCTAGCCGGATAAGCTACTGCCTGTTCGCAGCTGGGTTCAGAGGACAGCAGTTGTTCTGAGGCTAGAATGTGGCTCACGTGTCTTTGGAGCTGTGATGAGATGCAGCGACCGCTTCACCACAGTGCTTTGTTTGGAAGCTGACAAGTGACAAATTCTTACAAGTGTTTGGCAGCGTGCGGTGAAGACATAAGGATAAAAAATAGTCCTTTTTATAACAGTGTGTTCACCGGGGCTCCGCTTTTCTCTTTCATACATTTTGTTTGCTGTTAACATGGTCCTTTGTGTGTTGCTCTGACTGGCAAACAGGGATGCATCAGAAACAAATTAAGAAGTAACGACATTCCAAAAATAGATCACACTCATTATTTATCGGAGGAGCAGGAGACAAACTCCAAGCGTCTTCCACCTCTGACCATCCCTTAACTAAAAGCATCCTGTCATATTAATATATGCAAAGTGAAAAAGGCTCATGTTAATTGTCATGTCTGAAAAACAGCCCAGGAGTGCGTGGTGTTTGCTAAACATGAACACTGCAGAGGAATTGGTAAATGAAACCTGACAAGGTCTGAAAAACTAGTCTGCTTAAGATAGAATGTATAATATAAAAGGAATGTGCGCAGAGTTAAGAATAATTAACATGTGGCAACAAGGTGTGCTTCACTGGCCTTATAGATGGCACTTTTTCTTTTTTTTTTTAACTGAAAGTCCTGGTTCAATGAATTCTCTGAGTCATTTATTCCCTAGTATATCACTTTTTTGTCTGTGTGAGGAGTGAGGGAGGGAGAAAGAGTAGAGAATGATCAAATGCCTGTGTTTTGGAATAGTATTTTATTAGTTACTGTACTTATGGGGGAAGTGCTGGATTAGTACAGTGGTGTATCGGTACACTTAATATAATTTCCTGTTTGCTTCATAATATAAGTGTAGGTACTTTCATCTTAAAAGGTAATGAAAGACTTTTTAGTATAAACTAGTTACATTACACAGAAACCTCTTTATTTACTCAGTGTACATGAGTATCTGTTTCAGTAGTTTGTTACATTGCGCTCTCAGCTTTTCAAAGCTGTAGTAAAGGTTCAGTGGCATTTTTTATCTGCTGCATTCTTCCCCTCCCTCAGGGGTTTAAAAATACGTTGGTCTTATGCACTGTAATTTAGAGTGTATTGTATTTGGGTTCTTTTTTTAAAAGGCACATTAATTATCTCTCGAACATTTAAGGAAGATTGCAAATGCTACCCTTTTTATGTCTTCTTTTAAAAAGTAACCGTTGTGTTTACCGTACCTGGCACATTCTATATATGCATATTTTTAATCTGAACACAGCGTAGCTTTAGGTGTCTGTCATATTGTTGTTGTCTGTGCTGCAGGTAACAATATGGTTTGTCACTTAGCCGTCTCATCCAGACTGTAATGTAATGATCTTTCTTTATGTGTTTTAAAAATTGGATCAAAAAACGTACCGTATGTAAACTTAGATTTGGTAGCCAGGCTGTGTTGGATGCTAAGTTTCTGTATGGTGTGAATTGATTATTTTTGTAGCTCATCCTGAGGGTGGGGAAATTAGTCAAAGGTCAGCATGTTGAGCTCATTGAGATCAAAACATACGGAATGATGTTTTTATTTGAGCACTCTTGGGTTTTGGCTGAGCAGGCTTTAGACAGGAAATTGTATGCTCACGTTTTGAAAGTTGTACTGGTGCGGTGAGATCTGATGGGGAAGCTGCCTGCATGGACCCAAATGCCAAGCGCTTAGTGCATGGCTGTGCTTTGATATAAGCACCCTAATAACCTAAACCAATTCGTGTGAAGCAGGCGAGAGCACAGTGTTAAAATAAAATATTTTTTGAAATTAAGATGTTAAGCAGTTGGCTGATACCTCTGTATTTAGAAGAGGAGCGTGTGGGTTTTGAGAAGGGACAACAGAGTTGAATGGTCAGCTTTGAACATGTAAAGGTTTGGACTATCATTAGCAAGAAAAAGACTTAGTATTATTGAAAAAGACGGACATCTTTCATTTTTTCATTTAAATGTCGTAGATCGTAGAATCATAGAATGTGCTGAATTGAAAGGGGCCCATCAAGATCATTGAGTTCCATGCCTGGCCCTGCACGCCCCAAGAATCACAGTATAATGACTTAGTGGATTATGGAACTTATATATCGTTTTATTTGTAGTGGTAGTAACTTGAAGTCTGATTTTCTGTGGCCATATGACGTAGTTTTGCTGTAGCGTATTTGGTGCTAGTGTTTTTGCTCGCCGGAAGGGTTTTCATCTCTAATTCAGGTCGTTTTAATATCATTTTAATATCATTTTAATATCATAAAACAGAACTGAGAATACATGTCTAGGTTGCCCTGCCACTTGAGAGTTCTCTTAGAATGGTCCTCCGCAGTGTTTGGCCAGACCAAATGAGTGCAAATGCTGCTCTAGTCTTCCAGATTCAGATTATTCAGAAGGTTATTTTTTAGTTACTTTACTGCAGTACTACTTTGTAGTGTTCATCTTCTGGAGTTGTATTCCGTCTTCTGTTTTTCAAATTTGAAGAAAAAACCTGCACATCTGACTGAACTCTGGCTGTACTTTATGCTACATTTTTGTTTTATAAATTCTGTCCAGTGGAGACGTCAGAAAATAGCCCTTGTTGGGTGTAAGACTACCCCAGGGAAGCAAGATGGCAAGCTATCACTGAGTAGTATATGTCTTGTATAACATTTTTTACCGAAATGAAAAGCTGCAGGATTTATTTTACTTGACGTCCAAATGTTTCTGATACTGCATTTTAAGATTTCCTAGGTTTTTCTTCTTCATGTGTGTGTGTGTGTGCTTTTGTCCTAGTTTTTGTGATTAGCAGAGGTAGATTTAGCATAAAAATGGTCTTATCGAAGTCTTTTTTAGGAGAAAACTTACTCTTGATGCTTACTCTTATGTGACCATATTGTCAGTCAACCTTCTAATTGATAATTCAAGTTTGTTGAATAATAAATAAATAAAGCTACAGTCAGTATTGTCAAAGGGATGGTTAAAAAGCAGACAAATGCATATGCAACATGTTGATATGAAAAGCTTTAGTTTAATTTCTTAAGAAATGAGCTACTTGAATGAAACTCCTTTACCTGCCTGCTAGTGATTACCTATTAAGTAGCCTGCATGTAAGTATCAGTTTCTAAATTCTTTGTTTTGGGTAGGACGGTGGTGTGCTTGCATGTGAATGTCTCATAAATACTTCCCAAGTGCAATTTATTTTTCTAATTAGCTTGAGCAGGCTCTGCCTTACGTAGCACTTTAAGCAGTTTTCAGAAGATCGCTTCAATCGCACAGCTGTTGTTTAAAACTTTTCCCAGGTAGTAACCTGGGACTTCTCCAGGCCTTCTGTACTTCTCCATAGAGACCTAGAATCTCACTAGTTAGTACACTTAATCATACTTTGTATAAAATGCGCGATAATGCGGATTAATCATTTGTAGAATTCCACAGAAAGAGAGAGATAGAGAAACCTGAGTGTTCATAGCTCTGAAAACAGTTTGTTATTCTCGTGTATTAGTTATGTAGCAAGCAGTATGTACAGACCGATGTAGAGTGGCTGCACATTTAATTTTACGTGCTGGTCATTCTTCACTAAACAATTACTTTGGTAGTGTGACTTTTCATATTAAGATTTAGAAGTTACTAAGATCAAACATCTATACTAGTTTAACTGTTTCTTAAAAAAAAGAAAAAAAGAGAGAAGAGCATTACATTGAAAATAAATACTTTTAGTTCTTACGTGAAAGAAAATCTACCTCACTGGATGGCACTTGTGATGTTAAGATTCAGAATTCTGAGCTGTTCAATGTATAGCAGAGCTACGTGAAGCTACATATTATATATTATTTTTGTTTTTCAGGATGTGACTTAAAATGACTTCTTATTCTGAAGGTCCTCTGAAAAATATGCAGTGCTTGAATATTTGCTAAGGACTAGTAAGTGACTTATATTTGGACTATATATACCTGAACGTTTTTAAAGCTACAATTTAGTATATGAGAAGCATGTGCTTAAAAAAAAAAAAAAAGGAAGTGGAGGGAAGAAAGAAGGAAAAAAACCCAATTCAGACCAAAAGCCTTACTGCGCTACTGCCAGAAAGTGAAATTGCTGCGTATGTTCTTGTGGATTCCTATCTATGTAAGTGGAAACATCAGTTGTTTCTGTGGTCAGTCTTAGAGCAAAAGAATCTCTGCATAATATCAAGAATATTTTGCATCAGAAGTTTCACTGGAAAGATTTGATACTTTTTAATGTGTATTTCAGGGAGATACAAGTTTGAAATAACAAATTTCCACTAAGAATAGAGAGTTGCAGAATGGAATGCCCTCTAGTTTTGTCCTTTAGCCTTAAGACTTACATTTACATTACTCTTCCGTTCTCTTTCCACATTAGCTCTTAAACCTGCAATTCTGGCTATACTCAGCCTGTGAGTGTAGTTACAGGGAGGGAAGCAGCAGTTCTGGAAGTGTCCACATGTGTCACCTACAGCATGACTGAAGATTCAGCCTTAGCTGTGAGGTCTGTAGACATAAGACCTTGAGTCATGTATAATGCTGAGTATCAGCTTCAGAAAATCAACTGCTTTTTGCATGATCATAAGCTGTTTTTATAATCTCTTTTTTGCAACTGCTTGCTTGTTCAGATAAGTAGTTTTTCATTCAGCTGCGTAGTTGGAGGAAATACGATCCCTGCAATTCTCCAGTTCTGTGCTGTCATCTAGTGGCCTAACAGTGTATTTTTCTTGAACTTTACGTTTACGTAGAGTAGGCCACTGTATATGTATTTGGGAGGTTTTTGCCCTGGAGGAATATATGAATGGATAAAGGTCTTCAGACTTGCTCTTCCGTATCTCTGTTGTGTTTGTCTTATTCATCCTGGTTTTTTATCAAATATTTATATGTAACACCAAGTTCTTACCTGTACAGTTCATGCCCATAGTACAGAGTCCGGCATCTTTTGTAGTGGTTTATTTCAAATGCAAGATTACGTTTGATTGTTGAGTTTAATTCTGTTGTCATTTTAAAAACATGTTATCCTTCCTTTTGTAATGCATATCGATGGGCATGAGGACTGGTTATGATACAATTTTGTATTAAGCACTGTAACATTTTCTTAGCTGCAAAGATAATTTGTACTTTTAAAAGATGCCATTTTATTTCTGGGCTTTTTACACATGCTAGAGTAATCCAGTCCTCTGTCCTGTCTAGCTTTCAAAGTTTTGTACTGCTGTAAGAAGAACATTCTTTTAAATTCTCCACCTGTAGAATTTCAAATCCCCATACTGCTTTGTGCAAATCAGTTCTTGTGTATCTTTGTCCTTTCAGTTTAGACTTTAGAAAAAACTAAAGCAGATTTTTTTTTCCCCCACAAAAAGCTGATAAGCAAAAATTCAGTCAGTCAAGGTTAGTAACCTCAAAAGTTACTACTTTTGAGTAGTAAAACACACTTCTTTTTTTTTTTTTTTTTTTCCTCAGATGTCTTGTCCTGGAAGCAGTTAGTTAGATTAGGTGCCCTTTTTGAGGGCTTGGTTGTCTCTGCTGCAAGGATACGCTGCTGACTTGTGTTTAACTAACTTCTTGTTCAACAGGGTGCCCGTATTCTGTTCTGCAGAGCTGCTTGAATCAGTTGGCTACCAGCCTCTGATACCTTTACATAAAACTTCACTTAGTTCTATCAGTTCCTTGTCCTTATGTTATGTGATTGCTGACTCCCAGGAATATGGCCATCCTAGGCCAGTTTCTTTTAACAAATGTCGTAATGGTGGTTTTTGCTTGTGGAGATAAAGAACTTTTTCTGTGAAAGATTTCTTAGTGCTTGGGTTATGTTATGGAAAAGTTTCTAACTGGCAAGTCTAGCTCTATTAACTAAGTATTTAGCACTATTTATTGCCACTGCTGTACAGGGTTAAAGAATTGCAGTCTGAACTAGCATGCAGTAAATTAAATTTACACGTAATTTGGAAATTTCTGTAAAAAGGATAAAATTATGCTAAATTTCTAACTGCCCGGATCTGTTTTGTCTCATTGTAGTGCAAAAGACCAAAACCAATTTTTTAGATCGTTTTGTAGTTCTAGTTATGTTCTAAAATACTCCAACTAGATACATAACATAGACCCATTGAATTTTTTTCCTCCCTCAGCATGTTGTTGGTTATGGCGTAGCAGGGCCTGACACAGCTTTCTTCTCTCCTCTGCATCTGGGCTCCTTTTTTCTCTTGGGAGTAAGTGGAGATGAGTGTCATATATATCTAATCCGCTAGGTTTGTTTAACGTAACTAGACTTCAGCAAAATCACCTGATATCTTATTGGGTTATGGCCCAATCTTTGCTGCAGAAGCAATAGAAATGAAAGATGCTTGAAGTTGTTGCTTGCCTTGGCCTCAAAGTTTTAGAAAACTCTATTCATTTGAGAAGGTTTAGCAAGAGATACAAAAAAGATAGTAACCTGTGAAGATGGTAATCGTAATCTGTTGGCTTTATACAGAGACGGGTGTGAAGCTCCTGTAAGCCCCCTGATTTACTCTTAAGGATGAAAATTATTTGTTTCTGCAGCTGTATTTTGGTACAACATTAATTTATCGCTTTCTCTTCATGTTATCAAAATACATGTTTAAATACTGAGAATCTTTTTTTAAGACGAATTGGAGCTATACAGCGGTCCCAGTACAATGGTGCAAATTTTAAATATCTCTGGAACAAATCAAATGCACTTTTAACTTTTAGTTTTGCTTACAATGATGCAAAGCTTTATAAACCTGTGTTTTGGCTAAATACGGGGTAGATTTTAAAGAAAGGTAACCAAACATTTTTTTTTAGTAGCAAAAACGTTTATGGATTTGCAGTAAGAAAATTCACTTGTAAATGTGATAAAAATTAATTGCTTATCAGGATAAGTTCTCTGTATTTTGAATTAGTATTTTGAGCATTTTATTCACAATTATTATTTCATTGCTTTTAGTTGCTGATGCACAATCAAGATGAGTGGATTAGGAGAAAACTCCTCGGATAGTTTGACTAATGAATCAAGGAAACGCAAGCCATTGCCCTGTGATACACCAGGTGCAAGGTAGGTTTATATGGAACTTTCCTGGCTTTCAATGAGTTTTTAAAAAATTTTTTCACATTTGCATTGCAATTTAGAGTGAGTTCTAACTAAGGAATTTGTGTAGTTGAAAAATTCTCTAGGCCAGCTTCTGTTGTGAAGATAGGTAACTTTACTATTAGGTGTAGATACGTCAAAGTTGATGAACTGTGCTTTATAATTAGACTCTTGTGGAAATTCTAATACAGTGAACATATCATAGAATGGATTGAGTTGGAATGGACCTTAAAGATCATCTAGTTCCAGTTCCCTTGTCATGGGCGGGGATACCTTCCCCTAGATAAGGAATCACTTTTGAAGTTGTGATTGCACGGCAAGAGAAGAAAAACCTCTTGCTTCACAGGAATTCTTAAGGCATCATCTTGTAGCTGGTAATTGATTTGACGGGCCTCATTTCAGGCGGTTACATTTAGCAAACAATACTGCAAGAGGCTGAGCTTTTTGCCAGTTTGTTTGTACTCCCGTTTCTTTAGACTAGAGTTCTTTGCAAGTTCACCTTAAATTTTGGCAGTCTATGCTGTCTTCCTGCCCCTCACCTGACTCTGTCAGATGCTGTTGTCTGAGGGACTCAGTTTTCTGTTCCCCACGAGCTTCGTTGCTATCCACCATGTGAAGTGTTCTCTTTTATCCTTTCGTGTTCTTCTTCCCACAGAGTATTAACTTTTATTAAATTCATCTTCGGGTGTTGTGTGTGCTAATGTTTGTCCCTTTTATATATACACATCCCCAGTGCCCCCTGCCAACTGTCTTCATCATTCAACAGATTGTGTATGAGATCCTTAAATGCTTCCACTGTATCCCAGTGTCTATTTATGAGTGTTCTCCATTCCATTTTCTCTTTCTCTTTGCACAGTATCTGTCTGTCTGTTCAGGAATTCTTTTTCAGACTGTCACCTTTCATTAGCTTTCTTTATCTTTCAAGCTCCTGCTTTGTAATGTATTTGTTTTCTCCAGTGCTGGTCCATGCATACTTTCCTAACTCTTTCGCTTGGTTTCTTCTCGAAGAATGGTTATTCTCTTTCAATTACCTTGATGTGTCCATTCTTGCCCCTGCCCTGAGTCCTGCTTTTCCTATTCTTGCCATACTGTGTATGACATTTCTCCCTGTTGATTTAGTCTGTAGACAGTCTCTTTACTCAGCATGTTAACCTGGGTAGGAAAAGGAATTTCAAAGAGACACTTTATCCAGCAACTTTATGTTGTCTGGGATTCTGCTTTTCTTGCATGTTGAGATGGCATTTAGGTCCTGGCCTGGAAGTTTCTGAGGTATCACCTTCTATAATCATCTCTTGCAAGCAAACTGAAGGGAGTTAATAGAATGTTAAAATTCAGTTTCATTTGTCTAATATATTTTAAGCAACTGTAAAGCAACTTCTAAGTTTAAAATATACTTTTGTATGAGTGCTACAATTTTAAAACAAAAGCAGCTGCTCTCTTCATTAAATGCGACGATAAAGTAATAGAGTAAAAACAAGAGGATTTTTATTTATTAATAGCTTTCTTCTATCCTCTTGAAATTCTTTAAAAAAATGCAAACCAAACATAAAGCCCAAAGCAAACAACAATGTAACAAAACACACACATTCACCCTTCAGATTCATGTTTGCTGGAAGAATAACTGCTGCCTAGGTTTAATGGGTGAGTGTTAAGTGAAGTACATTATAGTTCACAGAGTGAGCACAGGTTTTGTATAGGATGGTATGTAAGTATATGAAACAATGTTTTTGATTCCTAGTCTGGTCTGCAGTGGTGAGAAGCGTCGACGTGAGCAGGAAAGCAAATATATTGAAGAACTGGCTGAGCTGATATCTGCTAACTTGAGTGACATTGACAATTTCAATGTCAAACCGGACAAATGTGCTATTTTAAAAGAAACCGTGAGACAGATTCGACAAATAAAAGAGCAAGGTACAGTTCCCTGCGGAGTCAAGATGAATAGTTAAATTTCGTTGTGATTCTTTTTGTAAAGCAATAGTTACTTGGGAAATTGAGTAGTGGTTTTCACAATAGTAGTGGTTTTCACAATAGTCACAATGTAACTGAGCAGGTCTTTGGACTTTGTCTTGATTCAAACCTTAAATGCGCCTTAAGTAGTTTTCTGTTTAACAGTAAACAGATATTTATCATCACTTTTTATTGGGAATCAGGATTTTAAGACTTTATATGACCTTTCTTACCGGTTTTGTACCACAGACAAGGTAAAAAAAAGGACATGGTACTCTACCATCTGCTTGTACAATATACCAAATACTCACCCATATGAAGAATACATACGTGCTGTTGCCTTTCGCTTCAAGGAAATTCATCCTTTTCTTATGGGCAAGCCTCCAATCAGAGATAGTGATTTTTAGCGCTTTTTTAATGTGATTGAATGTACTCAAAATATAGCCAAATCAACAAAGGAGAAAGAGGTAATGCATCACATCTTGGTAATTTCTATCAGCTAGAGTAAACGTAAGTGATAGAATTTTTTTTTTTTAACAAACAGATAGGTGAAAAACCCATGTTTTGAAATACAGAGTGAGGGACATATAGAATTTCTTTTTTTTAAACACCACCACACCCCCATCTCCACCTCCCAATGACTAGCCTCCCAAGCTTGTGTGTGTCATTTGGGCAGTAAAGCGTTAGAAAAACGCAATATGCTGTGGTGTATATCTTACCTGTTGTGGTAAATTGCCGCATCTTATGAAGACATGCTAAAACTATTCTTAAAAATCATCTTCTGTTTTTAAGGTTTTCTGTAGTGTCATCCTGTGTATTTTAATGTTTCATTTTAGAGTTGAGACGTTGTACTCCTCTTGTGGTCTGCTTAACCGGTCAGCAGGTACCACAGAATAAAGCTTACCATTTTTTCTCTGTAATTCTGCTGCATGGCATGGACTCCCATTCCACTTTCCCCTACAATCAATTAATTTAGGATATTTTGTTTTTAAAATATGGTTTTATTATACGCATGCACACACATACACACATATATACACATACAGAGACACAACTGTTAATATGAATCAAGGCCTTTTTGTAGAGCAGTGGTGGCATCTGAAGACTGTGACCAATCATAATGAGATGACCAAAATAAAAACACAACAAAGAGATATATGAGTGTGTTTAATGGCTATTGAAAGACTCAGCAGGTATTCATCAGACGGTATCTGAAAAACAACAAGAAGCGTTCACAAAGCAAGTTCATCTTGTCGACTTCAGCTGCCGAGTCAGTTTATGTGAGCAAAGAGTTCGGCATTATGTGGCCGTGACATTTTTTTCTAGTCTTAGCAACTAACAGTATATGAACCCTCCTCTCATTTGTGCTTCTTTTTGCCTTTATTCACACGCTTCCTAGAATCTGGCTTGTAATATTAAAATGTGGTCTTCACGTGAAATGTCGCTTTACGGAAATGTATCTTTTGGCTTTCAGGAAAAGCAGTTTCTAATGACGATGATGTTCAGAAAGCTGATGTATCTTCCACGGGTCAAGGAGTTATTGACAAGGATTCATTGGGTCCTCTTCTATTACAGGTAAGTACAAATTAGGCCCTAGTAAATCCCTATGGAACCAAATACTTAAGGCAGGTGAAAATATTACAATAAAGTATGCAATCCTGTAGTAATAAAACAATATGCAAGAACCATGCAGAAGTATCTTTGAAAGGGTCAGGAATAAAATCTATCATATTTTCTTAATTTTGCTGAAATTTGCTGTAGAAGGAAATAGAATAGCCTTTGACTTTTTCTAATAATCCTATGCTTTATTTACTCCAGCGGTCATTAGCAAAATTCTGCTGAAGCAGTGCTTATTTGTGCAAGGAATATTTTATTTCTTATAGGGGATAGACAGTAAAAAGAGGAGTTTTTGCAAGAAGAGGTTTGTTATGTGTGTTTGCATTTGTGTTACTAAATTATGAAGCACTTTAAATGAATGTTGCCATCGAGTAAAATAACCCTAGGATAATAGTAAACAGAGCATAGTACATAGCAGAGAGCCTTTCTTTATGCCTAGAAGACCAATCTGATATTTACAAGTTCATGAAAGCGTTTTTCAAGCTTAATTTTTTAACATAGGTATTGAATTTTTCTTTCAATTAAGAACATACAGTATTTGGCTAGATCCTCCTATCTCATCACTTGCTAGTGGAAATATATTCATATTCATGGCTTACTACTTGTTTCTACTGCACTTCTTGTTTCAGTTTGCTAACCATTGAATTAATGTTACAAATTCGTGATCTAGTGTTCATATGGATCAAGAATGAAACAAGAAGGATGGTTATCAATGTGAGAGCTGAATGGAATGTCAAATGAACATATTAGTTGTTATTATTATTAAAATGATGCCCTACCAGACACACTTCTCCTCAAAGAAGAATTTAAAACTTCATCTCTATCCTTGAAAATAAATGAATATATTGTAACTTGACATTTGTCACCCACACAGTTTTCAAACTAAATTATGTTCAGAATTAGTCAGTGTGTCTTATATGATATGTTGTCATGTTAATATTTAGGCATTGGATGGCTTCCTCTTTGTTGTAAATCGAGATGGGAACATAGTATTTGTATCAGAAAATGTCACACAGTATCTGCAGTATAAGCAAGAAGATTTGGTTAATACAAGTGTCTATGGTATCTTGCATGAAGAGGATCGGAAGGACTTTCTTAAAAACCTACCTAAATCTTCAGGTAGTAAAAGTTGTTTTACTACACTTACTTGGCTATTTGAAAGCAATCAGAGAAGTAAAGTAGACATTGTAATGGATAACCTTTCGAAAGAGGTTACTTCTATAAAGAATTTTTGACTACAAAAATACCTTAATCTTGATAAATATTGCTGTGTTTTTACAACGGCATGCCATCAGAAATAAATGTGCTGGAAATTCACACTTTACTTTAGCCTCTGCAGTTTGTTTACCTGTAGCTTTCAAACAGCGACGCTAAAGGAACGCCTCTCCTAATACCACAAGGCTAACTGGAGGAAGTGCTTGTTTTTAAAATATGTGAATGACTTTCCAGCGCTCCTTCAAGTGACTTAAAGTGTCATGCAAAAGAAAGAGTGTTTTTTACTTGGTTCTCAATACTCCTATTTTATACCAAGCTATATTGATGGTATATTGAGAAGGCATCTTAAATTAGTCTTTAATATCTGTAATCTAGGAACAGGGTATTTAAATTAAGAAGAATCAGTTATGAATTGATTGTATCTGAAAATCTATATGAATTCTTCTTGTGTTCTTTTAAGTTAATGGAGTTGCTTGGACTAATGAAACACCTAGACAGAAGAGCCATACATTTAATTGCCGGATGATGGTGAAAAGCTCTCGTGATCTCTTGGAAGATGTAGGTGGCTACCAGGATGTACGTCAAAGATATGAAACTATGCAGTGCTTTGCTTTATCGCAGCCAAGAGCTATGATGGAAGAAGGGGAAGGTAGGAATTTTTGTGGCATTGTCGTGCGTAGAAATTTCTGTGGAAAGCTCTTTGGTGTTTTGCAATCCATTTTGAAGAACACAGCAGCTTTAATCCTTACTGTCTGTACTTCCATTGTAACAACGAAAGACGCTTCAGCTATTTTATTAGCTTCTTCAATAGCGTAAAACAGGAGAAGATGAAAGAAGAAACATTCTTTTTTAAATACAGATTTGCAGTCCTGCATGATTTGTGTGGCGCGTCGTATCGCAACTGCAGAAAGGGCATTTCCAACAAATCCAGAGAGCTTTATTACAAGACACGATCTTTCAGGTAGGAAGTATACCCAGAAGGAAGGTATGAAGGAGTCTTCTTCATTCATGTGCTCTTGTTTTAAATAGATGGAGTATGTATTGTGTATCTGTAGTGACTAACAGAATTCGTGCTGAGAATTCCCAACTGCTTTTTATGATATACCGTTGTTGGCAGTGAGGTGTAATAAAAACTGTGGGAGGCATTTTCTTCTCTATGGTACTGTTTGGTAGCTTGGTAAAAAGCGTTACTTGTATTTTAACTGGCATTTCAAATGGTTGTCGTTTTGCTTTCCTTTACGCGTAAGAAATATTTTAGGTCGTAACTGAAGCAAATGGAAGTCCTTCGGAATGTCTGTACTTTTAAACAATACCTGAGCTAATATTTAAAATGGTTTATGCTGTTTAAATCAGAAGTTAAATCGAAATCTAAATGGGACTTTTTCAGATGCTAGTTTGTGTTTATGATGTTCATTCTATGTTTATGTATTTTTAAAAATTTTGCTCTGTGTGCATCCCTTAGGTGCCTGTAACCAGAGACTAAAGTTACTGTTTCCTAAAGCTCTGACATTGACCTGTGGGTGATTAACTTTCTCTTCCTCAATTGTATAAATCCCTTTCAATAGTGATGCTTCAACAAGCTGCATCATATTCTCATATGGTAGATAATTCATAAATGTAACTTCTGCATGCTCAGAATTCAGTGATTAAAAGGGTGATATTGGAGCCTATGAAAATGAAATGTACCATATGAGATGCCATATGAAATGTACCATATTTGTACAAAAGAATTGTCATAGTCATAAAGAGTTTAACTTGTGTATTTTCTTTCCTGTTAAGGCAAACTTGTCAACATTGATACGAACTCGTTACGGTCTTCCATGAGACCTGGCTTTGAAGATATAATTCGTCGGTGTATTCAGAGATTCTTATGCCATAATGATGGGCAATCGTGGTCAAATAAACGCCACTATCATGAAGGTAAAAATCAGTTTACAGTTTTTGGGTCATATTGCTTCTCCTAGGGGCTGCATTTTTTCTGAGAAACAAAAATGCTAAATTCTCCCTATGTTCCTTTTCTTTCGTGTTTTTTGTTAGTTACTGTGATTCATTTACAAGCTGAAGGAGGATGATCTCTTGAGAGCAAGGAATTCTGCTGGAAGTTGTTTTGTTTTTTCAATGCGTTTTGTTTTGGAAATTTTCATGGAAAATATCACATACATGATCTGGGGACCTCAGGGAAGCTGTTTTTCCATAGATGGATACAGCAGTGACAGAGAGAGTTATATTTCTGTGGTGATATGCCATCTTTAATTATCATCAGCTTGTTACTTTTGGTTAATGTTAATTTGACTTTATTTTAATTCACTCTTTCCTTTAGTGAAGAACCACTCTCCTGAAGTGATGACAGTTGTGTTGATACCTTTTCCTTATTTTATTTATTCATTTATTTATTTTTAAAGTTTTATGGTTTTCTGGGATTTTTTAAGTCTTTTGCAAATTAAGGATATTGTGTCAAAAATATCTTATAATTCACATTAATAATTCTTGGGATTTTAAATATTAACTGTATTTGTATATTCCCTTTACAGCTTATACACAAGGTCATGCTGAAACCCCATTGTATCGGTTTTCTTTAGCGGATGGTACAATAGTGACAGCACAAACAAAGAGTAAACTGTTTCGAAATCCCGTAGCTAATGACCGCCATGGATTTGTCTCTACCCACTTCCTTCAAAGGTGAAATGAGTAGTATCTGTGTATGATTTACATGTCATAGTTTTTAAAAATACATCTGACCTTGAAGATAACCTGAGAAAAATAGCGTACTAAAATATTTTACCTGATTAAAACTCAGATGAGGAATAACTTGGGAAACAGCTGCATAACATACAAATAAATGCGTAAACCTAACAGAGTCCCATTTTAACAATGTAGCAGAAAGGCAGTCACAGTCAAAAGAGAATTTTTTTTCTCAATACCTGCACAAAGCCTGTGCTACGTTTTTATTAGTCTTTTGTGGTAACGTTGATGAAACACTGAAAATAGAAATGCTCAGTCACAGGCTTTTGCAGACCAATTAAAAAGACAACAAAGCCCTCCTAGATGCATAATCCATGACTGAAATGTACCTTAAGCAGCATTTCCTATGACCTGTTCTTGTTCTTTGCAAGGATAGTTGAAGTGTCACTTTGGAGGGAATCTGTCTCCTTCTGGTATTAGAGTGCCTCCAGATGCTGAAAAATTAGTAACTGAGATTGTTCAGGGTCACACATCATTAATGTGCACACTAGAATGGTGTCAGGCATTAACTCAGGAAGGTAGTAAAAGAAGGAGGATCTTTTAATTGGTAAATCTGATTAATAATCTGACCGTTGATTAAAGCCTTTTGAGGCAGTGATACCGTCTGTGCTTCTAACTCAAAGCCCCCAAAGGATCAAGCATTTCTGTAATGAATAAATGAGTGTCATGGCTTAGTTCTGCTTTTGTGGAAGATTGAATTCTCACTACTCTTCTTTGGAAAAAATATTTGGGCAATTATTTAATAATGTATTTGTGGCACATGGTTCCAAATAAGGTGTTAATTTATTGTCTTTGGGTTTCTGGGGATGATGTTGAATTTACAGAGAACAAAGTGGATATCGGCCAAATCCTAATTCTGTTGGGCAAAACATCAGAACATCTGTGACTGGAAACACAAATTCTGTTGGTGGTCTTATGAACATGTCACCTAGTCAAGCCATGCCAATGCAGAACAGGAACTATGGGATAGGAGATCCCAATGCAGTGGGTCAGCTCACCAGCACTCGATATGGAGGCCCTGGGAATATGGGGCCAGTGAACTCTGGACCTGGAATGCAGTCCTCTGCTTATCAGAATAACAGTTACGGATTAAATATAAGTAGCCCACCACATGGTAGTCCTGGCTTAACTTCCAGCCAACAGAATCTAATGGTATCTCCTAGGAATCGAGCGAGTCCAAAAATGAGCTCACACCAGTATTCTCCAGTTACAGGTATTTTGTTTTTGCTATAAGCTCTTTTCTTTTCAAGCTATCTTCTCTCACTTTTATCTGAATCCCCTCTTTCGTCCATTTTAACCATTCTGTATGACCGTACATGTGTTACTTGAATGTAGTATGACTTCATGGTAAAAATGTACGTTAAACTCACTGTGGCAGTCATACATAATCCAAAGGAAGAGTAGATACAGGCAATACTGTAATCTAACAAGTTTGATCTCTGTCGCATGATACAGGTATGCACTCGCCAATGGGATCTGCCAGCAGCACTAGCAACAGCACTTTCTCTAGCAGTTCTCTCAGTGCTCTGCAAGCCATTAGTGAGGGTGTTGGAAATTCCCTTTTATCAACACTTTCTTCATCGGGTCCAAAACTGGATAATTCCCCAAACATTAGCGTAACTCAGCAAAGTAAAACAAGTACCCAGGACTCCAAAAGCCCTTCTGGTTTCTATTGTGAACAAAACCAAGTGGAAAGTTCCATCTGCCAGTCGAACAGCAGGGATCTCCTTAGTGAAAAAGATAGTAAAGAAGGTAATCCGGAAGCATCTGAAAGTCAGAGAGGACCATCTGAGAGAAAAGGGCATAAAAAACTCCTTCAGCTACTCACGTGCTCCTCAGATGAAAGAGGACGTTCTACACCATCAAATTCGCCTTTAGACTCAAATTGTAAAGAATCTTCTACCAGCGTTACCAGTCCTTCGGGAGTTTCCTCATCGACATCTGGTGGGGTATCTTCCTCCTCAAACGTGCATGGGTCGCTCCTGCAAGAGAAGCACAGGATTTTACATAAATTGTTGCAGAATGGTAATTCTCCAGCAGAGGTGGCCAAGATCACAGCTGAAGCTACTGGTAAAGAAACATATCATGATGCTAGTAACACGGCCTCCTGTGGAGAAGGCACTGTCAAACAGGAACAACTGAGCCCAAAGAAGAAAGAAAACAATGCTTTACTAAGATATCTGCTAGATAAAGATGATATTAAGGATCCGCTTTCCAAAGAGTTGAAGCCTAAAGTAGAAGGTCTGGATAATACGATGGGACAATGCACGAGTTCTACAATTCCTACTTCAAGTCAAGAAAAAGAGATGAAAATAAAAATGGAGCCAGCAGAGGAGGTACAGTGTAATGTAAAATGATGTGAGCTAACCAATATTTTATTATTACAGTGAATGACTAAATATAGAACACTCTACAGTATGCATGTGTAAACATTTCTTTTAAAGTTTTGTGCAAATGATGTGAAACAATAAGCTCGGGTTTAATTGTGAATGAAAAAGCACAAACAAAAAGAACTACAGGATATGTATACACCCAAATATGAAGTTCTGGACTAATGTTTTTAAGTTATGGTACGATTAAGGTAATATTTACAACTTATTCCTTAAAATCAGATCTTAGCACACGTTTGGTTTTATGGCTTACTAGGAAATGGGGCTGTAACTGCCTCTGTAATTAGTTGGCAATACAAGAGCAAAAGGTAAAACATTATTTCGTTTTGCAGATATAAACAGCACACAAAAATGTGTAATACTTGAAATAGCCATGATTTGGTTTAGTTAGTTCATTGCTTTTAGTGCTCTTTTTCTTTCCGTAAATGGGGGAATATGTTCTTCCAAATACTTACATTTGTATTCGGCATTCAAATAAATACATATTAAAATGTATAAATGTATAGATAAGTTGTATAAATAAATACAAATAAATAAATTACAGAGCTGGAATTCCAAGAAATGTCATGATACAGAAAATTAGCACCATGGAACAGCTACTCTGAAACCAGCAGTACACTTGTTAGGAACAGCGGTTCTTAAGATTATGATCTGTATATATAATTTTCGTGTTTAAGTCCTAAGATTTGGAAATTTGACGTAAATAGTACTGGTCAGTATGGCTGAGTTTTCTGAAGATATGCTGATTTCTTAGACCTTGAATTTCCCAAATCAGTAATAACTGTGTAAATAAAAAAAATTATGCACAATTTTTTATATTAGCTAATGGCTGACTCTAAATGAAACACCTTATAACATTGTTTGAATACCACTTATGGAAAAGTCACTAACAATTCTGTAATAGTACACAACGTGTAGTTTCAGTACTTGCTCCTGAGATGTAGTTAAGGTATTCAGAGAAGCTTTTTTTTTGGTGAAGATATGGATCCACTATATATGATTTATTTTTCTAATGAAACTGTATCTGATTTAAAGACAAACTTTTAAAGAAAGTTAGGGCTCCAACTGACCAGAAAAACCTTGTGAGTCATTTTCATGTCTTACGGTGTTCACTAGTAGCTTTTTGTGTATGATAGATACATTGTTTATCACTGAGTGGTGCATATTCTCGATGTTGTTCACTATCATTAGTGTTTTTATCTTTGTAATTTGTGATGATTGAAATGTTTATATTCAGAAGTGCTTTTCATTTTAGTTATGTGTACCTCCAGTTTCTGCTAATTCTCAAAATTACCCAAGCAAAATACTCTAAAAAAAAAATTGTCTAAATGATATCTGAAGTTCTTTAGAATTTAAAAGATAGCTCAAGGTAATGTCAGTGAATTAAAACATTTGTCTCCCAGTTATATATTTTAAGATTAGCAAGAAGCTAAGTAAAAACTGAAGTATAGCCATGTGAGAGTAAATAACCTTGGTATTTTACTGCATCATTTTCAGATGAATGGAGACTTGGAGAATTTGGATGCAATTCTAGGTGATCTTACTAGTTCGGAGTTTTACAATAATGCTGTGTCTGCAAATGGAAATAACCTTGGAACAAAGCAAGTGTTATTTCAAGGCAATGCCCTATTGGGTAAGGAATTAAATCTACCACTTGGGTTTTCAAGTTAGGGTTTTCTTCTTACCTGATGTAGACATAATGCCTCCTCAAACCATTAGAGAATACTTTCTTCATCTGCTATATCCTCAAGGACAAATGTAATGCAAAATGGCTAATTATATATGGCTTTCCTAGGCTATTATATACACTATTAGCTATCTTGACAGCACTCACCTACTGTATACACAATTAATAACATTCAGTTCCTTGTTTTATGGTTTATTCTGGGTTTGTCTAATGTAGATTTCTCAGAGTCAAGTCATCAGGAAAGATGTTTTGTGAATTGTAAATTAAAATTGAGAATTTTTATCCCTTACTGATGACTAGGGATATAATATGGGATTGGTGACAAGCTTTTAATTTCTTTCTTATTCTGCGTGAAAACATCCCGTGGTCAGTAAATTTTAATCGTTACTCCTCCTTGACATCAGAAGGAATGCCCTTCCTTAGTAGGAAGCTGAGTAGGAGGGCAGGATAACCTAGCTAATAGACCGGCATCATGGCAGTTGTTGCTTCCCTTCGTGACACCGGTCATCTCTTGATTATATAGGGCAGTGGATTGCTGAGATAACCGAAGGAGGTGAAACGTGGATAATGAAAAATGTAAAACTAGGTACAAGAACACATAAGGCCATTGACATTATTGGCTGTGAAGCACAGTGATTTGTGGGTTAGTTGTCCATGTAGGACACTCTGCTCAGGAACACACCGTGTCTGGATTCCAGCTGTTCCAAACAGAACCATTTGTTTCTACCTCCATGTGAGAGTTAACCAAAGTCTGGACAGTCCACTTATATACGTCAAGAAGTCTGTTATACTAAGTTCATTACAGAACTTAAATTAAAATGAACTCTTTTTTTGTCTAGGGCCAAAGGGAGCTGCCTTTGACTTTTTCTGCAAAAGGTCTTAACTATGTGTTCAAAATGGGAATTTTTGTCGTGAGAACATAAACAACATAACTATTCCTGCCTTGCTTAATATCAAGTATATGAGCTCATAAATAGATGAGACTAATTTTTGAAGTCATTAATAGCATATTTTATTTAAAATGTACAGTTGCATGCATCTTTTAATTCTTTAACAGGTGTGAAGAGTCCCCAGTCTGTGCAGACTACTCGCCCACCTTTTAACAGAGCCTTGTCCTTTGACAGCCCTGTGGGCTCAGGTGCTTCAGTGAGGAATGTCAATGCGTTCTCCATGTTACAAAAGCAAAACTTGATGGGTGGAAGTCCAAGAATCACTGAAAACCAAGAAAATTTTGGAACAAATCTGGGTTTGTTGGTTGTGTACAAACAGCTCTCATTGTAAAGGAAAAAGCTTTTATGTAAAAAAAGTTGCAAGATTAAAATGCAAATTTCAGTTAGAAGAAACTTTACGTTAGTGAATTTTAATTTTACCGTCGTTAATACTTCTGAATTATTATCTTAGCTAAAATTATAAGAACATAACTTTACTATCTGTGTGTCATTACCAGTACTTGAGTAGTTAAATTATTTTTTACTTTTTGAGTTTTTAGTTTAACCTGTACTTTTGATATATAGAAGCAAGAACAGTTCACAGCGGCCTCCAGTCATTACGAATTTCACGTACATTTAGACTCATACAGTTTTTGTATGATTTAGAACTTGGCATGGTGAGTTCTAGTTGCTTTTGTAGAACTTCAGTCAATTGCTCTGACATTAGCAGATGCACTTGGTGAAATAGCAAAATAATTCTAAAACCAAAATATATCATGTACTCCACATAATAAATAGTTGTGTTTTCTGCTCTTCATTATAGCAAGCACTCCCAACAGAAATGTGATGAATCAGCATCAGTCAGGAGACTGGGGTTTGCCAAACTCCAAGGTGAACAGATTGGAATCTGCAAGTTCTGCTTCAGTGTTGAGACCAGGACCTGAATTAAGTACAACCCTTCCCAGGCCCTCAGAGGGTGGCTCTATGTCTGGGTTGCCTGTTCGCTCTAACAGCATACCTGGTACTAGGCCAATGCTGCAACAGCAAATGATTCACATGAGTAAGTTCTTAACTTCTTATTGTCCTGCGTAGCACTATCTCACTGGTTTCTTGGTAAGCATTCATCATAAAAATCTTTGCAGTTTTGGTAAAATGCTAGATTTTCATTGAAAGGCTTTTTGAGGTAGAAACTCTTATTGTTCCCTGACTACGACGTTTTATGACTTTTTGGTGGTGTTCTTGTTTTCTTCTGGTGCCGTGTGTCTCATACACAGATAATTTGTTCTGGGTCCCAAGATTTGGGGGAAATAATTTCTGTGTATTTCTTTAGTGCAGTACTTCTCTGCTAAATTCCAGGAGCTAAACGGCATCTATGATTCCATATGTGAAGATACTAGTATTGTGGTTAATTTAATTCATCCTACTTGATATAGATGCCTTTTTTTTTTTCCTGTTAACTTGTTGGTAATCAGTGTCTTTTGAAATTTTTCTCTCAAGTATTTCAAAATTCTTTTCACATGGAGTAGCCAAATTTCACATAAAACCACATTGCAAATACTGTTTCTCTTCAAAGTATTCATGTGCGCATGAGACAAAATAAGCTGTATGTCTAAAATATGAACAGTCTTAAAGCCTGTGGGTTTTCTCTGTTCTGTATCTTTAACAAAGGTTTAGTCTAGAGCTGAACTCTTCCGGTCTACTATGCCAATACGAGTATGCCCCAAACCAGCTTAAATAGACAGCATTCCTTTCTCATCATGGAAAGCTACCAGGGCTGTTACCAGTTCTCTTAAGCAGACTTACTATTTCAATACAACAAATGGATATAAGTTTAAATACGGAAGAAATTTGTGCAGTCCTGACTAAGTAAGAATTTTTCAGCTTAGCTTCCTAGAAATCATTGTTGCTAGGTGATTTACACAGATGCTGGAAAATAATGGGATGACATAAACTCTCCTAGATAGTGCTGTATGTCCCTGGATAGGTAGAGGGAAGAAAGTACTCCCAAAGAGCAAAATGTTATGTACTTTGCGTTTCTTTTGATTTCCACTCTGTATTGGAATTTAAAATGCCAAATTCTGATGTCACTATGACAGTGTATATTTGCTGGTACCCAGATGTCAGTGTCCAGAATTTTTGCTGGGTTTTCTTTTCATGTAAAGTGCTACGTCTACCATGTTCCTATGTAGAGGCTAAAGTATTAGAAATAGTAATTCTGCTGTCACAGCGTAGCAGGTCTAGATCACTGTCTGCTGTGTTTAAATCTGTGGTCTGTTATACTTGCGAAATTATTTTGACTGTGAGTTTATGTGTATATACACTGTAAAATATGATAATGGAAAGCTCACAAAGCTGCTTGACAGTTTGTGTGATCAACCTAATGTGAACGCTATGAGAGCAAGCCAAGACCTTCGGTTTTTAAAAAACACACAAATGTTTTACCTCGCAGGGCCAAATGAGATAAACATTGACATGGGAGGGAATCCGTATGGACAGCCTGGACCTTCTAACCAACCTGGATTGTGGCCTGACAATATGATGTCCATGGAGCAAGCATCACGGGGTTCACAAAACAGGTAGAATTGGGGGAAGGTTTAAAGGTAATTCTAAATACAACTGTTCGCTGTCTGTCAGAAGCATTTCGGACCTGGAAATAAAATTGTGTAGCATACACAGTGGGGATAACAGATTGGAGTCAGAATTCAATTTCTGGAATGTTTCAGAAATGTTTCCATTTCTGCTACTGATCTGACAGTGGATATCTTTTAACTCAGCTCCACAGAAGGCACTGTTAACAAAATTTATCAATCCTTGAGTTGGTAGGCACAATAAAAATAGGTGGGAAACTCTGATATCGTATCTCTGTGGCATATGGCAGAAGCCAGGAGAAAACAGAATTTATCTGTGTTCAGGGATGCATGGAAGGTGACTGCACATTTTAGGACATAAATTCGGGACTTAAGTTGTTAAGTCTTACTTCAGTCGTCTGGGTGACTATAGTACTTAATCATACCCAGCTCAATATATTATATAAAAACTGTGGTTTTCAGTGTAATGGTTGTAATGAATTTCTTCACTGAAAGAGTGGTCAGGCATTGGAATGGGCTGCCCAGGGAGGTGGTGGAGACACCATTCCTAAAAAGGGTTCAAGAAACAACTGGACGTTGCGCTTAGTGCTATAGTGTAGTTGACAAGGTGGTATTCAGTCAAAGGCTGGTCTCAATGATCTTGGAGGTCTTTTCCAAACTTATCGATTCTATGATTTTAATGGTTTTTTTTATTTATAGACAATTAGTTAGAAGCTCTTTGGATGATCTCTTATGTTCGGCACCAAATATGGAAGGCCAGAATGATGAAAGGGCACTTCTGGATCAGCTGCACACACTACTGAGTAATACAGATGCCACAGGTCTGGAAGAAATTGACAGAGCATTAGGAATTCCTGATCTTGTAAACCAAGTAAGTAAGCAGATATTTTGGCCATTTATTTTCCAAAGACCAATACTGTTTTGTTACTTGAAAAGAAAGGGAAGAGGGCCTCCTCATTTACTTCATCTCTTCAAATCCTTCATTTTCCTACATTTACCTTTGGAAACATCTACACTGACTAGTGATTTTAAATGGAGAAGCTCAGTATGGATTAAATTTGTTGTGCATTACAAGAAATATAAAATGGCATATTCTTACAGAAGTTTATTGTATCATGCCTTGGTATATAAAGGTGGGGGTTTGGGTGTAATTCATTATAATTCTATAAGCTGAGAATTGTATTGGGTTTCTTTAGTAGCCTGTTGTCAGCTCAGCTTAGGTTGTGAATTATTTGACTGGCAGTGATATGGATGCTTCCCTCTCCTTCAGTTCCAGCTTGAATATGCATGGCAAATTTGCTAACAAATAGGAAAAAGAATTCCTGTGAGTAATTTGGAACTTGCTAAGACCCATAAAACACTAAGACCCATAAAATGACACTGTCAGTTGTACAAATAGCATCATAAAGTGCAGAGGGGCTTGAATAGTGACACTGGTCTGCCTGTGTATGCAGTGTGCAGCAAAATTGATTTTAAAAAGAATTATTACTAATCACTTTTACTATTTCATTAGTCTGGAGACAGAACTAACAGTAGCTGTCCTTGCTATGTTGTACCCAAGAAATTGCTGGCTGGTGTATTATGTTGTGTTAGTTTTATTGCTTCTTTAGGAATTCTGTATATACTGCTAGTGAAAGCACTTTTGTATCTGTTGAAGGGACAAGCTTTGGAACCCAAACAAGATTCATTTCAAGGCCAGGAATCTTCAGTTGTGATTGACCAGAAGCCTTTGTTATATGGTCAACCCTATCAAGGGCAAGGGGCAGCAATGCCAGGAGGTTTTAGTAACATCCAGGGACAACAGCCATCTTTTAATTCAGTGATGAATCAGATGAGCCAACCGAGCAATTTTCCTCTGCAAAGTATGCATCCCCGAGCAAATGTGGTGAGACCTCGGACCAACACACCAAAGCAGCTACGCATGCAGCTCCAGCAGAGGCTCCAGGGACAGCAGGTAATTTTTTACTCCTGCATTTACACTTCCTCCGTGTTTCAGAATTGAATCACTTGCACACGGAATTGTGTTGCTTCACATATATAACAATGGAGATCACAACAGATAATTGAGAGGGTGGATCTTTCATTTTGACAGTGTTTCTCATTGAATGCCTGATGGCTGTAGGAGTGGAGGAACATTTAGTAGGACAAGTGTTTCTCCTTCATCAGCCTCCCTAGCTACGGATTGGACTGGTTCCTGCAGCACACAAAATTACTGCTAGTTAAAACAGTGCTTTTGTACAATGTAACTCTTTATTCATGTTAAGATTAGTATTTTTTCAGAACCTCACAGGTAGCATTAAATGAGAGCTGCATTTCTTTTGTAAATCAGGTGTTACTTCTTTCTCGCTGTGTTTTCTAACTAATCATTTGGGCTTATCGATATATGGGTTTGCTTTCCATTTCGTGATTTGATGTCACTTTAGGTATTTTCTTTGGATGAAAGGTGAAATAATAGATACAGTCACATAGATCTTAACACTAGGTTGCAAACGCTGCTTAAAAAATTGGTGCATGATTTCAGCGTTGAATTCCCCCGTGAAAATCCAGGCGTGGTATTAAATACAGCGTACAAATAAAACTTGGAAAACTGAACTGCTGCTGTGTGACATGGTGTGTGAACAAAATACATGCAGGTAACACCAAGACAACAACAACACACAGGTGAAGTGCAAAGAGTAGGTTTATTCCATCGTCTTGGATTCCAAAAAACAGAGACACATACACTGCTAAGCTCATTTTAGCAGGGGCAAAAAGCACCCAGGCTTGAGCCCTGCATTACATATCAAAAGGGCCCTGGAGCATGCAGTCCTTCACCAGGCTGCAGTTTTACATCTTCAAACCCTCTTATCTCCCTTCCCCCACCTTTACAAAGAGGTCCAAGTCTATGGGAAGGGTTTTTAAAAGCCTTTACAAAGTCCTGCTATCTTTTGTGAGAAAATTCCATTTCTTCTCCACAGACAGACGACATCCCAGAGCAAACATAAACATGTGAATTTTCTCAGCCAGAGTATTTTCTAACATCTTCCAAGTGTGTGGTTGGTCTTTGAGAGAAAACTATTCTAAGAACAACTTCTTTTTCTCTCTCCTTGACAATCTTCCATTTTTCAACCCTTTCCTCTCCACATATGGAACGGCAATGTTAGGAAATACTGTGTTCTCGCTTGGTTTTCTGTGTCGCTAATTGTTTGAAACAAATAGATAGTCTGCTCTTTATTCTTTAAGAGTGCTAATTTCAAGGGAAATAAAAAACCAAAGCCAGTTACTGCTGCACTGTTTGAAGGGTTTTTCTTTTTGTGTGTGTTTGAGCTGCTCAAACAAATAGTTTGGTTCTTCAGGTACATTAGACAGGGCAAAAATTAGCCATTGCACTTTATGGATTCAAGAGGTCTTTAAACAAAGTGTTTTTGCAAGAGTTGCCATTACTTGGTTCAGATGCTGTTATTTTCAAGCTAATATTGCTGAAATGTCTTTTTCCAAGTTTATGAATCAGACCCGTCAAATGCCTGAAATAAAAATGGAAAATCCAGTCAGTGGTACTAACTCAGTGATGAGACCAGTTATGCAGCCACAGGTGGGATCCCAGGTAAGTTATTATTACAGTAGCCATCTGTTTAGAATTCCAACCTTCTTTCATGGTTTTACAGCATTCCTCTTTGGTTTTGTTCCTCTGCATAATTTTAAAAAAAGGGGGTTTTTTACCTCCCTTATTCCTGAGATTGCAGGGGGATTTGTTCATTAGGTTATGTTGTCAATTCAGTATGCCAATGTTTTTCCATGTAAAATATCGTTATCATTTGTTTGGCACTAATGACAATTTAATGAAAACTTTTGTCTTAATATTTTGATGATTTCTTTTGTACTGGCTGGGGGTTTTCCTTGACTTGCTGGGTCTTAGAAATGAGTTTGATTGACTCTGGCATTATTTTATTTGTAAAAACATCTTCTAATATGATTTTTCTTCTCTTTGGGGGATAGCAGCAAGGTTTTCTTAACGCTCAAATGGTGGCTCAGCGTAACAGGGAACTAATAAGTCACCATTTTAGACAACAGAGGATGGCAATGATGATGCAGCAGCAACAGCAACCTCAGGCCTTCAGTCCACCACCAAATGTGACTGCCTCAGGAAGCATGGATAGTGCTTTGACAGGCCCTCCAATGGCTCAAGTTCCTTCACAGCAATTCCCCTATCCACCTAATTATGGTACTAGTACTAACATGTTTGTTTGGGTTTTTTTCATTTGTCTGGTTTTCTTTTCCCTTTTTTAATTAATCCAAACTACTTAAACACCAATCATTCTGAGAAATAGAATATACTGCTACAAAAAAGGATTACTTTTCCCCTTCCAGTCACTGCAAGAAGATAAACTAGAAGTACTAGGTGATGATGACTGAAGTATATTGTATCTGTCTCCTTTGTTTTATTTTAAGGAATAAGCCAACAACCTGATCCTGCATTTAGTAGAGTATCAAGCCCTCCCAATCCCATGATACCATCAAGAATTGGACCCTCGCAGAACCCTATGCTGCAGCATCCTCAGTCAGCAACAATGTACCAGTCCTCAGAGATGAAGGGCTGGCCCTCAGGAAGCATGCCCAGAAACAGGTGAACTTCACAATTACAACCTGTTTCTCAAAAAGTGTCTTTCATTTCACTGGAAGTAGAAACTATGTTAAATAGCATGTAGTAGGAAAAGGATTTACAAGAGGAAACCATAACTGCCTCTCTAGTGTCTGTATTGTCCTTCATCCTGCTCTGGTTTAGTAAATAGAGTGATTAAGTGTATTTTATGCTTAGCTCCAATGATTCATATTGGACCTCTACAATCTTTGTAACCAGAAGCGACATTCAGTCTTTAAATATTGAA
>VXBT01001853.1:58793-113638 GCA_013400235.1 Oriolus oriolus
TTCACATAGTATTACAATGGATGATACAGCCCTAATAGTAGCCTCCAAAAAGGTTACATTAGGCAGACATATACAGCTGTGCATTTCTAAAAACTCAAATTCCTTTTGGGACGGAAGTTTCCATGTTAAACAGATACTAGGTAAAAACGGGTAAATGTGAAAATAGTTTTATCTTTCACATATTGACAGCTGGTGCAAGGAAGGCAATACATCAGTGTATAAACTTCTTGGAAGGTAATTTTATTTGTCCTTTTGTACTTCAGTTCTTTTCCTCAGCAGCAGTTCAGCCATCAAGGTAATCCAGCAGCATACAGTATGATGCACATGAACGGCAGCAGTGGCCATATTGGACAGATGAGTATTAATACCATGCCTATGTCAGGAATGCCTATGGGTCCAGACCAGGTAAGTTGTACATCAAGACTGATGAAAAGATTTGCTGACTCTTTTTCCATTGAGTACAGTCTTCTTACATCCTTTCCTCTGGCACAATCCTGCTCTCAGTTATCCTGTTTGTGTTTGCATCTGTGGGCCTATTAATTTTATGTCCAAAGAGGTACTTTATTTTTGATGATACCTAACCAAATTCACAATGAACCCAAGATGTATGCTGTGATTAGCTGCTGACTTTCAAGTATCATGGGTAGGATCAAGCCTTAAGCTGCACAAAGGAGTGAAATACTTCTGAACCTGGAGAAACCGCAGAAAAAACCCTGTGGACATTGTGAAATGTATCTTCAGCAGATCTTGAAAATTATACATAATAGCCCTTACGAGTCAGGCTAAGAATCCTGATAGTGTGGTATCCTTCTGGCAGACACTGATAATGATACTTGCCCTTACAGTACCTTACAATAACTTGTGTATGCACAGCCAGAAACTACAGAAAATTTAGACCTCTCATTTAAGGTGAAAATGTGCTGATAACAGGCACTGAAAAGAAACCTGAAAATACACTTTTGCTACAATCTTTCCACAAAATACCTAGGGATAAGCAACATAATACTGACATAAGCTAAACCTATTCAAGTAAAAAGAACCTAATGAAATGTTGTCCAGCATACCTGAGGAAGTCAGAATAATCTGAGGATTTCTGGGAGGCAAGTAAAGTTTTGGAGGACTTTGATACAACAAATGCCTTTTATAAAGAGGAGAACATAAAAGTGAAATGTCAGATTTTCCAAATCTACACGACATAAAGATACCCAAATAGTATGTCTAGGAAATGCTAGGACAGCATTTCTTTTCTAGAAATGTTATTTTCAAAGTAGAGCACTAAAAAGCTATTCTTCTGCTTCTATGCATTGATTGTCAGTAGTTTCCTCTTCGAAATGCAGTGTATGGGCCATTTTTTTCAGCAAAGATGTCTTCTCTGATGAAAATATCTTTTCTTTAACAGAAATACTGCTGACATCTAGAACCACATCTTCAAACAAGAATGGCTGAATGCGCTACTGTTAGAAAGTGACACATTCGTCATCGCAACTCATGCTGGACGACTTACAGAAACCAGTGATAAATTTCCTCATCCAGAGGAAAACAAACCAAAAAAAACCCCTACCCAACAAAAATACATTTTAATAGAGGCAGTCTTTGTATTACTGTATAAAGTGGGGTACAAAAAAAGGTTAATATTTTTGGCGCTCTTCCTCTAGAAATGTTAATTTGGTAATGGCATTTTGATAGATTTGATGGGTAGACTCCTGGTATACCTTCTCTGTTTACTGCAGCTATCCAAAGCCCTTTAACTACAGGCAGACAAAAGTGCCTGGAGAAGTCACAGTGGTAAGAATTTCCTGATTTCTCTAATAACAATATCTGACAGAGAATGTAGTTCTTAGCCTTGACTCTTCTTTATGAATTCCTGAATATAAATGCTGCTTTTAGTCTCTTACCCCAAGAGTCAGGGATTTCCCAAGCAAAGTAGCAGTGCAAAATTAATTGCCACATGCTAGTCCAAAATCTTGCCCATTGAAGCCAAGGGTTAAAAAGAGAGGATAAACGATTTAAATTATTTAAACACAATTGTGACTAATATTTACATATTGCTGTGCAGCTGAGTGCACTTTATAGAAGACTATATAATGGATTAATGCAATATCTTTGATAAGGACTTAATATGAAGGTGAGGTGTACTCATGTTCCTTCTGAAACACAATCTCTTAATTATTTGAAAAGACTGCATAATGTAATGTTTTCTGTGTATGGAAATTAGAGCAATAATCTTTCATCTTTTTTTTGAAAATAACTTCAGAAAACTCAAGGCAAGACACTGCAGTCAGAATCAAAATATTGCGGTCTTTCTTGTGAATTTTGTAAATATGATCTTTAAAATAATGTATTATATATATGACTTTTGTAGGTCACTAACTCATTTTTGCAGAGTTTGTGAAGCTAAATATTTAACAAATTGATTTCTGGAAACTCGCTGTAGTTGAGGTCCAAATAGAATTTTTTTTAAATTAAATTTAAGGACTTTGAATCTAGGTGACTTTGGCCCACATATTTCTCTTCTTTGGTCTTCAACGCTTCATTTATTTTTACATCTTTAACATATAGCTTTTTATAAAAAAAAAAAAGACCGGTTGTTAAATACTTTCTCCAGCTGTGAGCATGTTGTTACATTTCTTTTTACCTAAGGCAATTTGACAGGAAGGCTCTGCATAGTAAGATCTTAGAACTTGTCAGGACGGTCATGTCTGTCTGTAATAGGTTGGCTTTTCAGTTGATGAATCCAGATTGTGTCTTTTTGGTCAATTTTAGTGAACTCTAAATGTTCTTCGAAAATGTTTGTCTGTTGCAAAATATTTGTTGTTACGTAATATCCAGAAATCTTTAAGGATGTTAAGCCACACTTTAACCAAATGTCTACACCTCACTGGATTGTCCTAATAGTAACGAATGTATTTTCTAAGCAGATTTCTCTCATATCAGTATTTAAGCCTGGTTACATATTATTTGCTGATAGCATGGGGGTTTTTTCCCCCTCCATTTTGGGTGCTTGAAATGAAGATCCCTTTGCACTTTTTGCAGTTACAAGGAATTAAACCGCTAAACCTTCATAAGGGATGACCCAGAAATGCTTAAGATGTGTGGTGCTTCTGTTCTGTTGTTCATTGTGTAATGGAAAACTGATTTCTCCCAAGTGAGTAAAGGAAACAAAAAAAACCTGATCTGCGTTCTTTTCTGCTTATTCTTGGTACTGTTAGCAAGAGGGGTTTTATTGTTCAAAATATTCAGTGATCTTCCATTTTAATATAAATAAGTTTTAATAGAAATAGTCTCAAAAAATTCACCCTTAACGCCTAGCCAGCTGTGTTTCAAAGGGAATGTAGAGTCAGTTGATATACTTCATGTAACCCTGTCTCTTCCATTAGTACTGAGTATATAGATTATCACAGCATTTATTTGAAATTTTCAGTCCAATTAATGTGTGTTTATAATGCAAAACTTTTCAAAGCCTAAGGAACTTTTATCTTTTCATTTCTTGGAACATATCTATTTGTTGAGGGTGAAAGGCAACAATCCCTTGCTTTTTATATCAAATCAGAGTAGAACAATGTTTATATTTTGTAGTTGTTCATTATATTGATGGAAACTACAAACACTGGTTGCTTTCATTAGGTGAGCTCTTAGACTATATACTGCTATATACATCTTGCAGTGCAATTTTTTTTAAAACTAGTAATTCTGTTTATACATCTGTGTATAACTGGTACCTACCTGACTGATGCTATAAAGGCTCATCCTTTTCTCATCTGTTTAGAATGTTGGAGCTTTCCAGTACCCACTTTTTTTTTCTGAATTAAAAGACTTTTAGTTAAAACTTCATGAAGGGGCAGAGGGCATTTTTAAAATGCATTTTAAAATGGCATCTCTTGTGGCAGCACTAAATAGTACATCTAGTTTGAAATCTATTAACATTTAGTTACCACCATCAATTCTGCTTTGGTTCTTTAGCAGTAGATTTTTCTGAATTTTTTAAAAAATAAGACCCATGTAACATTATTCAACAGTAAGAGATGAATTAGCTAATACAGCAACCTCTGATCACTGCTGCATAAACGAGTGTTGTTTGCTACATCTCAGTTACTTTTTTAATCACAGAAACCATGTGTTTATTAAACTCATATGTACTTGTACTTTTTTTCTTGGCCTAAAATACTGCTTCCAAAGTGAGAAATTCAGACCACGTTTCTGGCACAAGACAAAACTTATCTGAATGTTGCACCAATTAGCACGCCTTTTATTTTAGAATTTATGTGCAGACTACCAGGTGACAGAATGATATAGGAAGTGTGAAACCATGTAATTCTGAGAGCAGTATTTTTAAAAATTCTCAAGAGAAGGCATATGGTATTGAGAATTGCATTTTAAGTATTGCTTGAAATATCTGTATCTTTATTTTGCAAAACAGAAAAATCATGGGAACTGATTTATAAAAGGGTTGGTTGTAAGGTATTACTGCCCTTCTGGTTTTTGTTTTGGATGTTAATAATAATGTCAATAAAGGTTTCTATTTAAAATCAGAACTTGGTGACACAGTATGAGCTGTCTAATACTTCAAGGCTGATTATCCTGTAAAGGTCAGAGAAAATTCCCTGCTATCACCGATGAAAACTGTGCAGAAAGAATGATTTACATTTTTTTCACGTTGGCTGTAAAAGCTGAGGGAGTAACAACTGAGACACCTTTCGCTTATGAGATATGCATTTAGCACTGATGCTGACTAGAATTTACGTCTTTTTGAACTTAAATAGCAGCCTCTAGAGGAGGTGAAAGGAGGAGAGGTGGTATCTTCCCTCAAGCTTGGCAACAACATTCATTACATATTTCATTAAATACCAGCTGCTTCTTGTGTCACATACAAGTCCCACAGCTCAGTATTTTCTGTAAAGAGACAAGCTAACTTTTCAACCTTCTGACTGAAAAGTAACAGGTGCAGTAACACTGGCCCTGCAGGATTTTGACAGTCACAACCTCACCTTGCCAGAGACTATAGGCTAAACACACAAGTGCATGCAAATTTTTAAAAAATCTAACCTCATATTTGTTCTGCATGCACACTGGGAATGGCAGATACCCAAAATTTTTCTCTGGAAAGCAGCAAAAATGTGGGTTTTTTGGGGAACTTAAGTATTTTTTAACTTGCTTGAGTGGATCCAGGATCTCATCATCTAGTAGATTTTTCTGATAATCCATGAAATTTGTAGCAAGTTAGAAAGAAAATACATGGCTAGATGAAGACAGACATTCAGATTTTACTTCCATAATCAAAAAAAGAAAGCTTTTGCAAGAAAGCTTTGGGTAGTGTATTTGACTTACCACATGTGACACAAATACTCAAGCCCAATCTTACTCGGCATATACAAAGCCCCCACTTCTGCTTTTTGAGCAGGGCTTTTTTTGCACTTCCTAAATTCAGGTACGTTTTTTGAGTATGGGCTTGTGGTACCAGGGATCTATATGCCTGGATATAATTCCACTTGATTTTCCTAATTGCAAAACCAGCAAGGGTTTCAAAATAATTTCCGTGCTGTATTTTTACACTGCATTTCTACAAGGGCAAGTTTGCATTTTGAAAAAAATACCTCTTTGTTAGGAGTGAAGGCCACAGTTGGTTGAGTCTGTCCATTGAGTGCCCTCAGGCATTTGCCTTTAAACACAGGTAGCAAAGTAACGTGAAACAAATTATAAATACAAATCTCACTACTAGTGCCTGTACTACAGTGTATTTAATAATGTCCTTATGAAACTACTCAAATAATTCTGTACACTGTGCTTAGTAAAATTATAGGGTTTTTTCCCCGTGAAAGCCTTTGAACAGTAACTGTCATACAGAACATTTAATTTTTGCAGACTAAAGCATAACCAGATTATTCTTTATTGACTACAAGTATTGAACTCTCAGAGCTGCCTTTTTTAAAAAATAAATGTAAAAGTTACACTGCTAGGCAAACGCTGCTTTCTCAAAGGAACTGTTTTGGTTTTGAACATACAGTATAATATTATCACATAAAAAAACTTCATACAAATCTGATTTTGTTAAAATTTAAGATGTACATTTACTGAAATTTTTCAGTACCTTGAAAAATTAATAAATTCTGATGTACTATATAACAGTAAGTAGCATTTTGAGAAATGGTGTGTGGGCGTTACACTCTTTTTTTTATTAACGAATTTCTTCACTACCTGAAGGAATTTATTTTCAAACAGTATACGGATCAGTATTTACACAATCCCTCCAAAAATCTGGCATCCTGCTAATCAAGATTTTCTCTAATTTTCATAGAGGTGACAATATGATGAACGAGTAGACGTGGAACTAAAATGTATCCTCAGAGGAACCTGAAGAAATTCCATGGTGTTCAGAACACTCAGTGCTGCTGTTCAGACTTCAGTTCCTGAATCTTTTCAAAGTTCTTTTCAACCATTACCTTTACCCCAGTGATAAGTAAAAGCACCCCTGTTTTCTAAATCTTGCTTTAGAGTTGTACTTGACTTTGAAGTTTTTCTCATGACAACTGAAGATACAGGTGAACTGGAAATTGTTTTAAGGTCCCTTCAACTGTCCATGTAAACACTGCCGCTGCAGTGGCAGTCCTCTTTGGGATGTGGCTAGGTTTCCTCCTCTATCAATTCCTGAATCAGCGTTAGTTGTGTCTTGAAGTAAAATGCCTTGTGAAGCAGGTGAGGTATAATCCAAAGCAAAAAAGCAGGTACAACAGTGGATTTTCAGTATTTCTGACAGCATTTCCCATAATTTCACTGCTTCTATTCAACTCACTCACCAGTGCAAACATTCTATCTATTTCAGCCTCAAAATTTATCCAGTTCTTCAGGCGAATGTTACATTTCATTTAGTCTGTACATAGATTCAAGTCCTGGCCAGGTTGTATCCTCATGGAGGTGCAGCAGCTGGGGGAGGTTAGCCCTCCCAGCCTTCCCACAGTTGTCCTCTTTAAAATAAAACAAATGCAGTTTAGTGTATAACATTCTAGTAGAAAGTAGTTAGAAAGGTATTTTTAATGGTTCCATGCATAAAAAACAATAGAAACACTGTGAACTACCTATAAAAGCATAGCAGGTGAATGACAGAAACAATCCAACTGTGTTTGAAACTTCAACCTGTACACAGCTTGTTAATTCAACCTTCATTTTGGTTCTAAAGCCAGTCTTGGATCTCTTCAATTAGAAATAAAAACACTGCATTATATGAGCAACTCCTCTTGGGCAAGAAGACCAGACTGTGCCTAGGAAGGGACTTGCACCTGCTTTTTCCACCGCACAGTTTGAGAACACTTTGTCATCTTTAATGAATTGAAGTCTCTGCCTTCTTTTTAAGGGGAGATTCAGAGACACTAACAGGCAATGGTAACTGTTTAATATACTTAAATTTGTACCTCACTTTTGAGCTCTGGCCAAGTTTTAAAGGGCAGCTGAGTAAGAAAAAAGCATTTTTAGATACAAATCTGTCTTGTAGTCTACTATCTGTTTTAAATTGCTTTTTCTGCTCACAGCACAAGGCTGTAGTTTGATAAAGGGCAAGAAAATACATGATGCTGCCTCACGACTCGTGAGAAATCACAGTCAGTTTTGTTCTTTCTGGATTGTGTGAAAACCACTAGGTAACTGCTACTAGTTTAAATTTATACTGGTCTTTAATCTTTACTGGCAATTGACCATAATTGGTTTCTTCAGCTGAGCATCTAACTTTACTTGTTTCAAATTGCCTTGACCTTAATGCTCCTAGATTCCCAAAAAACATGGACCAAGAGCTTTTGTGCCACAATAGTTGTCAGTACTGATGGCAGTATCATATTTCTTGCATAATTTAGAGGACTTTCCTCGTAAGCATTCCATGAGAATAGATGATGATGTTAAAAAAGGTGATTCGTGCAAAAAGAGAAGGGAAAAGCTAAGTAAAAGCTAATGCTTTTGGTGAATTGCTCCCAACTCACAGTGACTTGGCAGATGATGGTCTCTTCACATCTGGCCATTTTCGACGCTGAAACTGCCTAATTTTCAAGCAGCAAAAGGAGAAAAAAAAGTTAGCCATCACCAAGAACACAACCAGTACCACATAGTCTGAAAGATGAGGAAGAAGAAGAATTCAGCCAGAATTTTGACTACTAAGATCAGAACATACTGTAACATTGAAACAAATAGCTTCAGTGTTTCCACAATGGGTGGAAAGGTCTTTCAAATGCCCTTTCAGGCCAAGGCCTTTGTGGTTCCCAATCCCACACTTGCTCTTTCAGCATGAAGGTAGTACTTAAGAATAATAACCTAACTTTTTTTTTTAATGTACCTGTACTGCTCGTAGCTTCCATCTTTAAGTCCTATATGAAGAAAAATTAACAGTGTTACTAACAATTGCCTGTATGAGGTAAATCACAATTTAAAAAAAATACTCAAGAATTTCACAAATTTCGTGATGCCTTGAGGAACCTGGTATGCCCTCACATCTGACCCTGCACTGAGCAGAAGTTTGGAGCAGAATTCCAGAAGTCCCTTCCAATTTGAACTGACCTGTGAGCTTCATAGTGGCTGTTAGGGTATTATTCTCTCCCTCTTTCACCAGTATTGGTCCTTCCTCATCTTCTCCTGCATCTCAGCAATGTTTATCACTATGCTAAGGGTCATTCTTCATCTTAAAACATGACATAACACAAACTGAACATGTACAAAAGTCCGAGAATGCAGCTATCAGCCTCAGCAGGACATTACTAGTATACGTAAATCCTAAAATCCTTTTGACTGATTCAAGTTTCATAATGCTAAGGGTCTTTTGGAGAGTTTGTGAGTCCAATAGGAGAGGCACTTACCTAGATCCATGTTCCTAGTTCTTGGATTGCATTGCTTATACCCTCTGCAACTTCTGAGTTCCATGAGCTGGACATGCAGTTGATTAAGAACATCTCTGTCAAGCGTATTCACTGCATTAATTAGCTGCAATAAACAGGTGGTTCTTGTTAGTAACTATTGCTCTGTAATTTGGTAACTTTTGGAATATAGACGGTTTATTTGTAACAGGAAAGAGCGACATTATACTAGTTTAAATGATACAGGCCTTAACTAAATCCTGCAGCAATATTGCACAATTTCAGTTTATTGTTGATAAGTAACAATGATGTATTTCTTGAGCTGTGATCTCAAGGTCTATGATCAGGTACCTGATATGGATCGGTATTGAGATCAAAATACTCCAAAAATCCAGTAGCAAATTCACAGAACAGGAAGTTGTGGGTCTCGTTGATTGTCCTCAAACACCAGTACGTGTTGTTGTTGGCACTGGTACAGGCACAGAAAGGGCCCACTGCAAATTGAAGAGTTATAAAGACATAAGCTATATGCTTCTGTCTTTAGCCCTGCTAATTACTTTCTGTTTATGGTATGACTTTATTCATAGACAGTTACTCTCACTCTCACTCCTGAGCTCTAAAGCAGAGAATGCCTTCCAGCATCAGCTTCTTGTTCTGTGCATACCTAACCCACATGACATGACTGATTAAAGTAACATCTTGTCTAGTTGCTTTCTCTGGTTGGAAAACATTCCAGATGGTGAGATACCATGCAGATCATTCTACAGTATTCAGTATCTGTACGTTATTTGCAGTTGGTTTTATCTCCTTGCCTTTTGTGCAAGAACAATTACAACAGTGAAAGAGAGATTATTTACTATGGAGAAGACTGCATGGCTTTGGTTACAGAGCTAATAAAACCAGTAACTGATGGCAACCCAACACCCCAGCCCAGTCTAGCCAAAATTTGCCCACCTATTCCTTAGTTTACAGTATTCTTACGTGTCCATAAGGGAGCAGTTTGCCAGTGCTGGTTGTCATGGGTGAAGCAGGTCAGACCAGGCATGCTGCACGTGTCATTATTTTTAATTCTCTTAAGCAATTTGCGCAGTTTCTTCTTCCGTCTCTGCTCTCGCAGCAGCCACAGCCTGTCTTTCTCCTGTAGGGCTTTCCTGCACACATGAAACACTAGGGTCATGCAAACTCTGTTAAACTTGAACACACCAAAAAAACCCCAAAGCAGCTAATAAAATGAGCTGCTCAGAGGGAAAGAATTCACATTTTTTAATGAAATGGTGTTTCATACAAATGGAGATGACTCCGCAATTCAATAGCACTGGGGAAAAAAAGCAGCCAAAGGGGCTTGTAGGCCTGAGGTTTGCAATGTGGTATTTTCCAAAGCAGAGACCTTATCTTAGAATTTACAAGCATTTTGATATGGGCTTAGTTCCTTGCCCAGGTGTCCCTGTGTTTATGCTTTTTAATACAGGATAAATTAAATACTACTACTTTTGCCTAGTGTGTAACTGGTGTATGCAGACCAAATGTTAATATTAACGTTTTGCACATCTTCTTTCAAAGGAACAGGCCTTCACTTACTTGAAAGGATGAAGACTGGATCCTTTGTGTCTCAGTTTGCTCTTGTGTTTTGAGTGGTAACTGGAAAATAAAAACAACATTGGTGGTGAACAACAGCAAGACAACTGCCCCTGTTCTTACCACATTATCAGACTGAATTTGAAACAGATTTAATCCAGTGTCACTTCTCCCTTCAATTTATTAGTGCATGTGATGACTAAAGGCAACCTTGCTCGACTGGATCAGGCCCTTCCCAGCCTCACTGCGCCTGTTTCCTCAGATCCATTGTCCACAGTGACACCCAGTGTGCTAACACTGCATTGCATTGCAATGTATATCCATGTCCAGCTACAATTTACTATTATTTTAAACTGGTTGTTTCCCTACACGAGGCACATAGAATAAATAGATTTGTAATTAAATTACATTTCTGCGACTGAATATTCCCTAAATTCCCTAATGACATGTTTTTACGACCTTCCTGTTATTTTCCTTCTGAATGCAAGAATTTCAATACCAGCTGTACTTTGTAGGGCTGGGGGGGCGGGGGGGTGGGGGTGTCCTCCATTATTACTAGCTGGAAGTTCCAGGAAAACTTTAACAAGATGGATTGAACTGTCCCAGCAAGAGCAGTGTCTAATATATTCAGAAATATGCAGAGTGTAAGCAGACATATATATTCCATTTTGCAAATACTTAGCTATGTAAGAACCAACTATGCAGAGACCTTAATGCATAATTGCTATTCAAGTGCCTACTGCACTTAATTCACAAATCATTTGTAGTATGGAAAAAAGAGACCTGGTGCACTGAGTCAGTGGTGGTTACAAATACAGGTACTCTCCACCAACTGTTAAATTCCTGTTTCTCCCACCTGATGTACCTGCTAAACAGTGCAGTGATTGCATCCTAGGAGATAATACCTCCAGCCTTGAAAAAAAATTGAATGGGAAAAAATTCTCATCTCCCCATTCACATACTTCACGTATTACTATTTTTAAAACAGATTTCTGTATCACTCCACCATAATAACAATTTGTCCTTGTGAAAGTTTTCATTAAAAACCCTGCAGCTTAAAGTAATAATCTCCAGTATCTAATAGCAGCATCTTCAGTACAAGAGCATAACTAACTGGTTTACAAGCCATGTCATTTGACCTTTAACATCATCACCACTTGATGTGGTGCAGAGGCAGTTCAAGTCCTGCCTGGCAGACGGTGGGTCTTGTACTTGTGCAGCAGCCCAACTTCCCCTGAATGTGTACACAGGAGTACAGTAAGCAGGCAACCACTCAACAAACCAGATCCTGGTCTCTCCCGTGAGGACATTAATCAAGTTACAGTTGCACACTACAAATAATTATTCTGAAGTACACAAAAAATACCTTAGCTTGTTACAATCACACTCCTCAGGACGCTTCTTCTTTAGATGACCTCTCACCTCCCTCAGGTTTTTTATTTTATTTTGCAAAGTTTCGATCTTGGGGAAAAAAAAAAAGGCACAAAGACAGAGGCTGAAAAAAAACAGCATGATTTAGTCTTACTCTAAACTTCTCAAACCATCCTACTGTCACCAAGAGCTTCCTCTTCACTACCTTCCATGGCTCTCACCACTAACAAGCATTTTCAAATTGTCTAGCTTTCCAGAAGGAAACTACAGTAGGAGGAAGCTGGTTCAGTTTGCCTGCTCTGATTCTTGACTGTGAAAGCAGAATGCAGTGCTGCGGGAATGGGGGACAAACAGTTGCAGGTAGACAGACACTCCTGCATCCACTGCGATTTCTCCTCTTGTGCTCTACAGCACATTTGCAAAGGGAGAAAGGCTGCTCAAAGGAAAACAAAGTCCTTAAATTTCAGCCTGTTCTGACACTGGGAAAGGGATGCAGTGGGAGTGATCTGAAATCCCCTCTTCAGAGCTTCTGAAAAAGCAAAGCAGCAAGGTTCCATCACTTTGCATAGCAGGCTTTAGCAGTGTCTGGACACATGGGATAGTGATCAGCAGTTAATTGTGCCACCCACGTGGTTTGTTTTTAACTGCCTTTTTTTTCCACTAAATGAAACTCCTGCTTTTGCTCAGTCTGGCTGACACACAGCATGGCCCACTTCCACTCAGATGGATACCGCGGGCCTCTTCCTCAGTTCTCTACATAGCAGAAAAATCAAAGCAATCCGGTGTGAACTACAGTCTCTGGAGAACTACCATTTAGCCATCAGTGACCACAGGTGTAGTAGAAGCTCATGACTGTTGAAGCAGAGACAGGACAGAGTGTTCAAGGAAAATGGACAAAGAATCCAGCCCTGTGACTCTAAATCAAGAACACAATTGGACAGAAGTGGGTTCTCATTTCCTTTGACACTCCATATTGGCTACATTTTCTGAAGAAAAAACAGTTACAGGACCATGGTGATATTGAAATTGCCCTTTTTTAATCTTAGCAGATAGTAAGTTTTTAAGTATCTGCCTTGTGTGTCAATCTCTACAATAAAAAGGGGCCACAAAGTTCTTACATAGAACTTTACTGTGAATTTATGTAACTTGGTAAGAGATTACAGGAGGTCCATCCTTTATGCTTCTCTTTGGCATTTGTTTGACCCTTACCTGGTCCTTAGAAGAGGGTCCTTAGACCCTCTTTCATACACAATACACGTGGAAGGGTTTGAGCTTATATTATTGAATATTAGTGACAAAAACGTCAGATAAAGTTTTACTGGCAAATTTTATAGGGCAAATTACCTCCAGGTTCTCCATATACACAATCCTATGAAAAAATTCAATTCCAAAGTGCAAGGTTAAGAAAAGCACTAACAAGTGAAAGAAATTAATTCTAGAAGCACCAAAACTAATGAAGCTCACTTTTCCTTGGGCTTATATATTTGATACTGAAGGACTGTGTTTTGAGAGGTACACTGGGGAACACGGCTACTGAGATGTTAAAAAGATCCAGATTAATTTTTTCCCAGGATAGGGACAGCTTTAAGCTTTATTTGTCTCATAAGGCATATGACATTTCTCAGCTGTGTCTTCAGTTGCAGTTCTCTCCTCCACTCAGCATTTTGCCTTCACAAACTTGTAATAATTTAATTATTTCTGAAATGGCTATTCTGAAATCAGCCAGCAAGTTCAAAAGGTTCCAGGGAGGGACAAAGACACCCAGAGGCAGACAGACACACAGACAGTCAGCTTGATCCTATCAGCCCACAGAAAACAACACTAAAAACACACACTGAAAACATCACTGACCTCATGGTCAATATGAAGTTTATGGTCCTTCCAAGCTTGCAGTGACCTGTACAGATCTGTGTCACACTGAACGGTATCATTCTCCAGGATATAGCACCTTGGCATGGAAAAGCAAACAGTGTTTATTACAGTCGATATACACAAATATGGAGAGAGCAATGCAAACAGCTGCTCTTAATAACACAGCTCCAGGACAAATGAGACCATGGATTGGAAATGACATGCAGAATTCAAAAAACAATGTTCATTCAAGAAAACACAAGCGTGCTCTGAGCCAGGAAAGAAGTCTGGGTTTGAGTTGCCATGGAAATTTTCAAGTAGAAAAATTCAACGAGAATATTTCTATCAAGCAGAACCTGTTGACTGCTTCATTTCTATATGTAAATGGTGCTGCACAGAATTCTTGCTTATTCATTAGACTTCTTACAAATAATCATTACTAACTAGCAAGCATTGAAAGCATTACTCAGAGGCAATTTCCCGATACATAATTAAGTGATGCAGGGGTAGGAGCAAGGATAAAGTACTTCCTTTTAAGATGCATACCATCTAATACACCAAACATCTTGTACACCATAAAGAAAAGAGAAGAAACCCAAAACAACAAACCAGAAGCAAAGAAATTTTGCTATTTTCTACAAAAGTAATAACATTTTTCAAGGGTATCTCCCTGACTTTGAAAGCAAATCACCCTCTGACAATATAAAATCCTTATGTTTCACTAACTTCTAGTGAAATCCAGTTTTTTAAATTTTTTCATAAAGAAGAAAGCAAAAATCACCACTTGACAGGTTTACCTGGAAAGTTTATTAGGGTTTGAATACCAAGCAGTTATTTCTGAATGCTTGTTTAAATTAAAGCTGAATATTTGCAATACTCCTTTATTTTCTTTAAACCACCTCATGTATGTTGTCCCACAGCCTTTTTTTCTGCTAGGGATGGCTCATGAATAATACACAACCTTCCTGACAGTTCCTTGTATGAATGTGGGATTCACCCAGTAAGGTAGCAAAAGTCAATTCCATTTGTTCCAGAAGAAAAAAAACTAACAGTGATTTATGGGTCCTGAACATTGATGAGAGCTGGGGTAAGAGGGCACAGTTCTCTGATGCCTACATTTACTCATATTGGTGAGTTTCTAATTCACTTCTGTGAACAGGAGTCAAATGGAAAACACAGATATCAACAGCAGCTCCCTGGCTCCTGCATGTTTACATGAGCTAGTCATTAAACAATTTAATGCACGTCGTCAATGATGATTGGTGGATCTTCTAATAATTCACAAGTGGAAATGGTGACTAAATGAATTAAAGTACAGCTGAAGAGACATCATCAGTCCCTAGATTCAACACTGAGGAAATTATTTTTAGCTTATTATTAGGTCGAGTGATCAGACAATTGCCTTCCCTCTCTCTCGATATGTTCCATTTCCCAATGCTCCTGGGTCCATCCAACTTCATTCATAGTATAGATTTTCCTTTCCTAGCACTGGTTACAGAAAACTCTATACAAAGCAACCAGTGACACAAAACCAGTTCATTCTCAAGTCAGGGCCTTTGGTGTCCAGCCAGGCCAGGTTACCCACTGCACACTGATTTCCAGGGGTAAGGCCTCTCCTGGTTTCACACAGGTTTAACACCACTGTTGCAAACAGTTTTGCTTGTCCTCACTGGAACATATGCACTGATGAGTGGTTACTGTCTCCATCCAATGCAGAAGACGCAAAAGCAGCGCTGCAGCTCTTCACGAGCTTCGTGCCCCTCTGCACTGATGAAACTAAAACAAAACTGAAGACTATTGTACACACAGGAATAAGAATTCTAGTGAAGCTAGACTGGGTATCCAAAAGCGACACAACATGCTTAGCACACTTCAACCCACCCCTTTATGTAAAGCAGTCACTTAAGGAGCAAAAGCTTTTCAAAATCTACTATGTGCACTTACCTGTGGGTCACTTTGATCAGGTTAGGAGCTGTGTACTCTGCAATGCTACCGGTGCCACTGTATTCCCCCATGTCTCTATCTTCCTCCTCATGGAAAACAGCCCTCTGCACCGTGTGCTGCTTGGTGATGTTCCTTGGTAAGATGGGCTGGTAACCGTCCTCTAAACCCAGGTTATAGGCAGCTCCATCCAGCTCAACAGATACAGAACGGACAGAGCGATTCCGGACATAGCTTGGTTTGAATCCTGCACGGAAAAAGTGAAAGAGGGGCAGAAACAGCACGTTACAATTTGCTCCTCTTTGTGGTTCTTGGAATGAAAAACCCCAGCCCATACTGTGCTGTTTGGAATTAACTGGATGACAGTGTTGCAGTTGTCCTGTGAGTTGCTGCTTCCCCAGCTTTGGCATGAATGAGTGGATGGATGGATACTTCAGGGCATGAGAGGGCAGGTACAACGCAAATACAAAAGAATGGCAAAGGGGAAAGAAAATGCTCTAGTCCAGCACCAGTGAGAACAAATAGCTCATTCAAATGGATGCTTGCTCTTCCCCCACGATCACCAGATGGCAGTCACACCTCACGCACTAACTGCAACAGTCGTAACAGCCAGGCCACAGGTCACCCTCAGGGACCAGTTCTCTGTGCTTTTCTGCTGTCCACCGTACAATCCTTCACTGCTAGGATTCCTGCAACACATTCTGGAAGCTGTCCCAGTATTTCCAGTGCTCAGCCTGAGCCTTTTTGCAGTCCTATGTTCATTCTTCAAGGCCAGATCCTTGATTTTTTGGAAGGGATTAATATCCAAATCTTTACTTTTATCCACATGTAATTCTTTTCTTTGCAATTCTTTTCCTGATTAGCAGCCCAGACACTCAGTTTCTCCATGAAGCACCACCCTCCAGTGTTCTGTACTCCCTCAAACTTTGCTTCTGCATTTGCAGCTCAAAAGCAAAATGAAACATTTGTTATGAATTGCCACTGTGCAGTACGAGATTCTCACAGATCTTTTCCCTATTACTATTTCCCAAAGTTCTCTGTTTCAGCCCAAATCCCCAGAACTCCTCTCTTCTGTTTGGTCTGGAATGGCACAAAGAGAACACAGTTATAAAATCTAAATCTATATATAAACTTCTCTGCTGTATGGTGGGGTCCACCTCTGACCATATTTCTTGCTCACCACCAGCAGCTGCTGAGAGTCACTCCTTAGGCACAATAATCTCACTCCTTGAGAAAAAAGTACCTAGGTACCATAGACTTTCTTGTGCTCCCTGCCCTAGGGGGAGTGTATTGGTTTGGAACAGCCTGGTTTTAGACAGCAGGGGAGCCACAAAGATGGCTCCTGTGAGGAAGCTGCTGGAAGCTACCCACCATGTCCGGCAGAGCCAGTGGTTGATGGCTCTGAAGATGGACATGCTGCTGGCCAAAACTGGACCAATGAGAGAGGTTGGTTAACTCCTCTGTGATGGCATATTTAAGAAGCAAATCAAAACAAAGGTCACAAGATTTTGGATTGTAGTCAGAGAAGAGGAGGAGGTGAGAACATGTCAGGGAAAACAACATGGCAACACCAAGGGCAGTGGAGAAGGAGGGGGAGGAGGTGCTCCAGGCCCAGAGCCAAGATGCTTCTGCAGGCTGTGATGAAGACCATGGTGAAGCAGCTGTCCCCCTGCAGCCCTGGGGATCCATGGGGGATGCAGAGATCCACTCACAGCCCCTGGGGGAGGGGCCCACGCCGGAGCAGGTGGATGCCTGGAGGAGGCTGTGATCCAGTGGGAGACCCGGTGGAGAGAGTGGGCCCTTGCTCCCAGGCTGGAGCAGCCTGTCCTTGGGGGACTGCTCTCCGTGGAAAGAGAGATCCACAGCGCAGCAGTTTTGGGAGGACTGTGTGCCCTGGGAGGGACTCACGCTGCAGCAGGTGTGGTATGGGTGCTGCTTGTGAGAGTGGACCCATGCTGGGAAGTTCACGGAGAACTGTCTCCCGTGGGAGGGACCCCATGGTCTCACAGGGGAAGGACTCCTCTCCCGGAGCAGCGGAAGGAAATCTCAGTGATGAACTGACCAAACCCCCGTGCCCTGTCTCCCTCCACTGTCGGTGGGAAGCAGGGAGAGGGTCAGGGGTGGAAGGTGTTCTAAGGGCTTATTTTACTTCTCACTATCCTTCTCTGATTCTGTTAGTAGTAAATTCACTTCACAACTTAAGCTTAGCCTGTTTTGCCCTTGAAGTGTTTTATTCTCCTGGTCCTTATCTCACTCATGAAGCGTTCGTTAATTTGTTTCTTTTTCCCCCTCCTCTGCCCAGCTGTGGCAAGGGAAGGTGAGCGGCTCTCGAGGGTGCCTGGCACTGGGCCAGTGTCAAACCACAACAAGGAGCTTGAGGCTTTGCTCAGTATATGTGGCTTGGAGTTACCACAGACACTACTAGAAACAACTAAGTCCCTTGGGTCCTTTGGTCACCTCTCATGTAAAGAGACTGAAACACACAGCACACCTCATGAGATGGGACTTCCTTCTGCAATCTGATAAAGATTAAAGGGAAAATAAAGGGAAAATTCAACCAATGTGCCAAATGAGAAGACCGATCCTTCTTGCAATCCCAAGCTCCATGGAAGAAAGGCCATCTTCCTCAATGGGATAATCTCCCCAGCAAAATAAGCAGAGGGAAAAGAAAACATAGAACCGGAGGTAGAACAACTGAAACTGACAAAAAAAGTACCTTCCTTAACTGTCACGTTCTGGCATTAATGCAGAGTGACTTTTTCAATAAGGCTTACATTCATTTCAGGTAGACTGCACAGTCTCAAAAGCTGTTTTGCAGACTGTGGGAAGTGGAATAAACATCTCCTCCCACCTGAAACTGGGGCAAGCATGATATTTTTTTCAGTGCCACACACAGAAAGTAGAATACCAGCTAGATTGTCTGGCTTTGCACATTTTCCACCTGTGGTTCAAAGTTTATTGCTGATATTAAGCCAGGTGAGTCACTGCTGAAGGGATTTAAAAAGCCACGAAAGACCAGCCCTATTTCAGGCACCCATTCAGGAAATTTTTGGATAAATGGGAAGGAAACTCCCACCTTTTCCAAAGTAGGAGGAAGTTCCAAAAAGCTACAGCCTACCAATTAGATTCAAAGTATAAACTCATATTTATTTAATCATTCCATCATTTTATCTTGTTCAGCTCAGCCAACTAACAATTAATCTTCCTTCCAAGTCTAACATGCCAATCGAGCATGCTGGACCGAAACAGATAGCCCCAGGGAACCATCAACTACGTGTGTTCCTGAACAACTAGGAGCCAGTACTCCTACCTTTGCAGCCAAACTAACGCAACCTCAGAGCTAATTGGTGTGGAGTGAGGCAGCTCATAAAGGACTGCTTGTACTGCTTTATCCTAACGTGCTACCACAGTGCTGACTCAGTGCCGTGATTAGTATTAAACTCTGAAGTGGTTGAAATATTTAATAAGATCAATATTCATTTGTGCTGTGCGCTCCCATCTGCAAAGTGCACTGCAGGCATAAATACTAATGTTTAATTACTTATTAGTCAATACTCCCCCAGGTTTTACTCTCCAATCAATTTACCTCTGTATACAGCCCACAAACAGTTGATCCAGGGCTGTTAAATATTTTCCCAAAGACATCTATGCTCCCTTCTTCAGCTTACTAAAGTTTGGCTTTGGTAAGCTCTCTGAATCCCGATGCCTCTCTTCCTCAACTACTACAGAAACCAGCTGTCTTACTGCTAAGAAGATATTGCTAAGAAGTTACAACCTCAAAACTGAGTCGCAAAATGGAGTCCAGAGGAATTTAAGCCAAGAAAGCCAACTGCTTTCAGAGCCCCACTCATCCAGCTGGTCTTGGACCACTTGACCAGTGTGTTTGGCTTTACTGGAACCTGAAGGGAACAAAGTTTTCGCCTAATGTTTATATATTTTGCACTTGGTAGACAGAAGAGCATTTTTTTGATAACACAAAGTAAAACTAAGCATTTGAAAGACATTTAAAAAAAAAATCTCTAGTGTCTAGAAATATGGATGAAGTTTGGAGGTACTATCTTGTACCCCATTTCTCATAACTGCCATTAAAAATCATACTTCTAATACATTACCTGCAATGTAATGGATTTTTTTTTTAGTAACAATATTATTAAAAATGTCATTTTGATCCAGCATTGAGACTACTTCAAAAGAAACCTGTCAGGAAAATTTGAATAAAAACGCACTAGCCCTTTTGTACACACTTCTGTTTCTTTACTATTCAGTCTAGCCTATCATCATTTCTCTACATGCAGCTTAAGAATTCCTTTAATCACATACACTCGTTCATCACAGGAAGAAGAGATCAAATCCACAGCAAGAAAAACATAATAGGCCACAACACGGCCAAAGATTTTAGGAACTCACTATTTACTTTAAATTTCTACCTACTGCAGAGCTCTGTTTGATCTTTCTTAGAAAAATAAGAGCATACTAAAGAAATAAAGAGGACAAAAATGCAAACGTTCCGGACACCTAAACCCAAGCATACCAAATATTAATGTTTATGAGCTTCTGGCACTTAAGAGATTTGCAGTCAAGTTATGTATTCTTACGTTGTCCAAATGGCACATACTATTTCAACTATCCACAGTCCAGTGAGACAGCTTCCCACATAACCTGTTTAGAAAAACATTGGTATGTTACCGTGACTTGTACTGCTTTGTGCTCATTTGCATTTGGTGTGTGATTTATTTTATAAGTGCATGTAGAAGAACAGCCAACACCAAATGAAAAGGTCTCCGCAAATAGGTCCAAGCTAACCTCTTCCCTGTATAGCACCTCCTGGATGTGGGCAGAGGGAAAAACAAAGCATCTGTGGAGGCAAATACTTTACTTAAGACAGAAGGAATGACAACGTGATTGTCAAGATCCTATTTTATGTTGCTGAAGTCTGTGACTTAAGGTTCACTGAGGCTAATGAGCTGAAGGGTATAGTGTAAACTCTGTCTCTTCTGAGCAGAACACAGGGAAAAAAACACCATTCTGATCCCTCTGTGAGAGGAAGCAACTTTCACTTTTTTTACCTCAACTTCCTACATACATAAACTAAAGGTAATTATACACATAGCCACCTCCTTTGGATGTTGTGAAAATCAGTTAAGGTTGAGAAAGCAACAATGAGAAGTACTTAAGTAAGTGTTAAGTATTATCAGAGAGCATTATGTTGCCCTCACTTAAATTGTTTTCCTGCCCTCATTAAGTGCTTTCCATCTACAGCTGTTGACTCCTCATGACTTAACTTCCTTCTCTGTGACTTAAAAAAAAAAATGGTTAAATAAGTACAAATTCTAGTGTTCTTTAAAAATTATCTGCTGTGCCACATATTTGAACATTAAGTATAGTTGATGGACCCAGTATTTTTTTTTCAACTAAAAATTATTAATCAGCTTGCAAGACAAATATAGTGGGAGAAAATAAATTTAAACCCTGTGTTTCAAGTTTGTGCCAGATCATTATATAGAAAGACTAATCTGCTAAATAATTAAGGCTCTGTATTTGTGGAGTGACATGAAAGAAACATTACAAGTAACTAAAATTTCTGTGTTGCCATTTACCTCTAATCTATAATTAGACTATATACTTCAAATATAGGTGTTAGTCTGACCAAGGTTTAACAGAGTCAGTAAAATGGGTTTTCTGAAAAAGCACTAATCTGTGTCAAGGAAACACAAAAGAGTCATCCCCTTTGGTCGTTATCTCTGATTAAAAGTCAGCCTTGTCTCTGCTGACTGAGTGGAAGAAAAGTATGTTAGAAGCAAGCGGCTTCTGTAACAAAGTACACACATCCTTATTAAAAATAAATTACTGAAGTAACAGCTCCAAGCATTGCAGTAGCTACTGAAAACCAGAATATTTGCTGAAGAACACTGTTCATCTTCCATGGCCTATGTAACCGTGTGCAATTTTGCCTCTTCAGCGTGGCCACTGCATTTCCCAGAACAAAACATTCTTCCTACAGACAGATATTTTCAAATATGATTGTCCAGTATGAGACACACTGTTTCATAGTTAAGATACACAGGAAATATGCTAACACAATTTAATGCCTATGAAAGTCAAGATGATTATGTAAGTTAGCAAACCACAGCTTTCTAAGGCAGAGACAGAAGATGCAGTGCGTTTGCTTACTTCTCTTGGAGAAGAGTTTCTTTCTCTGTCCGATGTGGCTCAGCTTGTATTCATTCTCTTCACAATTACAATCTTCACTATTCCTGTTGTAATACTTGGGCAAAATATTGGAGGCGCCTTTGCCGTTGCCTGCAGCCGCCAAGTTTGCCATTCCCTTGCACTTGTGCAGCTTGAGCTTTCCACTGGCATCTTCCACACACTGCCATTTCTGGAAGAAAAATTTGGTCATTAAAAATCTGTCCCAACTGTGCTCTGTCTAATTGCAAGGGCTCCAGCAATTTATCAGATATTCCTTGTAGTAAAAAGGGGCTCATCTATCACCTATTATCAAACCAGATTTTTGTAATCTTCTGTTTTCAAACAAAACAGCAACTCTTTGGAACATCCTTGCTCATTTGTTTCTGATTTCGCTTCTTGGAGGCAGAACAATTGAAATTTCTTTTAAAAATCAATACTTCAGCTAAAAACATGGAAGTGGCAAGTGACAACTTTCAGAAGCATAACACTGGCATAAACCAAGGACATTCAAGCCGTATCCTAATCCTGATAGTCTTATTATATTTATAACCCTCAGCGCAGTGGGACCAAAACCTTCAAGCTTTATGGAAGCTCTCCAGATAGAATCATATACTGGTTTGGGTTGGAAGGGACCTTAAAGATCATCTCATTCCAACCTCCCTGCCATACGCAGGGACACCTTCCACTAGATCAGGTTTTTCAGAGCTCCATCCACCCTGTCCTTGAACACCTCTGAGGGTGAAGTGTTTTCCAGGATTGCTCTGCAAAAGCACCTGTTTCTCTTCAATGACCTTTAAAAGGGTCAGATCAGCTGTGGAATTCCTTAGATGCACGTATTTATCTCCATCCTGAGTGGTTCTCATAACAGCTTTTTTCATTCAACACCCTTGGGCTTGACTTGTAATGGTGAGCTGCACTGGATGTCTCTGAAGTGAGAAACCCCTCCCTCTTGCACTCAAACTAGAGAAAATACTGTCCCTGATCACTAGTTCACTCTGTTACTCAAAACCTGAAGTAACTTGCTCACAGTTCCCTTTGTGCTGCTGTCAGAGCTGTACCAAGGGCAAAGGAGTTTAGCTGCCTTCAACCTGGCACAGAAGTTCCACCCACTTCCCAGGTACCTCACAAAATTATTTTACCTACTCCTTAATTTATCAACACTTTACTAGCTACAGAGGCTTTAAGACACATAAAAACCCCCTTACAGCAGCAGTTGCTACTGCTTTAAATAAAGTTTCTCAGAAACACTCAGCTTCTTGTTGAGTCTTGAGAGGAGTTCCTCTTCTTCCCTATTACAAAATCCTACAAGTTTGTGCCTCCAGAACTCACTGGAATATTGAGAATTTTCCAAATAAAAGGACAGAAGGAAAAACAGCAGCATCTTCCAAGGAAGATGATATTTTACAGCAGCCTGCAGCTCTACGAGGGAGACTCAGCCACTTCAGTTTCCACAGCAAGGTGTGCAAAGGCTGGGACAAAAAAGCCTACATTTTCCATTGAAATTCACTCCACTGTTTGCAGGACGGCAAAGTAAGAAAACAAGATCACTGTGCTTTTATTATCAGACTTTAAAAGGAGCAAAAGTAAAGTGGCCAGTTACAGTACATTTACCTATCTCTATGGCAGAACCGCTTATTTAAAAGGATCAGTTTTATGGTGTGTCCACTGATTTCCTCCGACTCCTGGATGCCAAGTCTCCTGAAGAGTATCTGTGTTCAACCTCCTGTACAGCCCAAGCCTTGCTCTGATGCAGATAAACCCAGCTTAACTATCAGCACAACAAATCATAGGAAATCAAGGAGAGATATGACAATAAGACCTTTGCATGACTATCTTCATCTGTAAAGTAGTACATATCTACCTAGATGCAGTAAAGAATTAACATCTGAAGAATAAACTGCTCTCTTACTTTCATAAATGCCTAACACTGATTGATGTACACACTGAGGTTTGAACTAAAAGTTATTTTACTAGAATAAGCAATGCTTTCTTTCACAACTAAAAGAGATGTAAAAATGTTTGTTGCTGTTTCCCATTTCACCCGAACAATATTTTTGAAAATATATAAACAAACTGCATTTTCTGCTCAGTAGAACTCTATGCTCTAGGTACATTTTAATATATGAAAAATGAAGTTTCAACAGAGGGCAAGTTCAACGCCATGATGAGAATTACTGCAAGTACTCTGATGTGCAGCCAAAAAATATTTTTTCTCTATTTCTTTCATCTCTTGTCAAGAGAGTGATGCTCATTTTTCCCCTCCAGGTGAGCTGGAAAAAATCCTTTAATTTTTGGTGCAGCTGTCTGCTACAGTGAAAACATCTCAAAGACTTCGCTGAAGGGCATATTGTGTGAATTAACAGGCTCCACTGCTGAATGACTGCAGTGCAGAGCTACATCGATTACATTAGAAGCAAACACTGAACACATGGCGGGGGGGGCAGGCGGGCAGGGAGCAGGGGGAAGGAAAGTCTCAAGTTTTTACTTTTTTCCCCCAAAACAGATATGGACGTGTGTGTGAATATGTCTGGGATTCAACAGCCTGCTCTTGGTCTGCTTGTAGGTCCAAATCCAAATTCTCTAGGTTGATATCATGGCCCTATCAGCTGCAGTCATTTCCACAGGATGCTTTCAAACTTAGGGGAAAAGGGCAGGAATTGCAAGAAAAATGTGAAAACCTCTGCTTAACACTTAAGAAGCTTTAAACACTGTTAATTCTGGCATTTTAAATTGCTTTCTAGTGCACAGCATACCATCTGGTCTGTGGAGAAGGACCTGGATAAGTTGTCCATCAGTCAGCAGTGTGTCTTGGGGGCCAAGAGTGTCAATGGTATCCCAGAGTGCATTGTCAGCAGGTCAGGGAGCTGATCCTGCCCCTCTATTCAGCCCTAGTGAGGCACATCTGGAGTGCTGTGTCCAGTTCTGGGCTCCTCAGAGCAAGAGAAACATGAAGGTCCTGAAGCAGGTCCAGCAGAGGCTGTGGAGATGAAAGGACTGGAGCACTTCCCTGCCAAGGAAAGGCTGAGGGAGCTGGGCCTGTTCAGGCTGGAGAAGAGGGGACCTCACCCACATCTGTCTGTGTATGTAGGGAGGTGTCAGAGGATGGGCAAGGCTCTGCTCAGTGTTGCCAGTAGGACAAGAGGCAATGGGCAGAAACTGACGCACAGGAAGTTCCACTTGAATATGAGGAAGACTTTCTTTACAGTGCAGATGACTGAACACTGGAACATACTGGCCAGAAAGGGTGTAGAGAATATCCCGGAGGTATTCCAGAAACATCTGGACACAGTCCTGTGCCATGTCTCTAGGATGACCCTGCCTGAGCCGAGAGGTTGGAAGAGATGACCCATGAGGTCCTTTCCAACCTTTCCCATTATGCAATTATGTGAACACACATATACCTGTGGAAAACCCTGGAAGCAACTAAAATATTTTTTAAGAGACAATCACTTAAATAATTAAATCTCTATATGAAGAACTTCAGAGTGCCCCAGAGATACTTTGGCTCATAGGCAGACATGATAACCATCCAGCAGCAAAACTTAACAATTTATCAACAGTGGATTAACTCGACTGTCAAGAAAACGAAAAGCCCTTAGTTCACCAAACTTTTCAGATTATATTTTCTTCATTAGGGCAAATGATATGTTCCTAAATCAAGACCTATAGCTTGTAACACCTCAAAAGTCCTGAAAAAAGTCCTGAAAGAGGGGGAGTTTAACACCAACCAAAACTCAGTGGAAAACCCAGACTGCTCCACAGTCTTCATCCCAGCTCATATCAAAATTCCAAAGGAAGAACCTTTCTTTCCTTCTGCAAAGCCCGGCAGAACAGCTACTCAAGCCATCACATAAATGGCTTTTGCAATATATCCTGAAGTCCATCAAGCTTACATTGTGTAAAACTTTCCAGACACCTCCTTTTAACACTAAAGCTGTTCCAGCTTAAGATTTCCCACCATCCTCAGGCCAAGTTAGTTGTTGTGCTCATGCTTTCTGTCACCAGCTGTGCTAAGCTTGTTCCGATGCTTCTGCTTCATCCCCTATCCCACTTCCCATTGCACAAGTCACGCTACCCAGCTATTTGCTTGCAAAGCAGAAAAGTCTGGGCTTTATTAGTTTAATAGACAAGTTAGTGGCAGTGAACAGAAATCTTGTTCAAATGTACACTGCAAAGGAAGAAAAAACCAAACCACAGTTCGTAACATGTTCTCTCGAGCCCAGACTATCTGCTATACGTATCCAAGACTAAATTAGGACTTCAATATCTGTGAAACATGAATCTTAATGGCAGCAGCTGTAGCCTGAACAGACACCTTGCTCCCTTCCAGTAACACTACTTACCTTCAACATATAAATGACCCATTACCACAAAAAGACATACTGCATTTTTCTCTGTGTTAAAAACCTATTATTTCCTTCACAGCTCTTATCACCATGAAGTGGGTTTTGCATTATTGTGCATCAATGTCTTACCATTACAGCAATCATAGGTGTTAATTCAAAGTCATTATCTGAGGCCCCAATCAGAAATAAATAGCCATGACTTTCCCTGTAGGATTTTTTCCTACAATTCACTCATTTCCCTCAGTGAGTCTCTCAATTGACACTGCTTTCCTTGGGGGAAAACAGCCAATCATATAAGCCTTGCTAAGAAAATATTCCATTGAAACACATATCTTTCAGAGCTGAGCCCTAATTCATCATTCTGTGTCTCAGCAGCTGGTTTGGTTTTTTGTTTGTTAAGCCAAAGAGATTCCATCCTATTTTACAAAAAAGTAAAAAGTGAAACAGTTTGATCCCTGAGCTGCCAGCAAGGCTCTCTAACAGCTCTAGGAATCCAAGTTTCTACAGGACAGTAAAGTCTTCCGTCTTTGCCTGCAACCTGAGAAAAACACATCAGTAGTATCTGTTGTCTTTAATTTATGCAGATGCTTTCTGAACCCAGTGTTGCTGCCACATTAGATGGTGAGCTACAAACAAACTGTTTTAATGGCTAGAAATATTCTAACTTCCAGTCTAATTGATTCATGAGTAGTGAGGATACTTTTTTTCCTTTCATGAAACAGTACGGTTACAGTTTAGTTAGCTCTTCTCTGCTGTGGTTTGCTCCTTGTGTTATTTTCCATTGGGCTAATGAGGACAAACCAACAAAATCCAGAGAGACACACATAAGACCCTACTCTACAAGAGGTTGTTCTGCTGTTTTTGTTGGCAGCTTGTCCTACTGCTCAGATGGTACTAGATTCAGGGAACAGACAACTTGAATTTTCCATTGTTTGTCTCATACACATTACTACTTCTGTGTTCTAGATGACTTAAAATAATCAGTTCATGTCTTCTTCACAACATCTCTCTGATCCAGGCAGTCAGACCTCTCTCTTCTCAGCTATTTTTTTGACTGATTATGCCCAGTCCCTTAGTTCTTCCCAATAGGTATTACTTCCTTAGCATTTTAACATTTTTGTTGGGTTCACCCCTTCTCCTGGTACCTTCTTCCCATTCATCTACTGGCAAAAGATTAAGTCTGGTTTCCTCTACTTCATGTTATCAGTATATAAATGAAGACCACTGCCTGGTTATCATTCCAGCGCAACATAATTTCATTACACTGACTTATGATTTTTGGAGATTCGGATGTCTGAACTCTCAGCTCAATATCAGTTTTCACACACTACATACCACTCAAACCTTGAAATTATAAGATAGATGAACAATTTATTGACAGAATATTTTGAGGGCTTTTTAATGCCACAAACTGTAGCTGACATGAGACAGGTGGGACCATCACAACTAGCACGCAAATGAAGAATAAGGTATTCAGCTAATTTTAATATTCCAATTACATAATTCATTTATTATTAATATAATAATTGGATCATGGTATCGGATGGCCCTAGCTGATGTGTTAGGCATTGCACAAGCTAAGGACTGAGTGCAGTCTTAGCAGAAATTACATTAGCTGTGAAGGAAGAACTGGCAGCACCACAAGGGGAATTGATTTATCTGAGGCTCCACACTGAGGTTGTAACAGCACTGAGACTGAAACCAGTTTCCTAACCTCCAGTAGTCTTTTAGCTAAAGTACACCACTACTCATATAAGGATTTTTTTAAAAGATGAGGTTTTTATTAAATGTTGGTGTCGATTTTAGCAAGCTACTTACAACAGCCAATACTGTAATGACAGAGAGTTAAAAACTCTCCTATCCAGAAATGCAAATTTCTTGAGTTTGTGAAGCAGCAAGCAAAAAAATCCCATAAGTAAAACAGCCTCTGAAAATCATTATAAGCTATTTCTACTTCGAGAAGGAAAAGTTTTGTTAATTACAGTTCCTCATAAGGAATACAATCCTCAGAAAATAGTCTTAATAAATCATCATGATTTTAATTTTCATGGTTTGTTGCCTCCTAATTTTATCAGTTCCAGGGCTGATAAAATTTTTAATGTACGAAGTTATCAGCAAGTCATTTCTTGCTGCAATCACAGATTAGGAATTCGATCCTGAAAGCTGATCATGCGCAACTTGGTCTGAAATTCAGGAACTCCAAAGATCTGGCAAAAGGGCTATTGAAGTTATCAGGACTCCAGCTGGCTTGATATACGTCACTTCTCAACAGAACTTAAATTCTTTCATAACCTCAGTATATCTCTGGTAGCTACAAAAGTACCAATAAACCACAAAAGACAGATCCAAAACTTTCTTCCCAATTTTTAAAAAAATTCCTTCCAAAACATGACACTGTTTCCTAGGTCTGGTTGATACAACCTCAAGCTACAGTGGCCTCAGAAAAAGGAGAAAATATAAGCAATTTTTTTTCTATTGCTCCTCCCTTGGCACTAAACAATGGCTAATAATGATTGTGGTGGAATCAGGAATATGATGTAGAGGTGCCATTTATGAACTGCTAAGGAAGGCACACACTGATCAAAACAGTTTTCATCACAGGTATGCCATGTTATGTGAGAGAACTGGGGGCACCAAGCGAGTAAGCAATGTGCTTTTACTTATGGTATCTTCAAGCCAGTTACAAAAGAGAATATCCCTTCATGATCCTGGTATAGTACAAAGCAATTGGAGGGAAGATTATGTCAAACCTTTCATTTGCAGAACACCTGAAAGAAACAAAGTGCTAACGTTTGCATTTTGAATGTTCTCCTGAGAAAACTGCCATATAAAATTATATTCTTAATGCCAGTTAAAGACAATTTCTACTGTATCAGATTTGCAGGTAAATAAAGCTCTGAAAAGAAAATGTATTTGAAGAGGAAATAATGTGAAATCAGGCAACTATTTCTCTTCATGAGTTACCAGTATTATTGTATTATGCTTCTAAAGAAGAAATTAGATCCTGCTAAAGAAAAAAATTGCTATCTTTTAATTTTGGGAGTTTTTACATTTACAGCATAGATTCCCCATAGCAATCAGCACTGATGCAGGTATTGCATGTTTATCAAATGTGCACAAAATCGGCAACTTACTTAGAGGGAGATTTTGTGCAGCTGTTGTTATGATACTGTGGGGTTGCTAGGAATACTCTATAGAGCAACGCTGGTATCATAATTGGCTTCCACAAAAGCACATTAATGCAGGCTACCAGATAAAAGTAGGTCAGCTTCCACTCACCAAGCAGCTTCGAATGAAAGGCCAAACTATACTGAAAAGAAAAAATTTGTGTGGTAGCCATTAGGTACTAAGATAAATGTTTTTTTATTTCATGTGGGAAGAGCTCATGTCTTTTAAATTCTTGAATATAAATGCTGAGCTGCTCTTTCATCTGATTCTACAATCACCCTTTGTTGAATGCAAATAACTAACACAGACCAAATCCTAATAACTGAAAAAGAAAACATGGCAACACACAGATTCCCACTGCTCTCAGAAAAATTTACATATATTAGTGGTGCCAAAAAAATTCCACATAATGGACTGTGAACAAGGTTTTAGACACCATGAATAGCCTCATCTCCATGACCTTGGTACTCTCTTATCAAAAAGATTATAGGTTAAGGAGGGTGACTTGCAAAGATCACTTTGCGGCAATAGACCTGTATTCGCAAACTTGCATGCTCACAAAGCAGAATTTCAAATTCTCCATCTCACATTCAAAGCTTTATTTACCTCTCCTTTCTTTACCTCTCCTTTAAGCTCTGTCCTTGTCTCTTGTCCTTCACTCCCCTTCTGAGTCTTTGTCCTCCATTTGTGCTTCTTGTCTCCTGATCACACTTCAGATTCCTTGGGACTGCTCAGATTTCTCTGTGCATGGAATAGCAGGTCTCCAAAACTTGTTTAAGTCAAAAGAAAGAGTCCCAATGACTTCAGCAAGCCTTCAACTAATTCTGACCCAGATGTGTCTCTATCTTTGCATCAGGATATGAAAATTCACTTTTTGTATTGAATACTCCAGGTACTGTTAAATAGAGTGTCCTGCAGCATCAGAAGACATCTGCTAAATAACCATTGCATCTGCATAGCATCAACTCCCCAAGGCAGTGTTATGTTACTACTTTCGGCTCATTCTACTTACTATGCAGGAGCTGTGAACAGCACCAGCAAACAGACAACACCCATTTCTCATTTGAGAAGTTAGTCTTGCTTCACTCTGAAGAGATTTTTGGGTACACCCATATTTAGACACAATTTATCCTCAAATAAGCAGGTTCACCTCCCACTAGTCCTATTGTCTAGACAGACTACTAGGACATATTTTCTAGAGTAGGGGTTAGATGGACTGAGACTTCCTTGAGAGCCCTTCACAGACTTTAATTGACTTGATTGTTTGGCAATTTTTCCTGATGTCCAACGTAAATTTTTTTTGCTCAATTTCATCCTATCACTTCCAATTATGCCTGACCGAACTGCTCAAAACAATTCTTCTCCTGTATGTCTCCTGACAATGAGGATGCAGCACAAGCATCTCTTATTAGCACATCTATACTTCAGAATTTATTGGTAATTTTGACTATGGAGTTGACACTTTATACCCGCTTCTTAAAGAGGTCAAAGATATCTTATCATCCATGGAAGAAAACATAAGCCTGTGAATGTGTGTAGACATTACAAGGCTTTTCCCCTTTCTTCCACAACTGAGACATGTGGTAGCTAGAGTAAGAAAGCCTGGATGTAGCTAGGTTACCTTATGCAAAGACAAAGACTCAGTGACAACATGGACTTGGAAAGTCTCTCTTCCCTCTGTTCTTACAGTAACGTTCAAAATAATTGGGAGGACGAAGACAAAAAGTTGAAACATTTCTTGAAGAGAAAATAGTGATGGAAGAAAGAAAAGCTGTCTTTCCCCATACTACTTACTGGATGATGTTGTAGTAGAAGCAATACCTTTTCCTCCAGCTCCTCAAATAACATTGCAAATTCGTAAAACAAGGGATTGCTCCCATTCAGCTAAAATTTCAGCTCAAGACTTCTCATGACAATAAGCTACTGCTTATAGTATTCCTTTAAGTTTAGTATTTTTACGAAGAACAGGACATTATGATCACTCTGTACACTAAATCTGACATAGAAGGCACAGGAGGAAAAGAACATCTGGAAAATTCTTATATATATAAACTGGATTCAAACACCTAAGGAACAATGGACTCATTTCACAGGTGCACTGAACTACATGATCGGTAGACCCAGAAGTATGGAGTCTGGCCTTTGACAGTAAAAAATGAACTACTACAGCCTAAGTAGCCCATTACTGACTATAACCTTGGTAAGTCATATCCTGTCTGCAAGAACAGTCATATTCCACAGACTAACTTCTCTCGGAGGTAATGCCAGTGTAGTAACAGACACATTAGCATGTGTACCCATTTACCTTCACCCCTTTGTCCTCAAAATGTGTTACAGTCCTTGGAAAGGGGTTCTCTGACCCATACCTGGATGAGAGAGCAATGACAGAGAGTCAATTTTGCCAAGACTGGTGAATTCTCTGGAGATAGCTACGCTATGCCTTTGCACTGCTCTGGTAAATTTGCAAAATCTTCTCCTGTGCATGTCAAGATCACGTATTGATACTACCCTCATTTTTTTCCCATTAATTTCTTCTATGCAACTTGTATCTAAAGTGAATACATTGTCATATCTGCCCAGCACAGTTATGCAACAAGCTAAATGACACACAGTCAATGAACTTTATACCCATACACGCACAAACTGCCTCCAGTCATAAATATACGTGTGTTTTCCCAGTGTGTTTTTCTTAAGAGGAGGTATATATATTGAGTTAACAGAATGTTAGTTTCCCATTACTATATGTAATTCCAAGTAATAACAACAAAATGAATTAAAAAGAGAATTCAAAGCAAAGCAAGCTACACGTATTTGAAGAAGGCCAGTCTATTAGGTACATTGTAGCTTCTCATCTCTAATGAATCCCAAACCACATTCTTTTTGGGGAATAAAGCATTAAAACAGCCTAGGCAGTTTTCTGAACGGTAGTCAGGAATCAATGCAGAACACTTGAATCAGCAATTTCCTGACTGACAGTCAATCTCATAAATGCTGTAATAAAGCTTTGAGCAAAGGCCACAGAATGAGCCATTTGATTTATACGCTGCCATTGATGATGAGGTGAAGGACATTGACAGAGTGAAGGTGTTGAGCTTAGCCCCATTACAACCGCTGACTTGCAGTCAGGGGTAGCAATGCCCTACCTGGCCAAGCTGTTCACAAGCTGTTTGATACTCAGCTCGCTGACAGAGATCTTTCACACGCTGGTATTTGGGTAGAAAGTTTTCTTCTTGGGCATCTACCTTCTCGTTCTCCCTTTTATGCAGCAGTTTACTGGAAAAAAAAAAAAATATTTTTACGTTAATATTAACTCCAAGATACAAATACAGTTCGCTGAAAAGACTCAGGAGTAGTTATCTTCCAAGTCCATAGCATCTCTGGTAGCCAAAACCTAATAGTCCAGTAGAAATTTACCCTGTCCAATAACACACAAGTTATTCATGTCATGCTCTCAGGAAGCATACAAAAACATATAAAATCAAGACAGTGTGTTGCACGCCTGAGTGACAGGCAGTGTTAGCAGTCAACATAGAGAGACCACATCTCATTCTACAGGGCTGCATTTTGCAAACCCCTCACACCCCCATTTATGCGTTAAGGCAGAGGTGCAGAGGGAATGGCCAGCAGAAGATGCAGAGAGGAAGGGTTGTTCATAATCCTATGAAACAAGCAGGGTCGGGGCAGCAGCTGAAAGCAAAATGGGATGCCTTCCCCATCTCTCAATCCAAGTAAACTCCTCTTCCCCCATCACAACAGCACATTTATGCAGGTTGTAGGCAAAGGCCATGCATTCCCTCCAATCACACAATCACTGCCATTAGGCATACTGCAGCCGTGCCCCTGCTGGCACAGCTAAATGGCTTTAGACTGCAGTGGAGTGCTGCTTTGGCTTTAGCTATTCAATATCCTTCTATTTAAAAAGACTGAGCTTTGTGATTAACACTTTCCTTACCCTCTTTCCACTAGGAACGAGTCTCTCCACACCTTCATCTTTCTCTTTAAATGAAACCTAGGAGGAAATGACGAGAGGAAGAAGCAATTCCCACAAAACCAGAAACCAAGTTACGCCCCAGTTGTCTCTCCCACTGCTAATTCCAACAAGAAACATGCCACATAAATGCACAAGAAGACATTCAGCTCTATGAAACAGGGACATACATGTCTCCACTAAAAACCATAGGACATATTTTTCTTACAGGGACAAAATCCACAACAGGTTTACACAGTACAACTTCTTCAACATAAGCATGTTTAAGGCACGAGGGATTAACTGAATTGTCCTTGTTCACAAAGGATCACAAATTAAATCAGGACTTCCTGACTCAAATTTAAGCTCTTAACCTGCCTCTACCCACAAAGTATCCTATTCTAAAGCAGCCGCTCGTTTCCCCCTTTCCCTCTATCCAACTACTTGTAAAGCAAATAGTTCTCCTTCTCTGATTTTCTCTTGCAAGCATTCTCTACCCAGTCTAATTCTCTTCCTCAGTCTTTTTCCGATGAACGTATGGATGGAAAGTCTTAAATAATAACTGCAGTTTTTACTGCTAGTCTGTCTTTCTGTTATAGTCTGATACACAACCAATGCCTTCAATTACTCTACTATTTATTCAATACTAAATGCTTTACTACAAATGATGCCACAGAAACATTTAAAATCTATAACTCACATAGCTAAAGACCTTCATGTGTAGCCCTCTCACTTCTACACAGACTACATTTAGTATATACAGATGCCACATACGAATGTGCCAAAATGAAAATAAATGACCGAAGTGAGTTGTATATGCCAAATAGTCATCAGACTTTGCAGTGAATGATGTACTCGGATAGATGGTGATTTTATTATATTTTCCTTTGAATTTTCTGCACGCTGCTGTTCAGTCTCTTGTACAAACACATGCGTGTTTCCACGCAACATTTCCATTTCTTACCTATTTACTGGTCTTTCAGAATCTAGCACCTTTAGAATGGATTTACCATCCATATCAGATGGAATATCCAATCCAGCAATATCTAGAATTGTGGGTGCAAGATCAATATTCAACACAATGTGAGGATTCCTGAAAAAAACATAGGAGAACACAGTTTAAAGCCTATACAATAATACCAAGCAACTCCAGCTTCCACAGAGTCCAAGGATCTGAAAAGTCTTATTTTGTGACACCTGCAAATAAAAGAGGACACAATCTGATTCCTTTCCATGAAGGGAATTAACATATAATATATAGATAAGCTGCATAACCTCAAGGAGACTAATACAAATATTTAAAATTTTAGCACAGAGCATTTTTGAGAAAGAAAAGTAGTTCATAAGGCAAAGTTAGTTAATTTTTGCAAAAGACAGTTTAAAAAACATTGGAAAAACTGTCCGAGTGTCTTACAGAATCAAAATGACTGCCAAATATGCTGATGACTTTCTTAAAAAGTAGATTTGGCAGGTAGCACATGCTTTACCTGTTTCAAAATCTGGTATAGAAATGAGCACCTCAGTTCCTATCACAGTAGGCATGTTCTGAAGAGAACATGAGAAATATATTGCTAGGCACTAGTAACAACTAGAAGCGACTGTTAACTTACAGTGTGAGACAGAAAAAGGAATGGGATGAAGAAAAAAGCAGCATGGAGGGAACAGTTACAAAGAAAAAAAGAGAGAAAATAACAGCTTTAACTAAAATGATCTGTCAAAGGGCACACATTTGCACACTCTGCAAAAACTTACAAATAGCCATCCTCTGGTACTTTGCAGAGTATGGCATATGCTTCTCAGCCACCACAGTTAACAGTACATCTGAATTCAAACTGACTTCAAATTTGGTTAAAACACTGGCATCAACTCCCAAGTAGTCAGATAGCTTCTATCCCCAAACCCACTGAACTGTCACAGCTAAATATGAGTTCCTATGTCAGAGCTAAATGCTCTGATATATGAACTCATATCCATCCAGCCCAGAATTCAGTAGCTAAATGAATGCCCAAAATTTTTAATCATGCGGCTTGGTTTTACTATAGCTCTGCTTTTGCAGAAGTGTTTTCCGTTTATGTTCACAGAACCACAGAAAGGAAAGAGTTGGAAAGGACCTGCAAGGATCTCCGAGTCCAACTGTTGGCCCTGCACAGGACAGCCACAAGAATCCCAACATGTGCCTGAAAGCATTGTCCAAAACACTTCTTGAGCTCTGGCAGGTTCAGTGCCATGACTGCTTCCCCTGGCAGCCTGTTCCAGTGCCTGACCATCCTCTGCAAGAAGAGCATTTTCCTAACATCCAACCTAAACCTCCCCCATCAGAACTTCACGCTGTTCCCTCGGGTCCTGTCACTAGTCACCAGAGAGAAGGTGTTGGTGCCTACCCCTTTGTTTCCCCTCACGAGGAAGTTGTATACTGCTATTGGGTCTCCCCTCAGTCTCCTCTTCTCCAAGCTGAAAAAGCCAAGTGACCTCAGCTGCACCTCAAAGGCTCCAGACCCTTCACCATCTTTGTAGCCTCCTTTGGATGCTCTCTAAATAGATTGATACCCTTCTAATACCGTAGTGCCCCAAACTGCCCCCAGAACTGAAGGTGAAGCTGCCCCAGTGCAGAGCAGAGCAGGACAATCCCCTCCCTTGCCTGGCCAGCAATGCTGGGCCTGATGCTCCCCAGGACACGGTCAGCCCTCCTGGCTGCCAGGGCACTGCTGACTCATATTCGACTTTCTGCCGACCAGGAGCCCCAGGTCCCTTTCCACAGCTGCTCTCCAGCCTCTCTCTCTCCCCAGAGTCTGTCTGTATCTCCAGGGCTGCCCTGTTGCAGGTGCAGATTCCAAAACCTGCCCTTGTTAAACTTCAGAGAGTTGATGATTGCCCATCTCTCTGGTTTGTCAATGTGTCTCTGTAGGGCCTCTCTGCCTTCACGAGGGTTGACAGATCCCCCCAGTTTAGTACAGTCAGCAAACTTACTTAATATTCCTTCATGTCCTGCACCCGAGTTGTTTATTACATTGAAACTTAAACACTTATTTCAACCACGTCTATAACAGTGTTGAAGTTGAGTGTGCAATTACTCACAATATTACATATATAAATACTGTTTATCAGCTGTGTGCTATTGCTTTTCCTTACTTCTTTGAAAAACAAGGATTAAAAATCACAACAGGCCCTCAATTTCTTAAAAGTGGGGGAAAAAAAACCCACGAGCACACTGCTACACAAACAGCGTTCTACAGCACTGAGCATAAAGAATCACTGTGTTACGATCAGCAGGCACAAAGGAAGGATGGAACCAGATGGACTGCAATAAATGTCAGTGCAGAATTCTGGCTCAAAATACAGGCCAGAAGAAAGCTGCTAAATTCACACTATTCAATGAGATACTATTATTACTACATCTTTGCATGAGCAAGCAAACAGGCACTGACAAGAGCACAGGTGATGAATTAAACTGATGTACTTAATTTGATTTTAATTACTAATAATTATGATGTAGCATATTTGGTAACAGAAATGAGAGGTTATGACTTGCTACAGTGATTGCTATTAAAATTTCCCTGGTATCAAAAGGGAGTCATGACAATTATTCTGCAGGAAAAACATAAGGTTCACACAAAACACAGATGACTGAAGTTCTACCATTTAAAGAAAATCAGGCTGAGAGGGAAGAACAATTAATTATCTGATGTATTCCCTCTCCAAGGTGTTTTATCCTGTTCTTCCTATTTGCTCTACTGTGACAACCTCTGTTCTGTTAAGACTCTGTCAGGCTGACTAGTCCAATTCTAACAGAAACATGTTTCCATCTTCGGAAGTCTTCGAAAAATAAAATTCAGTGGTAAGGTTTCAGAGCTTTTATGGACATCTGGGTGTAACTATCCTTGAACTACAGAAGACACAATGTGGCTGGTCTCTAGCATTACATGTTGCAGAAGCACTAGCTCAGTCACTTAGGCCATGTTAGCATTGACTCTCCAGGAAGGCCAAAAACCGCAGTCAAAGGGAAAGAGAGCAGGTTTTGAGAAGGCTATTCCAGCTCATTTGAAATTCTGGGCTGCTGCAGACAAAACTCTTTCAGTGCTGAGGTATCTCTCCCTGCTCACTAGAGAATATTGTTTTTTATCCATGCTGAAAATTAATTAGAAACACAACACAATATCTACAGAATTTAACACTTTTCTGCCTGCAGATAATGTGAATCAGTGAATTTAACCAGCATATGGAATGAGATGCTTTTTATAGCTATTTGCTATCATATTACACAAGAGCTCCATTCCTCTGCAGTAAAGAAAAAATTGTGTGGAAGATTGTGTGTGTTAACTATGCTAAAACATGCACACTGATATGAATATTAGGCAGCAATTTATGGCACTCTGTCCAACATCATTACTTAAGTGCAAATATTTGCTATCCAAAATAACTGCTTAGAAAGTGTATTTACTTAATTTTTTAGCTGATCAAAGCCACCATTTCAATTAACAGTCATACTCTGCATGCTTGTGTGCATCCGCCAAAGAGCCCTAACCATGTAGTCTCAAAGAATGAGCCCAAAAGAGTATTTTGTGGATGATAATATATGAACTGATCATTATAAACTGAAACAAGTGACTCCAATGGTCAGCAATAATTATCTACTGTGGCATTATACAGTATATTTTTTAACTTTAAAAGGACAGTTATGTGTAAAAAGAATGCAAGTGAGTATTTCCTAGACTGGACATCATTCAAAGCAATTTTTCAACTATATGCAAAAAACTGCAGCAGCTTGTGCTGCACACCCATGCAAGCAAAAAGGCAATGGCCTTGAGTTCGTCATACCAGCCTGTGCTATCAGTTCTGCTTTCTGAGTAGACACATTTTTCTGCCAAAGATAAGTAGGATGGGCAAAACTTTGTGCCTCCATTTGGCTGCCCGGTCAATACAACTAGAGATGCGAACATGAAATTTTCAGGTCACAACACACAGTAGCAAAGAACTTACAAGGACCCAGCCTCCACGTTTGGTCCTCGGACATAGAAAGGAACTCTGATATCAAACTCATATGGCATAGACTTCCCTTTCACCAGCCCAAACTGCCCAATATGATAACCATGGTCTGCTGTGTATATTATATATGTATTTTCCAGTTCTCCTGTTTCAGCCAACATACTGTAAATCTGAAAAAGAGCACAACAAAATATGAAATTTATTTCACTGAGTAGCTCTACATGTGGAATACTGGATATCACTTTCTGCCTATGTGTAACACATAAATACCAACAGCTAAGGATGGCACTGAGTTATCACAATGAACCGCTCTGAATAATACATACTCACATCTTAATTTTACTAACTGAATATTGTGGCTATTACAAGGCAAAACTCTGCTTTAAGGTAAAACACATTAGTATGCCATTTCAAAAATGTTTGGGTTCAGTATTTTGCATGAGAGCTGTCAAGACAGTACTAAATACATACAGTAACAGAGATAAAAGTTTCAAGGTGTCATTTTGAAATTCTCTCCACTTTTATCTTTCTCTTGCAGCAAGCAATTTTAATAAAATGACAGCCTTTTGAATCTCACACATATTCAGGCAGCACTCAACAACCTCACCTTCAGACAAATAAGTCCCCATTATGCAAATTATTTGCAAAATTTCTTCCAGATAAATATCACTCAGTCATACTCTCACTATGGAGAATTACGAGGAGATTTAAATGTGGATGCTTCTACAGATTTACAAAAGAAACTATATGAAATGTACCACCTTTAGCATCAAGGATCAATTTTTATGTGACATTTTGGCTTGACAAAGGTAAGAAGGTGGTGGGATATCACCAAAGTGGTGCCTCACACAGGTACAAAACACATCAGCACCGGAGAAAAACTCTTTTTGTGTTGGTTTGGGAGTTTATTTTTGGTTCTTTTTCAGGTTGTTTCATTTGTTGGTTTGGCTTTATTTGGTTTTTGGTTTGGTTTTGTTGCAGGTTTTTCTTTGTTTGTTTTGGGGGGGGTTGTTTTGTTTGGGGGGATTGGTTTGTTGGGGTTTTTTTGAGTGTCTGAGGTTTTTTGTCGTTTTTTCTTTTTAACTTTGAAAGACTATTAACACATATAATTCAGTAGAAAAAGACCAGGCTAACTTGGCAATTAGAACTAAAAAACAACCTAACTGATTTTGCATGCAGTGAATCACCTGGACTGAAACTCTTTTACTAAACAAAAAATACAAATAGTGTAGTAAAATCACCAGCTTCCCCTAATGCTGGTATCTGATCCATCTAAACAGCTTCATTAACATGAAGCAGAGATCATATTTGCCTGAATCAGTAATTATAAGATATTAGTAACAAGCTTATGCAATGCCATCCAGATGTCTCAGTTTTGCCTTAGAGGAAAACTTAGAGGACACCTCCAAGTCTAATTTGGAGTCCTCTAATCCTCTGATTTATGTTCTACCTTTTTTGAAGAAGAATGCCAAGAGACAAACAGTAATTGCAACACCTTTAAATCTGCAAAACCATTCTTTTTCAGTACAGCTTTTAGTGAATCCAGATATTTCTGTGGGAGACACATAGTTCGCATTAAAAAAATCTCATTGTTAGATGATTTAAATTTAAAAAGTACCAGTCTATGTATTTATTTACTTCCAATATTTAACCTTCTGGGCTGAGTTTACCCTGGGATCATTCCAGTTAGGACTCCTGTATCATCACATTTTGCTGCTGTTTTCTTCTTCTCTCAGAAACTCAGTGTTACAAGATTAAAATAGACACACATTTAGGTAGTTATTTCCAACAGGCTATAGGATGACTTTTTCTTTATCAGAGGATACATTTTTAGGCTTCATGATGTGTAGATTTTCAGGCAATCCCTTTCTCTTCCCCTTTATCAGTAGTGGTTCTGTGGCAACAAATCAGCTTGTTCACACCACCCAACTCAGGGTACCTGTCTTTAGGAGATGAGGAACCTTATACATTGAATCAAGAGACAAAATGACCAGAGGTGAGAGGATTACACACTATTAGAAAACTGATTCAGTTCTCCTCCTCCTTCTTTCTCCCTTATCTTCATATGCAGGACGATGTGGCGATTAACTCAAGAAACAAGCACCTGTTTAGCCAAAAAACAAAACAAAACAAAAGCAAATATTGATCTTACCATCTCCATAGAGTCATCCACAGACATGAGCGTTTGAAGGCGCTTTCTCTGTAGCATGTTAGTGAACTCCATGTGTATGGGTTTCATGGGACCAGTATACCTCATTATCCAGTGCTTGTCGGGGTTTGGAGCATAGTTATAACTGGGAGTACTAAGGAACAGAGAAAACCACAATGTTTTAGCCAAGTAGAAAAAAGTCATAGTAATGAATATTAATTTCTATTTGATCAACACTACAGGAAGTACTATCTGAGGTCCACAAGAAAATATTAAGATTACTTTTGAAACGTCTTCTACTTTCATGTTATGAAACATGGGAAAATGAAAACAACGGGGGGGGAATAAAATCTGTGAAAACATTAAACATACCTTGTCTTTCCAGTGATTTCAAATTAACAAGTACACATTTCAAGTTCAAGAGACTTAGCCTTAGAAGTCTTAACTCCACAAGTATGATCAGGATGAACATGCATTACAGAGCTCCTACTCATGTAATTGCTGTGCTTTCACTCCACCCACATTAGCACCAGATACTACATCTTGTGCAAGCTGTTTAAAAATATCTATACAACTTGCTGTAAAGCTTCTACTATGTTCTTTAACAGCTTTTTGGAATTCAGCATGATTGGCTACTTGAATACTTCCACACTTATACACCAGAGGAGCACAGGCACTCTGCCTACTGGTATCCAATCGCATGTGAGCAGCAGAAGTGGACACACAGCTGGATTTTAAAGACCTGCAAAGAAAAGTGGGATGAGGAAATAGGGCTGTATTTTGAAGACTCATTCCAGCCACCAACTCCTTTACTTGAAGTCCCTGCAAAATCCCAAGAACTGGGTTCAACGTCCCCCTGGAATCTCATTGTCCCTCCAAGTTCCCATGGTCCTGGGACATCAATAAAGTGATGAGGAAAAATATTGTCCGTAGTTTCACATGGTTGGGAGTCCCAGCAATCACTTTTCTATGCATAATTATATTACTTTAGGTTAGCTGAACCTAAATAAAATATTTATTTTACCACCATGATGTCAACTCTCTGCATCACCAACTCATTAAAAGCTGTATTATAGCTTACATTTGCAAGAAATACTATTCTTACGTACCATATTTATTCCTTATTACTTATGGTTGAAGACCACCTCTTATAATTTCTTCACTTTATGGTTCAAACACATCACACGCAGAGTCTAAAGCATTAAAAATTACTTTTCCTAGGTAATTTGGTTAGGCTTCCTTTTTCCATTCAAAGCAATAAACTTGGTCTGTGCAAATCCACAAGCCAAGAAAGTGACACAGTAACACAGGAAAAAATAGCAAATACTCATTTACTTTCTTCTTCGCAACAGAATTTCCTGATAAATTCTTATTTGGGAAATTTCTACTGTTGGTTTTGTGTAGGCAACAGAGCAGCAAGGTAAGTTATTAAGCTAAAAAATAATATAAGTTGAAACTTCTCATCAAAATACTGCGTATCTAATGTATCTTTGAATATGACAGTCATAAGAGATTTAATATAAATATTAAACTAATAATCTGACAGTGAAATGTTTTATGCTGAAAGTCTCTCTTAGATGCTATCTGAAAAATGTGCGTAGGTGGCAAGGGAGGCTTCTTCATACAGGGAGGGAAGTGCTGGTGCCTATTCTCTCTGTATTGTTAATAGTCTCTTGAATTTCAGAATGTTATTGTGATTGAAATAATGACATTGTTTCTTTGAAAATGCTGACAGTTATGGGAACTGTTGCTATGTGATGCCCAGAATGAATCAAAAATGCTTCGCTAACTCCTTTTCAGCTTGCTTCGTGAGTTCCTGGATGATTTGAAACCTCCCACTATTTAATCCAACCAAAGCCCACAATTTTCTTTGATTACTACAAATGTAACTCTTTAATTCTTAACAGATTTGTCTGTCTTATGGGAAAAATACAAAAAAGTAACATTCCTAGAAGCTAGCTGAAACAACTTCTTCGAACGTATCCAGAAGGGAAGCCCCAGACAAACTGAATTTGACCTTGAAAAAGATGGATGGTAAAATGTACCCTCTATTGAAGTAACATTTCCGATCACTGTTAAACTGCCCAGCTGCCACATTCCCTACAGCTCACAATATAGGCAGCAATAAAGGAAAACCATGCAGCTGACAGATTTGCTCTGTGAATAATTTTCAAACAAGACAAGACTGCAGACACACACAGAGAGGAGCTCTACAGAATGAGATGGAGAGAGTCTGCAGTATAGGGCAGAATGGTCATACCAGCCAGAATATGGTACAGAATCAAGAGAACAGCATAATAAATTAGCCACCAAAGTACGTACATACCAGAGCTCCAAGGCAAAGAAGCGCCCTGATTAAAATCCATACTGCTGGCTTTTAGCTATTACTAGCAATGCCACATGATGCAGTATGTACATCAACCAATGTCAAGCACTACCATCCCACTTTCACTTGGCTTTTCTTTTCCACAGAATCCACTTGCAGACTTTGCCGGTGCTGCCACAAGGAGAGGTGAGGAGTCATACCACATGGTGTACTGCCTTCTGGTTTGGGGACTAGGCAAAGCCTTTGTTCACTCTATTGCTTACTGCTTTAGGGCAATTTGTAAGTGTTCCACCTGCATTCTGATCCTTCCTTACAATATCCACATGACAACGAAACAGTAAGAACTGCCTGCAACCCTTTATCATTGACAGATTTATCTGTCACTGAGATTCCCTGGAATTTGGGAACAAGGGGAAAAATGGAAAGTAGAGAACTAATTTGCATCATTCCCTCACTGCATGTACACATTCTGCATTTTCACATTTACTCTTAAACCCAGGCCACTGAAAACTCCTGCAGATTATTATTATTATTATTATTATTATTATTATTATTATTATTATTATTATTATTATTGTTATTATTATTATTATTATTATTATTATTATTATTATTATTATGCAGTGCTGGAAAAATTGTTTAGAAGACAACTGGCAGTTTTGTCATGTGAGATGTACATAAAATCCTATTTTATGTTCATATCCAGGGAAAAACACAGTTCCTTAATCCACCAGAATAATTTATTTTTTTACAAACAAAACCTCTTCTCACAAAGTGACACTTCCTGTGTAACTGTTATCATTGTAAGAAAAGTCACCTAAAATTTAAAAAAAAAAAATTGGCTAATTACTTTAGAATTAGGAAGAGAAATCTAATTTTGTGTGAGCAATAAAATTTGAACTACTTAGCAAAAGAAAAATAGATGCAGTCTGTATTTTTCATTGCTGGCCTTCCTTCAATCCTTCTACTCTTTTTCATTCAGCTAGGAAGTAAATTGCTACAGAATGTTGCATGACAATCATCTTTGAGATCCAAATGCCTTCCAAAGAAACCTAATAAAACTAAGGTCAATACTGGACATAAGCTATGAGAAGTTGCTCATTGGGCATTTCTGTAATTTTCATTTCAAAGAAAATAAAAGAGCATAAAATGCCAAACAAACAAGAAACACTTCATTGCTGTAGATCTGTGCCACAGATTCTCTTGGACACAGCAGAAAATAATGAAATATACAATTCTAAGTTACACAGTAACCAGACAATAGAACAAAAGAAGCTTTTTCTCTCAGACTCTATTTTAAATACACCAAAAAAGCTCAAATGGATTTCACTGGACTTTGGGCTAGGCCTGAGGAGCTCTGGCCACCAACTGACAATTATTTCCACCAGTTCCCAGCTCCTCCACAAACCCAAAGTAAAACAGAATTCTCCTTAAAAAGGGAGGGAGAGGGGAGGGGACAGCACACAGGAAGAAAGTTACAGATGTTGAACATCAGTGAAGGTATGAAGCCAGTAATTAGAAAACTGCAGGAGTGTTTTCAGTTGCATCAAGAGGTGATTTGGGAGAACCATTCATTCTACCTCCATTTGAGGAGATACCTGTAATGCAGTGTTATGAGTTGTACATGCAAAATGTCTCTGTGCTATAAACACGAAACATCTCAACATGGAGCTTGTGAACCTCCATATCACAGGAACCAGGTGATAGTGCTTTTGGGATCTGTTCAAAACATTGTATTGGGTCATGTACAGACATACCAGCTCATTCAGAAATAGCTTGTGTAATTTGATGCTGCAGGCCCATATTTCCTTTCTTTTCATACATGAAACAGGAGTAATAAGTATTGCATACCATGTGATTTCTGCTGAATTCATAAAATAATATTGTTTATACATAAGGACAGAGAGATAGAGTTTCTTCCCCTGAAGAGATTATAGCCCAAGAACCAGATTTTGATCACCCTGCTCAGAATAAAATCTGCTTTACTTCCCAAATAGGCTGTAACAATGTCCAGTGAATTCAACATTAATCTTCCCATTTATCTCAAAGAGCTACAATTCTGAGTTCTGGATGTAGTAAGCCATTCTTGTAGAGTCTGTACCAGTCTGTAGAGCCTTGTACTAGTCTGAAGAGGTACAAAAATAAAAAAAAAAAACAAAAATCCTCTTACATATTTGTGACAAAGTTATGCCAAGAGTACTATAAAGAAAACATTGTTTGCCCAGAGGTACCCAGAATTTCCATACTCCAGAACCTGAAAATCAATCAAAGGCTTTGTTTTTTCCTTACATGTGTTGTGAGGCATTAGGAAAGAGTTGTGAGTACTGAGGGGCTGAATCTTCAGGGCCATGAGGAGCAGCATGGCTTATAACCATCAGTACAGGCCTGTGAGGATACATCTTCTTTGATATTCTAAAGAAGGTAATACTGTCATTGGTAATCAGATCAGTCAGATAATCCTGCAAGTAGAAGCAAAAGTATAATGAGACACTTGAAAAGGAACTTCAAACTGGGGGGTAATAGAAAGGAGAGGTCTGAGGTACCATAAAAAATAGGAAAAAAGAAGTTACTTCACTTAGAATGGTAGGAGGAGGAAGTAAGTGACAGATGTGAAAAACTCAAAAAACTAAAACCACATAATTCTTTCTTCACTGCCTAGAAATGCAAAAACCAACAGCTTCTAGCTTTTTCTCAGAAATGAATGGCACTAAAGAAGATCAAAGAGTACTCTTCCTTCCTAAAGCGGGTAACTACATTAAGAAAAACACAATACTAAATACATGACCAGGTATGAATAAAAAAAAAAAAAATTACCAGTGTCAGTACCTTCAAGGTGTATAGTCCACCCTTACATCATAAAAATACATTGAAAAACCTAATGGCTCGATGCTCTTTTTTCTTAACCTTCTTCTGAACCAGAAGTCACTAACATGAGAAGATGGTGGGCTAATTGAACCAAAGACTTCATTCAATATTACAGTGACAATCTGATAGAGATATAGCTCTATCACACATATTGTTGAGAATTTAGAAAACTTCCTGTAGAAGAGTTGGACTATCTCTGTATTTTTGAAGAAGTATCGTTATCATTCCTATGATATCTGCAAGAGCTATAGGGCTTGAAGACAGGATTTTTAATGACAAGCCATGCTCTCCCTTAGGTGCTTCACAGGAAACACTACAAGTATAAATACCCCTCAAACATGAGTACGTTAAAAAAACCCAAAATAACTGTCACGTCACAGCAGAATGTAAAATCAGACATAACATCTGCCTCTGGTCAAGCAAACAAGTACATGGTGTGGTACAGACTGGATTGCATCTCCTTTTGAGTACAGCTTTCTGTCCATGGTTAAGACACTTGTTCCTCTTCACCTCTGTTAGTGTCCTTGGTCAGAGAAGTCAGCTTGTCATTCAAAGGAAGCCTTTTCCATGGACTATATTTACTTTCCCCTTTCTTGTCAATCCCAGAACAAGGCTGGCAAAGTCTCCATTTATAATTTTACATACTGGTCCCAACACAAGGCATGACTGTTACAAAACTGCCATGATTGTGACTGTTACTGGGATGATATTTTCACTCTAAACAGGCATTAAATAAAGGACTTCCACTCATAAAAGTAGGCAGGAGAAGGGAAAATGTACCAAAGCAAAACCGACTTCTGAACATGCTTTCAACGTCTGAGACGATATTCATAGCTGAGAGAGAATACTGAAGTGCTCTCCAAATGCACTGCTGTTTATCTTCATCGTGCTGCTTCTTTAAGTTGGTCAATCACTTTAAGCCTGTAACTCAACTTTGATTTAGCCATTAGAAGAGTATAGTTTTCCAGTGTCATTTTAAAGACATAGGTTTCCACATGGTCAAAGTGAAAATCACTACAAACCCAGCATTTACCAGGCCAAAAGACCAAACGGAAACATTTCACTGAGCTCATTTCTTAAGGGTTTTATTTAAAAGTTCATATTATAGAGGTTGTAGTTGTACAAAATTAAAACTGATCTAAAAAATGTTGACAGAAACTGAAAAAGAAAAATCAAAGTAGAATATATCTTGTTAGAAAATCTGAAAGATTTTAATTTTCAGAGGAGCTTAGCAGTTACTTTAGAGGACAAAATAATCAGTGATTTTTTTTTCTAGTCTTCCACTGGCATATAATTAATATTAGCTATGTTAAATAGATAGGACTAAAAAATAATCTGATTATATTGTTCATTGCTGGAAAATCATGTTTCCAGCAACAAAAACAGCAGGAAAGAAAGAGAAAGTCTTTCAATTTAGCTTCTGTTTGCTCATTTGAACTCCAGTGTTAACATCAACCAGTGCCATTGTTCTGCACACTATCATCTGTTTATTACTGTAGCTGTTTATTATGCAAGAATATGAAGTTTATAAAAAGTCTGTATTTTCATCAGCCTTATTTTTTGATTTATTTATTACCCAACTCAGTAAGAAAAACTAAAACAAGTGAAAACCTAAAAATTTTCAAGCCTGGCATACGCAAAACAGAGCTGAAGATATTGCAACATAAAGCTCCCTGTTGGCTCCTTGGTACAATAGAGATGGAGAACAGTGCCTATGAAATCACTTGACTGACACTGTTCCACAGAAGATATATTTCCATCATATAACTTCACTAAAGCCGGTTCCTTTGGAAAGGAACACTTTTACCTGAAATAAACATATTTCAGCTGACTGCAAGCAGGTATTGAGCTGTAATATGTTAGATGAGGAAAAAAATAATACTGCATTTGACTATGAAGCATTTTTGTAAGTTCGGTCAGCATATAACATCCTTTAGAGGATATTAAGAAACACATGCATCTGTATGCCCAGAAATAAAAACGTAATAGTTAAATTCTCCACTCACTCAGAACTACCATAAATTGTACCAACATTCTGTGAACACTCCATAATATTGTGGCTGTGAAACAAGTTCCTTAAACTAAAAGGATTGGTCTAGGTGGAGGGAAATGGATTCTTGTCTCATTAATGCTTGTGTAACTCCGCTAACACAATAATTACGTACAAAGCACAGAAATAGTTAACATGCAGCATTTAAGTCTAGTTTCACATCTTCCGCTTGTAATATCTAATACAGTCTCAAAGTTTTATTTGTTTCTACTGCTGGTAACAATGTTTTCAGTAGCATGACCCTCCCAGAATGAAAGGTAACCATGTCCAAACACTACTGTTACCGGTTGTAGATAACATTACACATACCAGCTTTCAAGTATAAAAAGAGACTGAAACCATAAACTGCAGCTTTCTTATGGTCATGTCCAAATGTAAATAAAAATAAATCAACAGGACCTACCCTGGAGTAGTCATATCCATGCTTCTCCTTCACTCCATTTCTACAGAGTGTGTAGTTGTAAAATCGAGAATTTTTAAGTAATCCAACCCATTCTTTCCAACCAGGAGGCACATAGGAACCATTGTATTCATTAAGGTACTTTCCAAAGAAAGCTAGGGGTAGAGAAAACAGAAGGGTAGTAAGAAGGCATAACAGAAACACCATAGTTAAAGAGATTCTTCCCCGTTTTTTCTTAAAATAACTTTGTCCTCTCCATTACAACAGATCTAAGATAAGAGATAAGTTCTGAGTTTTAAGCTTGGCTCTGGTTTTTTTATATCTCTATAATGTAGATATTGTGATTTGAAACCTACGTATAGGAGAAACTGGACCACGATTACCATTGTAGTTTCTTTTTCAGTGTCTGATATATTTGGAATCAGACCACACATTCCTCCTCCTAGACTCTTCTCTTCATATCCTTCATGCTGCTGAGCTGCATCCACCCACCTATTAGTGCCCCATGAAATTGCACTTCCCACCAAGAGTGTGAAATTAAAACTCATGTTTTAAGATGTTAGCACTCTACATTTAAACATGAATGCTGTGCATTAAGTACTTTAAAAATGTATTTAGAGCACTGCTTTTCTGATCTATTTCAACAGACAATTTTCCAGATATTAACTTGGGTTTTGAGCATGAGTCTTAATTACTCCTAAAGATTTGTTTACGCCCCTAAAATCTTTCACTTCTGTATCTGGTATCAGTTTTCCCCAGCTCAAAGCTGAACAATTAGCTACATTTGCCCAAACCCTTAGTACAGAGATGGAGTGAGGGGAGGGAGGGAACACTTCTGTCCTTTTTTCTGATGTATATCTAGCAAAAATTACTTTCAGTACTTTGTGTCCCCTGAGAGACAATTGGAGGAAAGCAGATGAGAAAGTACTCTCAGCATTGCATGGAACAACCAGTTAGCCCAAAGGTCAACTAAATTTTGCATTCACATCATGGCCAAATATACTTTTAGACTGACAATGTACAGTGGAACAAACCTAGTGAAATTAATGGATTTACTGCAGAAATATGGGGGTTCCAAGATAAAATCCTGTAATTTAGTATTAAATTTGGTTCCATGCCTAAGATTTTTTCAAGAGATATCAGTTCTTTTTAGGTATCAAAATAACTGACCAGGTTTTCCAAAAATCAGTAACTCCTAAGTGCTGAAGCCACCTTCAAAATGGTCAACAAAATGGTCCCAGTCAGCACCTTTTGTGACAACCAAAACCATGACACTACTTTAAGGATTAGAAGATGCGGCATTAGTATTATTACCTGGGTAACTGCAGGAAATCTAAGGGGTTGCATAAAACATACAGTGAGTCCCTCAATCTTAAGAGTATTTTCAAAGATGCAAAGAGGTGCTTAAGACTATATTTTGTTATCGGATGCCCTTAGTAACATCAGTTTCAAGATGCTGAGGAAGACTGGGTTCTGAGTACTTATTATTTCTTGTTTCTTGTACATCTGCAACAGTCCTTGAAATGATGAATCCATTGAAGTACTTCACCAGGTAGACTAAGAGGAGAAATACAGGTGTGTACACACACATACATTTTAGTCTACCGCATAATGATGGCAAATTTTTCTCAACCTTACAGCACACTGATAGCACAGTGTGCTATCACATGCTCCCTCCACAATATCGCAGGGGACTAGTCTGATATCTAGCAGGACAAAGGCAAAGCACAGTAATCTTTGTGACACCTTTGTTCTTCTTCCTGAATTTGCACTGCACATTCCTCAGCTGTGGCCAAGGATCAGTGCCAAGATCTATTTACCGAATCAGGGGAATTGGCTGGAAGGGAACAGATGAAGCTAAGTAAAACAAAAGTACTCAAACCAAATACCTTGAAATGGTCAACAAGGAATCAAACCATAGAATGCTGATGGTGAGCCAAATGTTGCTTGTCCTTCTCAGATAAGCAAATTCCCAACGGAATTGGGACCACAGCTCCCTTTCACTAATGCCCTAGGGCAGCTTACAAAAGTTTAAACACAACTAGAACTGTAAGGCATAAATATCTTTCTGAATATCCCTCTCAGGCACCCTCTGAAAGTTAAAAGGAAAAAAATGCAGAAATGGTAATCTTTATGTCACCAATCTTTATTACAATTCAGGACATGATGCCTTGGTGTATCACAACAGCATGATTTCCTCTACCGGGCAGCAGAAGAGACAGTGGGAGTGCTTGCTGGTGCAATGGCTGAGAGCACTACTTTACAACACACCTCACTAGCACTACTCAGTCTGCTCATACGCCTTGGCAGGCAATCCTGACAATTCAGATTTTCCATAAAACATTTCCTAATGTCAAAACCACAGCAGTTAGACATTTCAATAAAAATTTACCATGGGCATCACGCCCCCCTTTTATACACCATGAGCACAAAAGCATCTTAACATTTAGATTTATCTTCCTCTTTCCACACGCAAGATTTCTTCCTCCTCCACATATAAAACCCAAAAACCTCCCCAACAGTAGATTGTCAGACTTTTAAAAATAACTTTTTAAATGCATTTTTACGCCAAGCAAAAGTTTATCCAGCTTAATGCTGAATCTTTACTAAAATACCAAAGTCTGCACTATGCTGTTTGGGTGACCCCTGAAAGAATTTAATTCAGAGTCATTTTGTCTATAGGATTTGAAGAAAACCCAGTTGCCAAGTTTCAGGGAGCTGTTAGGATATGCTGTACAAGAATAATTATTTGCTGCATTTTAACAAAGCTGGGTGTTTCTCCATCTACCAATAAACCAGGAAGAAACCTACTAACAGCATTAGTTCATAAATAAAAACAATAAAGTCTTACTGAATCCAATTAGGGCAAAGGTCCAACTACAGTTCAATATAATCACAGACTTCCTTTCAACAAGATATACACTGAATAAGAAGTCGTCTAGATTTTACAGTGGTTTATTGTCTGTACATTTACCTTTTACTTTTGACAAAAAAATATATTTGACACTTTTTTTTTGGAATCAATCATTAATCAATCAGTTTCAGAACCTCTTACAGTTCTGAAATGCCTCCATCTCAAAAAAGTACCTAGTCCTCTCACACATAATGCACAGGCAGGGATGGAAAGTGCTATTGTCTCTAACTTGGAAGACAAGACAAAGGTCTCAGGGCAGTACTTTTGCTACCAAAACATACAAAAAGACACAAGGTTGCTTAAATTCAAAGAAATAGAAATTCAACTTTCAGAACCTGGAATTAGAATCTATCTGGAAATTTTATACTGTAGGCACTGGCAAGTCTCTGGAATCATTACTGTTCTCCTATGCAGTTCATTAAGGCATACAGCTTATTTGAACAACCATATCACTAAACTTTCCCAGTGTCTACTAAATTGTGTATAACTGCTGTGGAGGACAGGTATATAACCATGCGGGCCATATAGAACACTCACACCTTACACATACAGGAGAAACAACTTAGGAAAAATTGTTCTGAGTACATTACATTAGTAAAATAAGCTTGATGATTTTGAAAGACCATCTTGGTAACTCATCACCATAAACCAAGCCTATCAGAAGCAGTAAGATGGACTGAGTCAGTAGATCTGGGCTATACATGAGGACTCATCGTAGATTCCCTTTGTGACAACAGCTATCATGACACAGCCACCCTGCAGAATCTTTCTTTCACATCAATTTCAAGCCTGATAGTCCCAAATTATCTAATGGATGACAGCCCTTGCTAAGACAATAATATTTCTATAGAGAGCAGAGGACCTATGGAAACTAGTTTACCTTCTGGATAAATAACTCAGAAACCTGACACCCAGTTTCGTAAGTCGCCGAGATGTCCTGGAGGTATCACAACACTTCAGTTCCTAGTTGAGCAAATCACTTCTAAAAATTAAATCTGACTTTTAAATCACTTGGTTATTATTTGTAACAATGGCCTGCAGTCCTTCATCAACTGCAAAAGCTATCTGTTCTGCAAATAGGATGTTACTCTGATTTGGATAATCTGTTTTCTTTATATGCAGATAACACAACAGAGTGCAGTATGGCACAGTGGCTAGGGTACTGGAGGGTGGATGAAAACCTGCGTCTCTTCTTCATGTTGCTTTTCATCTGCATGGCACCTTGGAGAAAGTACTTCACTATTCTGTTTCTACTTCTGTCTGTGCTTTGACATTTTAGGTCATCCATTATTCCCCATCAAGCTATTATACACAAAGATCAACTTCAGTTAAGGTTTTAAGTATTTCTGTAATAAAAAATAGCAAGCAGCAACTATTGCAGAGAGCAAATTCTACAGCAGGGAACAGTTAATCTAAGAATTTCATTCCTGAACTGTATCTAGATATTAAAAACTGGCCACATACTTATTAAAGGATGAATGAACCTCAAAAATACTTACCAATAGTCTTTTTTCTCCTTCTTACAACTTCATGTTAAAATCACTTTAAAATATCAAAGGCTCAGACAGTAAAATACAAAACAATTACTTGAATGCAGGCAGCCACTGTATCCTCTAATATTAATGTAAGGAAATAGAAAGCTGTCACTGAATTTTAATTAATTCATTAGTTGATTATTGTAAAGCCCCACGAAAATGCTAAGAATGATTATTACTTTTATTCCAAATAAGTACTTTATAATGGCAGAGATGGACCTCCCAGAACCACTTTTCTCTAGGTTCAAAATACACAATTGGTGCAAAATGGCATTTTATTAATTCTTTGTATAATTCATGTACGGACTTACCACCACAAAGAGATACCGACACATTACCATACAAGCAGCAGCTTGTGCCTTTGTTAATACATTCATTTAACTGAATAGGGTTAGCTGTACTACAGGGTACTGCTCCACAGGAACAAGGAGGGTAAGTTAGTCAAAACGCATACTGCATTCGCTACATACTGAGCCACATTCAGCCCTAACATAAATTAACGGAACTCTCTGAGAAGAATCACTGAAGCAAAAGTGTCCTTCTGCCAGGCTGCAAGCGACCCACTATCCCTAGCTCTTTTGGATTTCTTAAGATAAACCTGTCTTTTCATTTCCTGACTGCAGAGAAGGCTGACAAAATACTCCAGAATCAGTCATCAACTTAAGACCTCATCATTCAGCCAGCTGGACGAGCAGAAAAGAGAAGCTTTTCTCATTAAGTAATGTCAAAAGAAAGTTTAAATCTGTATTCCAATATAACATCTTGGTATTTGTTACTGCAGGACCAAAGTATGCAACAATGCATTGTGCATTTTAAAACCCTTCTCAGAGAAAGAGATGCATATGTTCATAGAAAACAGATCCTTTTTTCTATAAATGTTTACACAGGAACACTTGGCAGAGAACTGCCATTCAGAAACATTTGTCACAGGATCTCTTTGTTTCTTTTCCCTTCTAGTAATGTCCTGCTCTAAGCTGAAGTACCAACATCCACTATTTTAAGTTAGTCATGATTCAGATGTAGCTTACAGTGACTTTTCTAAAGATTGATTCATCAGCTGAATTGGTTTACTTACATAAACTGTCCTTCTTGTCCAATTTCCCATATTATGCTATAGGAGAATATACTGAGACTGAGAACTCATGCTGTGGGAAGGTGTAGCGGCTACATAACAAGAACACATGTTGCTGTTCAGGACACTGGCAGTTTTTAAATTGTGAGACACGTTAATGCAGAACACAAGATACTTGTCATGCCTGTTGCCTCAATGGCTTCCCTTGTAGAAGGAAAACCCACCCTCTGTATTCCCATGATATTTAACTGATTGACATAAAGTGACAGCAAGCCTATGCATGACAGTCAAAATCCTGGCTGTTACAGCCAGAGACTGAACTTCCCTTGAGCTCGGCCTCTTTATTCTTTCGAGTACACTGCCCAACAAAGTTGGTCAAGCTTTTTAGTGTGCCAAAGTTAAAAAATATAAAACTGACAACCAAGGCTGAAACTGAAGAAACAATTAGGGGAAAGATGCACCTTTTCCATCTCCTATTTTTCACTTGAAACTTGTAACAGAAAAACCTGCACTACACTGCTACCTCCTGCCTGTATGCGACTAGCACATTCCCAAAGATGTCAGCAGCTGCACAAGTCTCTATAGATACCAGCCACAAATGCCAGAGAAATACCAGCCACCCCAGAGAAAACACTACAGTGCAGAAAGACTGATCCCCAGAAGAATCATCTTCTGCAACAGAACAAAACACAGGGAAATCATAATGGATAGAGAAGAGGCAAAGGAGATGTGAAACCAGCAGCAGAAAAGAAAAACAGATGGAAGCTATGAAGTGGAGTAGAAGAGTACAATTTCTGCCTTCAAGATTACACAAAAGAGAAAAGAGAAGAGAAAAAACACAGGGAGAAGGCCTGGGTTACGAATTGATTAAAAAGCTTTCTCACTACAAGGTTGTAAACTGAAATATAAAAGCAAGCCTCAAAAAGCTTTACTCCTCATTGCCTCTTTTTCTACTCCTTAAAAAAACCAAAACCAACCAAACAAAAAAAACCCCAAACAAACAAACCCCACCAAAACCAAGGAATTAAGAAGCTAAACTGTATGTTTGCAGAGCAAACCAATATTACAAAGGACCTCAAAAATAAAAACCAATAAACTAATTCCTGTGCTTTCTTTCCACATCTTCCTTTGTTCACTGTAGTCATGTTCAAGGAGGTTTCTCCATTTCAGAGAAACATTATTCATAATCTTCAAAATATTCTTCTTAGCAGGTTTCTTTTGAAACTTGAGAAACTGAGTACACAAGGTTCTCAAGTACAATCTCCTGCTGTTTCTGAAGCAGGTAAAGCTAATCTATATTTGGGGGGGGGGGGGGGGG
>VXBT01001853.1:113667-354675 GCA_013400235.1 Oriolus oriolus
TAAAAAATACTTTATTACTGCTGACATTCTTCATAGTGGATAACTCCAGACTTTAACTGGAGAACAGAAATGAATGCCAGCCTCCAATTACGGCAAATTCCATTTAAATTTGTATAACAACATGTCACATTTAACTACATGAATGAGGATCTCATTTTCACCTTATGATCACTTTGTACTTGTAAAAGCCGTATTTCTATGTGTTCCGATAAATTTAGTTTCCAAATCAAGAGAGGTAGACTGAAAATGTAATATAGATTCACTAAGACCTTGGGTCTAAATTTAAACATCAAGCTAATGTAAAAAATATAAGACATACAAACACCTGGATATTTGCAATAGCTACTCAAGTTAGTAAAAAATGCAGGTTCTTGAAATACAACCACTAAACATAAAAATTATTACAACAGACAAAGCTCAGTAAACACAAACCAAATAATCTATGAAGAATAAAACATTAACCTTGGTTTAATATTACTCATATGCTCATCGGTATTGGTGCCAGGAATGATAAATGGAGGGACACGGCAAGCAATTAAGATATGTGTACTTCCCCTAGTTTATTTCTTTCCAGATAAATTCACCTCTTCATTTCAGAAAAACAAAACCAGGAAATCACTTTTTTAAGACTGAGACTTAGAAGAAATAACACATAAAACTCACTTGAACAGTCAGAAAGAAAATAATGATATTGTTACAATTACTATTCAAGGCTTATATAAGTTTCTGAAAGCATCTAGGAAAAAAAAAGCATACTATTACTAGTGAGTATAATACAATACTGCAGTACATATACACTATAAATAACACAAAAAGAACCAGGTTTAAGCCCGTTTCTCATCATGATGAAAGGCATTAGCAAGAAATATAACAAAACCACTGTCACAGGCAAGGATCTAAACCTGATGTTGGGGGGAAGCAAGAAGAAATTAGGTGTGAAACATATGCTACATGTTTTCTGAAATCCTTTCTACAAGATATTTGTTCCTGAGGAGCACTGCATGCAAAGAGAATAATTTTTTTCTCAGGAGTGCATTTCATCTTGCCAGTTATTCCTCAGTCATTATTTATCCTAAATACCTTTCTGGGAATTGATTTTCTAGAGAAATCATACCAGCTGACAGCCCCAAAGCACAAAAGGAGCAGTCCCTTCTCCTTCATTCTTAATTTGCTTAATAGATCAGTTTTATGAAAAAAGTCGAAACAACTAATTCCTTTTCATAGCATCTTTCTTGGTTGTTCTGCACATTTCAGGTAATTGTAGGCCATATCTACATTTGCTAGGCCTTCAGTTCAAGCATGCACAGTATTTTATTCCCACCTTCTGAAAAACAAAAGTCTTGGGTTTTTTGTTGGCTGTTTGTTTGTAAATGAAAATTTCCTCAACTAAAAGCGCAAGGAAGCTAAACCAGCATGGAAAACTTAAGCTCTGGCATTATGCACTGCTGTAGCCAAGAAGAAATTAGAATTAAAATATTATATACATTAGCCTCTGTACTAGTGAGTCTAAGGAAGCTTTCAGATGCACCCAGCCTTGACCTTACCTGTCCTGTACCCTGTATTGTTGAGGTACACTGCAAACGTGCGTATTTCATGCTGAGCCTGCCAGGATGGAGAAGAACAGTTCTCATTGTTAGTGTAAGTGTTGTGGTTGTGCACGTACTTCCCCGTAAGAATAGAGGAGCGAGATGGACAGCACATGGGCGTTGTCACAAAGGCATTGATGAAATGAGCACCTCCGTGTTCCATGATACGTCTTGTTTTATTCATCACTTGCATAGAACCTGAAACAGGAAAAACATTTCAGAATTATTTTCTTGTTTCAGTCACAAGAGCTATGTAAGAGCTCAGATGTTATATTAGAGACCAGAAGGATGCACAAGTAGGAAGGGCATTGTCATCTCTGAGTGAACCCAAATCCAGATTACTCCTCCTGCCTCAGTGAAGTTCTCCCATCGTTTCAGTAAGGACTAAATACTGAAGTCCTAAGTAAAGATTTGACTCAAGCATGTTAACATAGATCATAATGCTTCTCCCATTTCTCTCTCTCTAAATTCAAGATTTATAACTGTAACTATCTGCACCACCTCTACAGCCTTTCTGGAGCTGCTAGTACTGTTCCAACAGCTGAGGGTGAAAAGCACTTCATGCAGCAACCCTGACCAAAGCTTGCATGCTCCTTAAGTGTTATTTAATCTTTGGTTTCACAAGAAACCTGATACGCTACCTTTTGTGCCAGCCTTGTGCAAAAGGCTGAGGGCTGTAACCACAGAATAATTTCGTTTGGAAGACTATGTAGTCCAAACTACTGCTCAAGACGGATCTGCTAGAGTTGTTTTCTAGAAAATTGTTCTATTCCCTAATGTGAGGTATTTGGAGGTATTGATTTCTGTAATTGTCACTGAACCAAAGACAACAAAAAGCTCCCATAATAATTTCCATAACAAGTTCACTGAGTTCTAGCTATCTGCTTTATCCATTCTGGTAACAGTCTTGCTATCCGCATTTTCTTAGGCTTGATTCTGCAGAATCAGATCTTTAGATGACTACTTGGGGCAGGTAACACTACGTGTTATATAACCATTGTCTAAAAAAGAAATAAGCAAGGGACTTGGATAAATTGGGGTAACATGAATAAAAGTCTTTTTGACAACAATAACTGAATGCCACAGTGCTGCCAAATGGTTTTTCCATTTATTTAAGACAAGGTTTTGGTCAAAGACTGGATCTTTACCGTAGACATCCACCTAGCTAGATCTGGATCCATATCAACGCTCTTCCTAAACCCAAAAACACCAAGGATCTGGATCCATATCAACACTCTTCCTAAACCCAGAAACATCAAGGATCAGAGAAACAAGAAATTTAGTTTCCTTGCTCTGTCAGTGCCTAATAGTTAAAACTGCATCAGAGCAAGTTAGGAAAAATTTTCTTGACCTAGGAAGAATTCCAGTTTTCTAAAGAATTTGTCATGATACCTGTCAACAGCATAACCTTGCAAAGGAGATTAAACCTGCTCATCACCAACCCTCCATTCTTGTCATGTGCAGAGAAAGCCAATTGACAACATGGAGATGAAGGTATGGGCTTATGCTGGAATAGGGTTGGGGTTAACTTACCCAAGGCTGAGTTGGATTAACAGTTCAGTTTTAATCAATGCATCCTGCAACCATCTGGCACAAACTGTGTTGTTTCTGTCAATAACGGATTTAGGTTTCTTCTAAGCTCTTTATGCAGGGATTTCATTATGAAATTGCAACAGTAAGTTGATTGATATAGAGCACATTGATATAACCAGGAGTCAAAACCTAGAGGGAAAATGGTCATAAGCCACGTACAAAATCCGACTCTCTGGCACCATGAAGGAAGGTTAACTGCTACTGTAGGTCATTTTACCTAAAAACTGCCATGGTATTCCGTTTGAGACCATTTTGTTGGAATGAGTATTAAAAAAAAATCTGTTTGTGCATTTCTCAGGTCAGAGCACGTCACATCACTTTGTGACAAGAACCAAGGCAGGTTATTGCACTGCCCCCTTAGAACTTGCTGAACTTCACATATAAAAAAGGAGTTTCTGAAGAAAGCAAGATTTACTCTTTTGTTTCTGTAACAGCTGTGGGTTAAGTGTTAGTGCTTAAAGGTACTAATAACACAGTTAACAATTGTAATAGCTAATTATACATTATGTGAACCTGAAAACTGCGGATGTTTCCTCTGTGTTGTCTTATGAGCTAGCCCAAGCATAAACAGGCAGTCTGAAAGAACGTTTTGTCATCCCAATATTGAAATACAATTTAACAACCCCTTTAAATGACAGAGGCATCTGTGCATAAATAACAGTACATGTTAAGACTCCCCTTGGGGACAGTAAGCTTCTTTAATAAAACTGCTGTAATGACAAGGCCCTATATATCAGCAGTCTTTAGCACACACACATATGATCTAATCTGCTTCTCCAGCTTGAGAACTAATAGAGAGTGACAGTGCAGTGGAAGGTAAAAATCCAGCACAGTCTTCTGTATAATCTTAAATAGGCCAGCTTTAAATATTTCAAACAGCATTAAACCAGCCAACCAAAACTTGTTTTCTTCGGTTTGCCTCCAATACACAGACATCCATCCTCTGGCAGATTACTTATGTGTTAATCAGCAACTGGAACCTCACGGCACCACCTTTTGAGCTAGAAAACCTTCTGAGGTTTCACTAGTGGATGTACAACATGAAGTCATGCTTTGAAAGTGTCGGTATTTAATTCAGAAAATGTTCTGTTACTCATCTAAAACCACTGATAATAAACAAAAATCTAGCAGTTAAAAGAGAAGTTTCTGAGTCATTTTAAGAAAATATCCATTGGACTACTGTGAAAATATGGAAGTTTAATTAATTTGATGTATTAAAGTCACTCAGTGAACAAAGCGAAGCAAAATTTATGTTGAAATTTCACTTGAAATATGTGCTTTCCATAACTTTGCTTCACATATCTTCACAGTTCACTTCAGGGATAAAGCTGATATTTTGACTAACATTAATGGAGAAAATACACCAATTATATATGAAATAATAATGACTTCCTATTAGTTGTGTTTTGTTGTTGGAGAGAATAATTTACATGTTTTAGGGAGCTCCAGCTGTTGAAGAACTTGTATTAAGTATCAAGTGACTTATCTACTCTGAAGCACAACTTCAGAAGAGTTTCCAATAAACTGAACCCCAGGATTTTAATTGTCCCTGAAAGACTTCTCTTTTTATTGTATTTGAAACTCCTTTGACACTCTTTTCACATCTTCATTTCCTTTTCTTCCCCTCACATTTAATGAAGCTCTAAAGCCCCATCTCCACATATAAGAAAAATCATCTTCCACGCTACTTTTGTAGCTTTTCAGAAGAAGGTTTCAAAACATACAAATCACCTCTCACTCAGACTTCTCTAACGTGGTTGAAATACCCCCTAAATAATCAGATCTTTCTCCAACTAGATTACGAAATGAGCTGGTTTGTTAAAACCATAGCAAACCCAACTAAACTGGAGATGCTGAGTCCACCACACAGGGGACATCAGCATTATACTAACTTGGATTTAACTGGTTCTAATGGGGAAAAAAATCTTTGCTCCTAATTAATTATTCCTTGTATACTCCTCTTCTTTATATTATGCTTGCCAATACAACTCTTTGATTAGACAGTCTATCAAATACGTATGTGTCAGTAGTTCTTGGTGCCCTCATTCGTCTTCTCCCATTTGTATCCCTTACAATTCACACTCATTCTCCTTTGGTGTTCTGCAGAGATTCTGCATCACTGGATCCATCAGCCTTTCATCAGTATTTCCCTTCTTTCAATACAAGGCTGAGGTTTGGTTTCCCAAGTAAAACTCATGATTAACAGTAATGAGAATTCAAAACAAAAAAAAAAGCTGCAGTCCTTTCAGGAAAGGACAACAATTGTCTTTCTGGTAAACTCCACCTGCTACTGGCACATTGCTAAATCTATCTTTAAATAAATAAAGGAAAGGCTGTTAAAGGCACTGGAGATTGTGTAGTATTCCCTTTCACCTCCAAAGCAGCTACAAAAGAACAATGAAAGCTATGACACCCATCAGTTACAGAATATTCTTAGGCAGATGAAAATCTTACCCACAGCTTTCTCCGCTACACTTTCATAGCTTCCAACTTTCCCTTAGCTTTTATTTGTAATTCACATCTTGTTTTGATCTTTCTTAAATGCACTAGCCACAATCACCACAAATGGCAATTTTGATTAACTTGGACAGCTCACCAGACAATGAACAAGAATAAAAATTAATTCAAGCAAATACTGGGTCTCCCAAAGCCATTAGTGGCCAATGACGAATATCAAATCTCAGCTTCATCAAATGGATTTTTCTCAGTTAGATCCTAATCTGCGTGGACACATGCCCATTATCCTTGAAACTGGAAAGCATCAAGTTATCAGAGAAGCAAAATATAGTGCCCAAAGGACTTAGACAACTGCATCAGAAACACAAAGGCTAGCACAGAATAGAAGACGATACATTTTTTAGAACCACCTTCCAAGCCTGCAAGGTAATATACTTAGCTTCTTCGGGAAAGACATTATTGAAATTGCTTCATTTGTGATCCAAATTACCTTTAAAAAAAAGCTGACAACAACAACAAAAATCTTCTGGTCCTGCTAATTTGAACTGCATTTAATTTGATGAGATTACTTCCACAGCAGGCTTTCTTACCACCTCAGAGAAGAATGTGACATCTATGATACTGCAGACGCACAGTAATATTGACACAAAGGAAACATCTGTAAAAAGACTGCCACATTGCTGTGATTAACTTCTCAACAAAATGAGTAAGTGTATGAGAAGTACAAGTTGATTAATTTTATGTTCTATTTCTTCTGTGAGGTCCGTTTTCGAAATTTTCCTATCCGTGCTAGAAATTCAATGCAGAAAGATTTGGTGGCAAAACTCCCCCCACCTACCAGACTACGCATACACAAGTTCTCATTTTTCAGATGACCCAGGCTTTATACACACTTAAGAGCATAATTCTAATGCAAAATTATTAATGTTAACTGGTTTGTGTTAATCACTTCCCATAACTAAAGACAGCATTTGGTAAACAGAAGCTTGTTCAGGTAACACAACAAAGGCCAAACTCAGTTAGTTAATTCATTATTCCAAATCATTAGGCAAAGCACGTGTTTAATCTTCATCTCCTTTCTTCAACAATTAACATAGAGTTGATAACACAGTAGAACCTTTTCACTCTGTGTCATTGTGGTCAGTAATTAACTACACATCGAAATGGACAATTACAAGAATAGTATGACTGTGTTAGGTAACACTTAAGTAAATAAAATGAAAATTGTATATGTAATGAATGCCTGCAATTACACAGAAGAACTTGGGTAATTACATGGTGCAATTATCAGTTATGAATTTAAATCTACTGTTTTGGCACGTAGCTTCCCAGGTTATACCTGCAATTGCCAGAAGCAAAGTTTAGGTGTTTAGATGAAGACAGACAGGCATGAACTGCATATTTCCACAGGAACAGGAAGGTTAACATTTTGGGACTAACTTTTGCTGTCCCTGTATTGCAGGCAGATGGAAAGGATGTTTTACATAAAGGCAGGTTTAAACTTGCTCTTCCTATCACTTTTCACACTGAAAAAAATTCTTATTTTGAACGCAAGAATCTAGCTTCAAGAAAAAGCAGCGTCATACTCATTGGCTAAAATTCTCTTAATACTGGGCTCTTACCAAGTTCTACATCCTGATCATCAGTAAGAACAAGGATGATGTTTGGGCGGATGTTTCTACGGTCTCTTTGAAATCTTCCCTTCAAACGTTGATTTAACAGGAAAGCTGAACTTCCATCCAACAGTGATAAAACAGTCACCATGAATAATCCAAGGACAATACTATGCTGTGCCATGTTGTGCTGATTTAATGTTCTCTCTGAACAAGGTAGCTTAATGGCTTCTATTTCTTTTTCTTTGCAGGTCTCCTATAAGGGAGAGGGAAACAAGTATTTATCTATATTTTCACCCCTCTGCACCCATCAAAGAACAGCCAGGTGCTCTCCAAAGAAGTAAAAAGCAATACACTTGAAAGAATCTTTATTCCTGAGAAAAAAACTAACCAAACTCCCAAACAACAACAAAGCAAACACTTATTTTTCTAGTGCCAGCTAGAAGCAGAAACTTGAAAAATTAAATTCATAAGCTGTTATCAACATAGGCAATGAAATTTCACTCAAAGCTCAGATTTGGCAGCAAGTTCAAGGATTTAGCAGGGTATCAAATTCTTTTGCTTTCATACATATAAATAGCAATCATCTTCCTTCTTCTTCCTTAGTGATCTGAGATGTTTTCAGATGACATTTTTGTTTACATCAAAAATGCAGATGTTGAAGAGAAAAAAACCCGTATCTGTCTTTATTTTTAAACAGGACTGTAGCAAAGTTTACTGAGGTAACAACAGAGAACACTCTGACAGAAGATTTTTTATATACTGATTTATCTTACAAAGCCATTAGAGAGCAAACCTGCCCTGATCTTGGAATTATGGTGTGATCCTCTTTGAAGTCTACTACAGCTTTGATGTTAACGCGATATCCCTTCAGCATTTCTGTTGATATACAAGATTATATACTTCTTTTAAATACCATTATTAATAATGAACACATTTGAAGTTTGGGAATGGATGCATCAAAGTGATTTGCACTGCCAATGACTTGACTGCAAAACAGAGCACATCTAACTGGTACTACTCCTGTTAATGAGTATAAAGGAAAAAAATTCTTAGCAATTCCTACAAGGAGAATACAAGAAATGTATTAGCATGCTGAAGAATATTTGAAATCACAGTTTTGCTCAGTCATCTTCTGATATAAAGGGATCTTCTCTTGCTTTCAGAAGTCAAAATAACAATATGAAAATGTACTGAAAATATCGAGTACTAATTATTTAATCAGATACATCAATCAGTGAGTCAGTTTTTTATGAATTCCCTACTTGCTCCCTGTCTTTTCCTGGACTGGTGCCAGTGATCTCTTGTAAGAGAAGTAAAATCAATTTTAAATGACGCAAGAGAGATTATCTGCGTTTTGTAAAGACCAGAAATGCCTGAGCAGAAAGAACATAGTACAATGTGTTTCACCCTAAGAAACATATTGGCTATTCTGTCCCTACAGCCCCTTGGGAAAACAGTTTTTACTCCAGCGGATTTTTTCACAGCCACATTATTACTTCATCTCTGACAGCAACTGCTCTTTGAGATAAACTTTCTTGATCAAAGTTTTCATGCAACAGCAAAATTACTGGTCTGAAAAATTACAGTCAGTTTCTATGCTCATATAAGAAACGAATATTGAATTTTCACACTAGTCAACAGATATGTTGCTATACTGTGATGGAATATTTATTAAGGCTACTTTCCAAACTTGCACACTAACAGAGTTTTGAGGAAATGAAAAATCCTCCTTCCTTACTAGTCTGTCCAGTGAGTTTCACAGGCAGGCGAAGTTAACTTTTTTCCTAGAAACGAAAACTTGATTAAAATATCCTAGCACTTGTTCCAATGGGTAGGGAAAGAGCTTTAAAATTTTACAGATGCAGCTTTAGTATCTGCTGCTGCTGCTCAGAAATCTGCCAGGCTACAGCAAAAGAAACATTGACAAGTCCAATGAATTTTCATTCCTTGTACTCAGAATTCCATCTACAGCAGTACAACTGGGAAGAATCACGTCAGAGTCAATGTGTTGCTACTGTCCAGAGCAGTCAAAAGCAGCTTGAGAAAGAAACCTGGATCTGTTTCAACAGGGGAGGATAGAAAGTAAGTTTGCTTAGCAGGCACATATTCTTGGACACAAGCTTTTTGAGGGAGGAGGTAGAGAAACGCCTTCTGCTCTTCAGAAATTATTGTGTATGTACTTTTGTTTAAAAAAATAAACTGACTGTATAGATGTTTTCATTACACACAAACATTTTTCTGAAAGGTCTGAAAGTTGATGTGGGTTTTCTTCTGTCTATACTAGCCAATAGCTTCTCAAAATAACGGCATTTGCTGACTTTTCTTGCAGCATTTGGAAGGCTGTTCTTGCTATATCTGGTCATAACTACCTTCACTACAGTGCATTTAACAGCCTTTCTTACATTTTTTTCTTCTTTAAAACAAATGCATGGAAGTAACCTCATGACCTCAGTGCCTCTCTCCCCTCAGCCTGTCTTTTCCTCAGTTTATTGCCCCTCACACACTCCATTTGTAACTAAAAATAGAAGCTGTCCCCAGCTCAGAGAGCTGCTTAGCTATCTATGAAATACTTAAGACATTTGGGAGAGATAATAAACTGCTCTTCTGCAGCCATTTTATCCACACTTGTATATTTATGGATAAAAGAATTAGTGATCTCTGAAAGGATACTGTGAGTGGAAGAGAGAAGGCATCTAGCTGAGCTTTATTAAGCCTATGAAACCGCTTAGAAGGCTGCTTTTGAGAAAGTCTGGTCCTCTTACCTTCTCCTTTGTGGCAACACAGAATGTTACACCAACTCACATTATAAATGTTGAAGAGATAAAACCATACATTTATTCCATTTATAAAAGAACTCAGCAGAGGGCTGTTTTCAAGTAGCATTTACACCAAGGAAAGACTTCTTCTTTATAACACTGCCCTCAGTAATTAATATCAGTTCTATAGCAGCATAGGCAGAATGCACAGGGATGACTGATGTCAGTTCTATCCCAGATGGTATTTTTAACATGCTATTGATTAGTATTGCTTGGCACAGATGTAAAAGGCCCCATGTATGCAAAATTAGTAACTGACAGTAGCTTGCATAGACTGGTGTTCCCAACCTCACTAATGCAAGTCCCAGCACAACTGTCCCATGCCTAAGCTCAGTGCAACTTCACTGAAGTCAGGTAATTCAGTTATTACAACATAAACAAGAGTAGCATGTGGCTCTTCCTGTAACTCTGTATCAAATATTTAAAGTCCACTTCAAGTCTGCTTCTAGAAAGCTGCTTCTAGTAATGTTTCCATTATCTAGATTGGGGTTTAATTTGTTTTGGTTTGTTTTTCTTTTCAATAAGTACACTGCAAAACACTAAATACACGATTGGTATGACATGCTCAACTTGCCCAGCAGCCACCACAGAACAGGGTAACTGCATGTGAGCAACACAGCGGAACTGAACAGTAAGGGAACGCTAGCTAGAGAAGCAACACACACCTGCTCTCAACATGGCTGGAGCCAATACCAGGTGCATCATTTAAGCAGACCTAGGTGTGTCATTTGCCAACGTTGAAATTCATTGAAATACATGGTGCCAGAGCCATTCCCTAGCAACCAACCCAATTAAATCCACTCTGTCAGTTTAAAGGATTCAGCTGTGCTGCTGCTCTTTTAACTGGAGTCACTCCTTTGCATCGAATTTTGGTTATGCTACATCTTTTTTCACTAAAGCTGTCAACCATCACTTCAAACCATTATATTGTGTTTGTAAGAGATAAACACATTTTTATACGTGGACTGGGAACAATCTTGTTTGCAGTCAAACAAGGTTCCCAGGGGAAGACTGGTATCAACATTACTGCTGTAATCTAACAACATGCTGCGTTTCCTTATAGTTTTCTACTTTCTGATTTTTTTTCCCCCCAGGCAGTCAAAAATTTACGAGAAAGTACAAAAATCAAATCCCCAGCACTAAACGTGACTCTTGAAGATTACAGTTGTGCTGATTTACAGTCAGGAACAGAGCTTCCAGACTACTAGAGCACTGAATTATTATTCAGACACATTCTTCTGACTTGTTTGCCTTATGCGGGTGAGCTCTATACAAAAACTAAATATTTTTCACAGAGAAGCTTGCTCACATCACAAAAACTCATTCATATTTTGTAACTTTACTTTAAATAAAACAGAACTATGAATTAGTTATAAATTTCTCTAGGACTTGATATTTTAAGAAATGTTTTAAGCAGCTCAATCTACTTTCTTTCTGTCCACTGCTTGCAAATTACTGTTAGAGTTTCCCAGTGACACACAGAGAATTAATTAGTCCTCCAATAGGTTAAATTGCTATTTGGATCCCCCAAATCCACAATAATAAACACGTTTTTCTGCACCATATGCAACAACCAACAACAACTTAAAAGAAACAAAGAACTATTATGCTATTTAACCTATTATCATCACATAATTATATATAATATATGCAGTCTTTGACTTTACATATAATTATATTAAGTTGTATTAAGTACAGTAATAATCACAGACTTTCACCTCTGAAAATACCATAAGGGAATGAATGCAAGTGCTTTAAGATAGAAAAAGTAGGCAAAACCAATCACCATTACACAAATACATTCTACCAAGTAAACACATTTTTTTGGTAGCTGTATACGGGGAGGAGGGGGGAAGCCTCACTGTGTTTATACAGCTGCAAACACACACAGGCGTTCAGATACACGCATTACCCGGATCTGTCCGGTGATGTGCCAAATGCGAAGCGGAGCACTATGGCATCAATTGTCTTTTGGGAACTGTTTTCCGCATAGCCCCGGCCCGACGCGGCTCCCTCAGCCGGCACCCCCGAGCCCCCCGCGGCCGGGCCGGGTCCCCCGCGCCTCACGAGGGGGCGGCACGACCCCTCCCGCCCGGTTCGCAGCCCCGGCGGCAGCGCCCGCCCGCCCGGCGGGCCAGCAGGGCCGCAGCAAGGCGGGGGAGCTCAGGGGAGCTCCCAGCAGGGCTGGCCGAGGCCGGCGGGACCGCATCGCCTCCAGTCCGCGCCCACCCCCCGGGCCCCCTCACTCAACTTCCAGCCCCACCTGGTCCCTATACAGCTACCTTAGGCCCTCCGCCCAGGTTCCTCGCGATGGCAGCCTGGCTCTGTGGCCAGCAACCCCACAAGGGGCACGACCGCCCCGCCGTCCCCCGCTCGTGAGGCGGGGCGGGGGCTTTGGACCTTCCCTCTAGCGCTCCCCACTTACCGCGGAGCCGGAGCTCAGCCGTGCCAGGCCAGGGCCGGTGCAACCACCGCCCACCCGCGGAGCCCGGCGCCCGGCGGCGCAGCGAAGCGCATCCTTCGGCCGCGGTGCTGGGCAGCAGCCGAATCCCGTTTCCCGAAGAAGCGCTCAGAGGAAGCGCCCGGGCGGGTGCTGCCCTCGCCTCTTCTTCCTCCTCTCGCTTCTTCTGCTTTTCCCGTTTAAAAAGTTCATTTACCTCGAGGATCCTCCCCCCGGGACTGACGCAATGCCCAGCGGCGCGCAGGGAGGAAACCTGTTCCACCAGCCCCGGGCTTGTTCAAAGTCCAGCGGCAGCACCGCGGCAAAAACGATGACGCAGCCCCGCACGCCGGCGCGCATGGGGAAACCGGGGAGGTCCCAAAGTCAGCCCCGCTCCAAAGAGAAAGGGCCGACGCTGAGCGCCCGCCGGGTGCACAGAGCCTTTATAAGCAAAGGGGACAGTTCATGGCGGTCGAGCGAAGGGGAATGTAATTGCCCCTCATAGTCTACGCTCTTCTTGTCTCCTTATCGCTAGCGTTTGCCGAGTGCTGCCAGCCCCACGCAGCACCTGCCCCCCACCCCCAGCGCTGTGGGGCGGAGGATGGAGGTGGCAGACTACAAAGGGGCTGAAGGCCTGCGTCTGCCCCGGAGCCTGCACCGAGACACCTGGGAGGGAGAGCCTGAAGGCTTCCAAAAGGTCATGCTAACACAGACCCCGTTCCACTGGTGCAATTGAAATTAAAGGGCCAAATATTCACTAGTAATTAAGAAAAGCTTAAAGCTCTTCGAGGTAGGGACTGTTCACAGCAGGTGCTGCCTACCCCACTTGCAACTAGTAACATTTTACTTCTGGAACTTGTTTGGGTAACTGTGTAAATCGGTAAATTCTTCAGTGGATGCTATAAGACCTCTTAAATAAGTATCTTTCAAAGATACTAGTAGATTAACATGTTAAAAAAACCATTAGAACGAAACGTTTTCTTCTAGCATTCCCATGCTGATAGTGTCAGACATGCAGCACGGGTTACCTCACAACTTCCCAACACTTCTTATTACATTGAATTTTCTGTTCAATCTATGATTTATTAGGACTTTTGCTTTAAAACAAGCATTGCCTCCAACGACCTCCCCTGGACTTTGCTGGAAAAGGCTAACAGTCCTGAACAATTTTTTAATTGTTGGCCCTGTTCTTGGCTATGCATAGACAGATCCTAAATTAGCAAACAATGTAATGGCACACTTCCTCCAAACACAACGATGTCACTGCTAAGGTACCAATTGTGCTCCTGTATGTACAGGAATGAGCAATATAAGTGAAACATTGTATGTCAGTACAACAGTGTTCACACTAGGGGCTGCAACAGCACAATTGTATTGGGATAAATAAGCCACTCCCTAACAGGGAGTTACGCTAATCATAGACCCACATGATGTTCATGAAACAGGAGCTACATCTTGCTAACATTTTGATAAAATTATTTTATTGCTTTCTGAGATAACATTCGAACTTTTGCTAGCAACTTTCAACTCACAATGAAACAATTTACAGACAATTAATTTTACAACATACCCATGAGCCAGGATGTTCTGATTCGGCACACTTTAGACATGAATTAGCATCTAAAGGCAGCTGAGTCACCCAGAGCCAAACAGCCTTTCAGGCCAGGAACAGAACAAGGAACCCAGCATTAGTCTGTCCTAACCACAGGCCGACAGTTTGCCACCTGCAATACGCAACCTCTACAAACTAGGTGTAAAGGGACTGCAACCAGTAACTACCAAGCCAAAGAAAATACTAAATTTGCTATACAGAGGTCCACATTTCACATTGGAGAAGAAAATTGACTATCTCCCTGTATTTCTAGAGGACTGTAAATGGGATTTTCCATTTTAAGAAACACATGACCTAATACTAAGCTACAATTTCATTACTACAAACTACAAGCATCAAAAGAGACTAGGATTAGTGACATTAGTATAGGAACTTAAATTTGATTTAACATCACTGGAAAATGTTGCAACAGATCGCTCATTTCAACAAAAGAGTATGTTCACCTCACAGGGAGTGCATGTAATTTCCATTAATGTTAATGGGAGTTATGCAAGTGCATTAAGAGGATAATACACCCCCTGGTCTGAGACAACCCTGCAAAGTGAAAGGTGCTTCCTCTTCAAGAGAATGGCATTTCCATCTCATGCATTTCAAAAGAACTTGTTCTGGCACAGTTACAAAATAGGATGGGTAACAGCTATTATGCATCCAAACTTAAAGCGGTTTAGTGATTTCAGTTATTTTCCTATTGCCAAAAACTCAAGGGATAAAGATGTATTTAAAACATTGTGGTTTATTTGAAGTCTAGGGCAATAAAATCATGTGAAATTACTGGTAAAACTAGAAGGTCTGAAAACTTACTCATGAAACGATGAAATCTTTTAGGTATCTCCTTTTTAAATAAACAACGTCATTTTATTAACTACCTGGAAAAGGATTCTACTGGTGTATATGGATCCTCATGGCTGATGAGAGTTCAAAAGAAAAAATGTAAAAGCAAGATCATTCCCTTTCACTGCCACACCAGAGCTTTTACACCAAATAAACTTCAGATTTCTCTCACAGCATGCCATTGAACAGCTGGAATTTATTTTACTGCACCTCAAATAACAAATGTTGCCTATTATCTAAATAATTTGTCTAAGATTATCCTAGGATTTTCTAAAACATCCTAGGATATACCTATCAAAGTCAGGAGAAAACAGACATGCAGTCATTTCTTTAAATATCGCACATCCATCTACATTGTTAGCCACAAACATTCCTTCAAATATTTAATCTGCAGGTTCTCTGTCCACCTTACTCTCAAGCAGTACAGCACAGAAATATGTATGGAACAATGCATGCTGGACTACCAAGTAAACTATGGAGTTGCATGTAAAGGGGAACCACTTTGATCCACCTGGCAGATAGTGGGGGTCCACAGCATTATCTTTTAATCAGTCTTGAGACAACAGCTAAAACTTAAGAGTGCAACAAGCAGTCAGGGGAACTGTCATGAGGAAAGGGCAGCATGTCATCGATACAGAGAAGCAGCTTCTGGGAAACAAGAAGACAGTCAGAAAGAATCCAGAAGTAATTTTTAAAAATCCCAAGAATAGAAGCTAAGCAACATTCTGTGTGAAGCATGTCTTTTTCATTGTGCTTTCAGAGCTTGAATATTGTCCTCAAGTTATATGAAACAGAAAAAAAGGGCTGGCTTTCACACTTCTACATACTTAGTCAATGCCTTCTAACTCTTCTTCAGACTTGCTAATCTTTAGCTTTATAGTAACTCATCATAAGTAAACCTCGCACACCATCAGTCACTTAGATTTCTCGTCTCTGCTTTCATGCTTCTTAATGTGTACACACATATTTTAAGCCATCTTTAAAGACCTAAATAGAAAGCGAATAACAGAACATGAGCCTGATCTCCATTGTTTCTCCTCACTATAAGTTATTACAGTAATATCAGTCCACAGTTATAGTAATTACACTGGTCAACGCTCTTACGGCAGCGTTTAATTTTTTACTACTTTAAACAACAGCATTTCAGTTGCTTAAAGTGTGTAAATACTGCTTCAACAACAAATCAAAAGGCTATTAGGAAGGCATAAACAGCACAATATACTCCAGTCCTTAATCCCTCACATGACGTGTTTTATACGACAGACTTCAGCCCAATATGATTTTATAGGCAATTGCTTGACACTTGTTTTTTAAAGTCAAGTTGCACTTTCAATAAATGTTCGGTCACATTATGGGGGAAAATGGTTTCTACATTTTGAGGTACTACAAAAAGCGAAAAAGGGGAACACTGCCAGGAAAAGTAAAGGAGAAGGGAAAAAAAAAAGTTTGATTGATCCAAATGCTAAGCATTACACTCTTCTGTGTGAAAATAAAGATTTAGTACACTGTATGAATTTAGTTACAACTACGAGTTTGCAACACTTAATATAATTCTAGTTTAATATTAATCAAATTAATTTTGATCATAATTCACAACAGTGAATGCAAGCTATTCAGCAAAATATTGAAGCAACAAAGATGATGAGGAGGATGTAACAACAATAAAAGTAACACCCTAGTGCACTGACAAAGTCATAGTTTATCTATGTGGACAACAAACTCAAAACAAATTCTTCCTGCAATGCCAAAGAGAAATTCCTAGGAAAACACTAGCAGAATCCTGAAGCTCACACATAAAATTAGTACGTCTGTCCTGAGTATTAATATTATTAATAATGCTCAAGGATGCATCTGAAGGATGAAGAGTGTTAACTCAGTGAACTACTGTTGGTCACATAGCCCATAAAAGGAAAAAGAACAGTAGCCTCCTTTCACCCCATTTATAAATTACCCTTATGATGCCATGATGGTTTTCTGCTTTTCTTTTATACCCCCTTTTATACACTCTTTTATATAGCTTTATATATTCCTTGTGCCTTTAGCTTACATGGTTATAATTCTTTAAGTTCAATAACTCCCCTTAGACCTAGTATTTCGTTAAGTTTAGAGACCAAACATTCTAAAAGCCCAAAGAAACCAAGGTCCTCTCCAGAACACATTCTGTAAACACAGATAGGCCCGTCCAGGGGGAGGGTCCCTTGGGTGGGGGGTCTCACCCGAGTCCCTCATTGGGGAATCTTTGATAGATGTGCTAATTAGCAAGGCATATAATTGTATACTCATCACATTGTCAGTGGCCATTTTCTTCGGTGGGGACATCGGGGTGCATTTCGATGTACATTTCATCACACCTAAGGATCCTTAAATAAATACCGAGGTTAAAAACCCTTTTTCCCTCCTAACTGTGTGCAGTTCTCTTAATTTTAAGACCAGGAAAAGGAATCACTTAAAATAGCTGCCTGTAAGTCAGCAATAATTTAATAATTTATTTTAATAAAGAATTTTTCTTTTTATAAAGAATTCGTATTTTTCTTTTGTACATCCTGATCTTATTTTCCTTTGTAGGCTTTCAGCAGGCTGTACTACAGTGCTCAGGCTGCCTCTAGGAGCAACAGGCCGATCATCAGCCAAACACATTGTTTAACTGATGATTAGCTGCAATCTCAGCACAATTCAGCATGTGGTGCAAAATGTGAAAGACTATTATATATTTTTTCTAAAAATTCTCCTAGGGAAGACAGCAGCCACTCCCTTATCTAAATAACATTTCCTAAGAAAATAGTAAAGTACGTAATGATAAAACACTCTATGTCTATCTAAAAACAACTATGCTCTGATTTGAAAGTATTAGAGCAGAAAAATGTATAATCAACTGATAGAGAGGATGGATAGAACAGCAGGCCTCAACATGACAACATCCACCCTTTTCTGTGGTCCCCTATGCATTTAACTTCAGTCAAGCGTCTCTTAGCGTGACCACACTATCTCCATTTATCTCCAGTAGACCAGTCCTAGCACCCTGAATGGTCACCTTCATGTCCTGCCTCTGAACATTTCACAAACTGGCACAGGTACACAACCTATGTTACACACTTTTTGCCATATAAAGGTTTTGTTTGCAGTCCTTAGGTTCAGCTGAGTTTGATGCACCTACAGCAGAGGTACTTTCACTTACAAAGGCCTATCCTGTAGGCTCAAAGCCCAAAGGGATGCACCTGAACTTCACCTCCATTACGAAAGCTGAGTTTACTTACCCTGCTTTTTCATTGTCTTCTAATTACTACTGTTCAGCAGTTCTCCCTCTCTACCTCAAATACTTTAAACAGTAATATAGATCGCTGGATCTGACTGAATATTTATATATTCTAAGTTGGACTTCAAATGGACAATTGCAGGAAATATTAGGAGAGAAATTTACACAACTACCTGCATTTCACACATGTAGAAAATAATTTTCTTGCTCTCTTGCCTCTATAGCACAAGCGAGGCAAAGCTTATGGTGGGATGTGATACCTCTTACTAGATCAACTACTACAGATGGGAACGAACAGATACAGCCTCAGGCATATCAAGCAGTTCTTCAGATCTGAAACAGAAGCAGCTATCTTCAAAGCTAAGCTGCTCTGAATTTAACTAATGTGTTAACCAAACTATGTGGAAAAAAAGTAGCTCGTATCTTTGATATAGGAGGGCTTGCTAAGAAAGAAAAAGGAGACAGTTTGGATTGTTAAAATAAGGTAGTAACTCACCTGCTGAAAAACACAGACTTGTTACTGAGGTGGGAGAAATCAGAAGAGAGCTTAAGAAAATTACAATACCTTTAAAACAATACCTTTAAAGTGTGTCTAATAAGTCTATCATTTTTACCTTTTATCAGTCATGAATTTTAATATTAAGGCTTATCTTTTGAAGGTGCTTTGTGGATTTCCCTTGAGGGTTAGGACTGATTCATCAGAGATAAGAGTAGTTACTTTATGAGAAATGTTGACCAATCAGTCATTGGTACTGCTCTTCTACTGATCATCTGCAAGGACCTTGAGGATTTCTTGATTCCCTTTGTGTAAGGCATTTGGCGCATTTGGGTATGCATGTTACTTCCTCTAGGGACGACAGAGATGTATCAGCAAGTAGATATGCAGTTTTGATAGTGTTATGGTAGCTTCATTACTCTCAGTACTGATAATGTGCTGGTTTCTGAAAGATATAATGCATACCTTGTGCATTCTTAAAATATAAACTATCATATTTTTGAAAAAGTTGCTTTTAATAACAAATCAGTTTCATTTTTCTCTACCAGGTATCAAGGGTAGAGATTATTTATATAATGTTTAAAGGACACTAAAGCCATCCAAATTCTTTCTACTTCATTTCACACAAAAAAGACACTGAAACAGAAACATGTGCTGCCCCTGGCCAAAGAATGCTTTACTTTCATTTCCAGAAAGTTAAAAATAAAGTTGAATCTACATGTGAGCTTTAGCATCACTCCCCCACCTTTAGAGTTTACAATCTTCCATAAGGTAGTGACAAGATTCCTGCATATGAAAACACCTAGATCATAACTACAGTACTACACCATTAATGGCCACTGACTCAGTGATGTCTCAAATCATAGAATTGTTTGGATTGGAAGAGACTTCAGGATCATTCCTTCCAACCTCCTGCCACAGGCAGGGGCACTTTCCACTAGACCAGGTTGCTCAAAGCCCCATCCAACCTGGCCTTGAACACTTTCCAGGGATGGGGCAGGCACAGCTTCTCTGGGCAACCTGTGCCAGTGTCTCAGGTGGTACCCTCAGACAGAAGAATTAAACATCACGGTTGCCCTTCTGGCTTAGAATACATATTATTTCTGATTTCAATAATTATGCCTGATCCTGAATTCAGAGAGAAATGTATTAATAACTAGAAGCACAGTTTATTTTTCTATCACTGCAAAGCTCTGGCGTTATCAGTACGCAACAAATTACAGGTAAGATATCTTACTTACAGTAAGTCTCGTTTACACCTCTAAAACACAGAGGACTGATTTTTCAGAAGTAGTAAGCAGCAACACAAAACAGTTCTGAAAACTTACGTCGCTTTTCGTAGGTCCTGCAACTGTAGTTGAACATTCTTGATGTCTGCCAATGCAACCTGTTTATGTGTACTTCAATTCACTTTATGTTACTTGTGTGCCTCATCACTCTCACGATTGACTACAGTGGCAATTCTTGAGAATTCTTTGAGAGTCCCAAAGTACATTCACTATTTCCCCTGCCAAATGGGAATGTCTGACATGAGAATATCTGAGTATATTTCCACAGGACTTTAAGAGATTATTTCTCAAGACAAGACTGGATGCTCTTAGTTTGAAAAATTTTTTACCATACACTGAAAAGTTGATATGCAAACTGTAGATACACAGCAATAAACTCAAACATTTCATTTTGCATTTGGCTCCCTTTTTTACCTGAATAAAACTATGCAGTATCAACAAAAAGCTTCTGGAGGTACCTATCAAGTCATCACACAGATTTTTACTAACAAAAGTAGTAAACCCACAAAAAATAAACTACTGTCTTTCAATTATGAATGATATAAAGTGCCAGTTAGTATTTATAGCTCAGCACTAAAATGTTTTAAATTTTGTTTACTAGCAACGAAATAGGTCAAGACAAACATCAGGCTTAATAATTTCCAGCTGAATGGATTTTAAAAAGGCCAAAATCTTTTGTGAAGTAAAGTGGAATGTTTTATCTGATGAGCTCTAGCTATAGCAGTATCCAATTCCAAAGCAGATTTCCTATCCCCTGCACATTTTTGGCTTTGGTATTTCTAAATGCACACAAGATCACACACCAGATTTCGTTCTTTGATCAGTTAATACACAGTAACTGAAAAAACAAAGTATACTTTGCTAAGAAGAAAGTATTTAAAATGAACAAAAAAAATTTCACCAAAGGCATTGTGATACCCTTGCTAAATGAGAACCTATTCATCAGTCCCAGTTTTACGATTAAAATCTGTAAAATTCCCAGAAAAATTTTAATTTTTTTTCAAACTATCTTGGGCATAAAGTTCTTGGAAAACCCAGGGTAAGGAATATCTTATCATAAAGAAGATTTTTGGCCAACACTGCAGAACAGCAAGATGACATCTGCAGCAGGACTCTACATTAGCATATGGCAGGGTAGTTCAGATCTGAGGTCATTATGCAGATAAATTAAACTTTACTATCTTTGGCTCTTTTTAGATGAAAATACAAAAGTTTTAATTCTGTTACTTTTTTAGCTTAACTTTTACATATCTCTAATAGTAACTTTACTTCTTACCTATTGCTTTTCATAATTAGATCTCAAAGGGGTTTACAAAGTGGGTATGGAACACTTGTTATATCCACTGAGAAACTGAGCTGTAGAAAGGTAAAATGATTTACTCAAGGTCAATTCAATGGGTCAGCAACCCATCTAGGAACACATATCCTGGGCTCCAAAACACTGTTGTATTTACTAGGCTAACAGCTTCCAACTTGAAGCCCAAGGATCTCTGGGGCTCCACAGATTAAATTTATAGGCTACATTGTATGTTATCATCGGCTTTGCTTCCCATAGTTTCTATACATGCATGCATCAGAACATATCAACTACCCTGTGCTGACAGCTCTCCTTGATACTCAGATAATTATGGTCTGAACTGTCACCCATTTAGATAACTAGAGCAATTGCACATAGCCAAATGCAGATATAAATACACACACATAATGCTACTGAGGAGCAAGCATGAGACCTGCTCTGTTCTCTGGGCACCCAAAGAACCTAAGTGTGTGCACATGCACCTACTGAATGTCAGCTAAGGTAAGCTCCAGCTCTTACTGGCTGCAGGCAATATGCACATGTTTCTGGGGAAGCAGCACGAGCCAGAGGAAGGGAGAGAGGAAAAAGGACAAGGGCACTGGTGGGGCACAATGTCTAAGGAGATAGCAACCTTCCCACACAACACACAAACCCCTACACCAACTGGTATTAAAATTAAAACAGAAACACTCCTGCTTAGTAAAGCACTTTATATACTTCCCATATATGGTATTCTGGGCTGTCTGAAAACTCAGGCAGACACATCCATACTGATGGCACAATGCTCAAATGCTCATGAATCATGAAGTAAACAGTTATAACAGGAAGTCTCAAAAAATGAATAACTATTTAGGATTCTGATATAATCACGTAACTTCAGGTACTTACAACTTATCCAAGTCCTGTCCATTTTGTGAGGAGAAAAATTTGAGTAGGGAAATATCAAGGAATTTATGTTGGAAAGTCATGATTCTGGATCTTGCTACAACAGTCAGCAATCAGCAAAACAATGTAACAACCACAATGAGTCTCTTCTTGAAGGATGAGATTAAAAAGTTGTTACTGAATTAATATGTTACTGCCTACGAGGACAGAACAGCATAAACCAATGAATGCTCATTCTGCTCTGCAGAGAAGTACATTAGTACAAACCCTTGTCATTCAGAAGTTCTACAAGTTTTATTCCAGATGAGCTGATCAACAATGTCTACAGAATGAGAAATTTCTTATCTAACAATTTTTTTCAGAGTTTTCTCTTGAGTATTGCAATAGCTTTAATATTAAACAGGGGTTTAGACTGTTTAGAACAATGTCAGAATTGATTCAGTGGCAACTTACCACACAAATAATGTCAGCACGATCAGATTTTAACTTGCTTTCCAAATCATCATCTGTGTCTCATGTTTTTTTCCAGGTATGTCAGTAGGGGACTTCAGGGAAGGAAATTTATCTCATATTTTGTCAGAAATTTCCAGAATGTCCTCTCTGTCAGCTGCTGAGTTATTTTAGTATCTTGCTTGCAGGGGTTTTGAGACCATGAGTCACTTTGAGAGGAGCAGCATGAACAGGATATGATTGGCATGGTTACCATGTTGTTTGAGATTTCATGAAACCAAGCCTTTCAAACAAGCAGTATGAGTTCTAACATGATGTAGAAACTAATTCCTAGTATGCACAAAAAAACTCACCCTGAAGAGAAAGTTGCTATCTAGCAACTTTTTCTGCAGACAAAAGACATAATACATTTTATGTGCACAGGGGAAAGAATCAAATTCAATTTTCACAGGTAATGATAAGTTTGCTGTAGCTTATCTATGTCAGTTGACTCACCAACACCTGAGAAAATCATAAATGTGTTTACTCAAGGAACACAAGGAGAATTTATATCCCGTGCTTCTAAGATGCTTAATTGCAGATCTGCTATCATTCATGACAGAGAATGTTAACAGAACCTAAGTGTTACTGCTAATATTTACCACAGCTGCTAGGTGTCAAGACTGACCTCACCTTAAAATGGTGTTTTCATCAAAATGCTCCTCAGTGTGCGCACAGATAAGCAACAAAGGATGCTACCTCTGACAGTGAAGACCAAGTTATGCCTGCATTTTTAGCCAATACTTCCTTGAACTTCCCTGTGCCCCTCTGAATTTAGATACATAAAAAGTGGTAAAAGGAGCCTCAGGAGAAGGGTGAAAAAGGTCTTCTTCCCCCCCAGTGCATTGTAACAGACACACGCTCCCACAACATGGAGCTGCTGGCAGAGATGAGCACAATGTCCTCTGTGGAGTACCACAGGCTCTCTCCAGCTCCCTAGACCTGACATTTAGAGTCAAAGGGTTAAAGACAAGCTGTGATGCTGTACTAAAACCACAGAAATACCAGCACCACAGAGTAGGAGAGGGAGCTAACAAGATGGAAGTCCTGTAATCTAATCTCTTCCTCTCTGTCTCAAATCTATAAACTGGTGACTGTTATTCAATGTTGGTGTGAGAAAGGACAGTTTGCACAAAATCAGCATATGACCGCAGGAAAAATTAATCCATATTTTTCCTGTTTTTCAAACTTTGAAAGTAAAAAATAATTGGGGGAGGGGTGTTAATAAAACTGTTTCTAAACTATAAACTTCCATTTTAGCTATTACAAGATCCTCAAAGGGAGTTTGAGTAACAAATCTTTCATAATGCTAGAGGGAGAAAATTCTGCATTTTAAGCAGTTTCTCTCAAGCACTAACTGCCCTTCTGTATAGAACTGGGCAGGGGCGTACACCCTCGTGGCAGTGTGCAGGATTCTCCCTGGCTAGTTTCAGGCAGGAGGTTGTGTGCCATTTACCTAAGCACAGAGCCACTCTGAAACATAAAAAATGTTTTCCTGTTTATATGTCTAATCCCCTGATGATTCATCTGCATAGCAAATGAAGAGCTCATATGCCTTTGATTTGGTCACAGATTGCCTAAAGCACTCTTTATACTTTAATACAGCGCAAGCCCACTGAGAGGAAAGACAGACACATTCCTTTTGCCTGGTCAGACTTAAACCCCCAAAGCGAGGGCCTGTGGAGTGCAACTCTAATTGTTCTGTTAGATCCCAACACTGGGTTTCATAAGTGGTCCAAGCATTTTTGAAAAGCAGGATTTGTGGCAGAGTCCAATGCAGAACACTTCAAGAGCGGCTGTGAGAGGAAAAGCCACAAAAACTTTCCTCACAATAGGAAGACAGAATCTGCTGTCCAATATTGATGTCACTTACTTGGCAGCATTGGTCGCTCCTCGCAAGGCCAGTGTCAAAAGACCTATCTTTGCTTTAGGGAAATCTTTCTGTGAGAATTTTCACCAACAGGTTGAGCCTCACAGACTAGAGCTGCAGCTCTCAGGACACTTGAAAAATTCCATATGCCCAACTTAGAAGTCCATATGTAAGTGCCCAGAGACCTCTGACTTGGCTCCATGCTTTGTCATCTTCTCTGCTGACGAAGCGAGGCAAAGAGATGATGTACCAAATGGAACAGCAAGCAACAGTTCTCTAGTCCCTTTTTACCTGAGAAGAAAAATGGTGGAAGCTTATACAAGAAGTCAATACTCACTAAAATGAAAAAAGGTTTAAAGACAAAATGATTAAGAAGAGTTCAGTGAGCAATATATTCCATTGCTGGAGGCAGAAAATTTGATGGCCTGAGCTGCAGCCTAGGTCACAGTCCCAAAATCTTACATCAAGAGTATCGCTGGCATTAGTTCACTGATTGAGAAAAGGTCAACCCACGAATTTGTCTGCCAGAGTATATTTGTTCAGGCTACATTCCAAACTGGCAGAAATACAGGAATAATTAAGATGGATCAAATGAATATAAACTGTCTGTATAGACAGTAAATAAAAATAAATCCACGTGTATAGATTCCTTCCCTTTAAACAGCTCCAAAAGGCAGTAAAAGCCAGGAGAGAAGAGAGAAGCAGGCACAGAACGAAAGCCAACAAGAAACAATGGACTGCATGCAATAGAATTTAATACAGTGCAGTTCCCATTCAAATGGGCCTCAGAGTTTAATGATGCAACCCAACTGATCATACCAAACATAAATGAACTGCCCAGGAACGTGAATATCACCCTACTACTCAGCAGAATTGGCAGCTAAGTCAATCACAGCCTTTCTTTGTGCCGTCTTCCTTCTCTTTAGTGGTAGAATACTCTTCTTGAAAGTGCTTTTGCAAGCTCTTTCAGAAAGCTTTTTATTTCTTGCACCATAGTTCAGTCAAGAACGTTAAAGAAAAAAGGGTGGATTAATCACTTGAAGTAACTGGAAAACATGTCAGGATACCGTTTCTGTTCTTCCAAGGAAAAAGGGTTAAAATTAAAAGAACTGATTTTAAAATTAAAATAGCTGATTTTGATGTGATTGAAAGATCAGTACCAGACCCCACAGCAAACTAATAGTATGTGTAATAAACAAAAAGAGGTTGCTGCAAGAATGCTGAGATGTCACTGGGCAATGAATCTAGGGGTCCAAGATGGCTGCAGCTTCCTGACCTCACTGTGAAAGTGAATTAAGTATCAGAATCACTAGATGAAAGTTTCACAGAGAAACAAATCCTCCAGAACAGATTTGAGTAAGAAAAGTGGACTCCACATATTTAGGAAAGACATACATATGCATAACTAGATACCATGTAAGTACTGGGGATAAGGAGAATACAAGAGAAGAACAGAGTAGGGATTTCTCTGAAGAGCTAATGGGTTATGTGAAACATAAGGCACAAAGAGATCTCAAAGTAAAAAGGATTTTATTTTTCTAGGGAAGAAGAAAGGAAGCACACAAGAGACATGATGGTGAGAATAAAACCCAGAACAGTGATGACACACACATTAAAAGCCACAGGATGAATTCAAGCATCTAGAATGTAACTGTGCAAGAAGTCGGTACTGAAAACTAAGATAATAATGAGTTCTTGAACTCAGAATAGTTGAAGTTACCCAAGACTTCTCATGCTGAAGACAGAACAAGTCCTAACACCACACTTTAGTTTATTCAAAGAAAAAAAAAAAATCCAAAGACTTCACTGCTCTATTTTTCCTACTGAATGAAGAACTTTTACAAGCCTTCAGTCTGACAAAAAAGATTTCATTACAGAGGAAGCTGTAGCCCCATATCTATGGAGATGTTGCTCTGTGCTGTAACACACAGTCCTTCAGGACTCCCTGCTATTATATCTGCCCCAGGGAGAGATTTCTACGCTTCTCTGAGCTTGCTCCCACCCACACATCTTTCGAAATGCAGATATATTTTTCTGTGCAGGAATGGCTTTGAGATACCTTAGATATTACTCTTCCCCGGGATGCAAAATCTCTTAAAATATAGAATTTCAACTGAAATCCATAGCACTGCAGAAGCTGGACTGTCCTGGAAGGTTTTCTTCTCTGACATGGGCAACTTAACTCTGAGAGGCTACAGCTGCAAACAGCTAACAAAACCCTTCCAGTTATATAATAATGCCCCCTCTCTATTTCTGTGTATTTTCATCTTTGGTGAGCAAGGTAATGAAAATGGTCCTGTCTCTAGCTAGTCTTCTGTGCTGTCAATAGCCAAACACTAAGCATTGTTGAGCACATATCATTAATTTTTTTTCCATTATCCCATAAGAGCTCTAGCTTTTGAATTCTTATTTGCCTTATGTCCTTGGCAATTTTCTCTTTTCACTCCATTAGCAACATTCCTTCATCCCCTGTTTTTGTAAGCGTAACTACCATCTTATAAAACCACATGAACACTGGTACCTTTGTACACACATTCATAGTAATCAATACTGGCTATTTTTTTTTCTCTGCCAACAGTCTTGACAACTTTAAACTCTACAAGAAGCAACCAATTTTAACTACGAAGTATACATACCTATTTCTTTATGCAGCATGTATTTTATACCCAGAATAACTGGGCCACAACAGACAATAATGAAGAGGCAAGATCTTTTTCACTGCATTTTAAAATGGCTGCAGCAGATGCCTTTTTTTAGTCCTTGGAAGATTGATGGTTCCATTATTTGTAGTACTCAGCAATAAATCTCTGAATTTAGGCTAAAGTGAGCACTTTTCCCTACTTTGCGTCTTCCATTACACTGTTATTAATCATGTTTAATCAGTCATTTACCTCTCTCTGCTACTGCACTTCGGGAGGACCGGCACATTATTGATTTTTGACTTTTACCCTGTAGAAGCTGGGTTAAGGGCTTTGCAGCTGCTTAATCAAAAGTGACATGACCAAGGCAAGGGAGCTGTAGACCTCAGGAAAACAGCAGCTAAACAACATGCCAAGTTATGATACAATGAAATTAAGAGTCAATGAAGAAAGAAAAATACAATAAATGAAAATTATAGCAGATAACCTCAGGAGACCACAGAGTACAAAGCGCTCCCCTTCCTTGCAAAACACATTGCTAGAAAAGAGGAGACCAAGATTAAGAAGTAAATTAAAACTACAAATTCCCACAAAAATAAAAATGCAAAGCCATGTTCCGTTACAGAAGTGTCAGCTAATGTTATTTGGCTCAAGTAGATTCTCAGATGCTCATAAAGCTTTTCCCTCAGAGGAAGCATCACTTCAGCACTTCACTAGCAACTGTAGCAAGAATAACATACAATGTAATATTTTGATAGCCGGCTTCTTCTCTGCTTACCAAAAAAAATGGTATTTTTAAGAAAGTCAAAGAACTCCATTCTATCATAAAAAAGTGCCTATAAAACCTTAATTTAATCTACAATATCTAGCAAATTATACAATAAACAATACATATAAGTACAGTTATCAATCCATATGAACAGAAGTAATGTTGGCTTCATATTGTAGAAGAGAGGGGGCGGGAAAAAAAAAAAAAGCGTAAGAGATGCTTAAAATTGTCCAGGTCCTTGCACAACCAGTTAGAGAGGAACAACTAAAAGTGGGGGGATTTGTTGACTTACAAATAAAAGAGTTCAAGCTCCTACTGCTCATTCCTGGAATTCTCTGCATCATTTTTTTCTAACCCTTGACATCACGTTTTGTCCTGTCTGCCCTAATTTATGCCACCTCAATTCCACTAACCTCAGTGTGGAATATGAGAACCAGAGGGAATCAAATGAAATTACCAAGCAATATGTTTCATTAATGTGCTAATTTTTCCTGCATATCACATTATTAAAATGTGTAACACGCTGGTGAAAGGTATTTTCAAGACTAAACTACATGGACCAGCAAAACTCTCATCGAAAGTTCGTCATGTACCCTGCATCTACAGCAGTTAGCTGTCAGTAACTGTTTACACTACAGCTACTATGCAGAAGTAGTTCAGGTCAAATGACAGTTATCTCTCCAGTATCTCCTGCTGGTGATTAAAGTCATGTATTTTGGCAAAGGCCACTGCAAACAATAAAATAAGTTACACTGGAAGGTAAGTGAAATGGGAAAATGCAAGGTGTATCATCCACAGCATGACTTTAATCTGGCACAAAGAATGCAGGTAAAGTAGCTCTGATAGGAAAGGTGGCACTACTGCAGGGGAGGTGCTGTTCCCTGGCTATGGTAACTGAATGAAGATCATTGATAAACCGTTTATGAAAGTGAAGTTGACCTCTTAGAATGTGATGACACAAGAAGCTCAAGAAAGGAAAATCAATAATGATGCATCTTTAAACATAGTACACATAAGCCTACATATTTGCAAACAGCATGGTGTAACTCCTCAAGCCAGATTTTCATCTGTCTGGTACAAGATACCGTCAAGAAGAGAGGGTCCTTTGCAAGAAATTTGACATTGAGTATTTCCACACTGTACCATATACACAAATTACTAGTAAATTTTCAAAGCCTTATCCTGTTACACCTACAAGTTCTCTGAATTCCAGTTTCTCACAGTCTGCTACATTTTCATGTATGGAAAATAAAATTACAATGTTGTTAATCAAACATCAATAAGATTTGCAAGCTCATGTATCAAAAAGGAAAGTAAAAATATAAAGTGAAAGGGAAAGCATTAAAATTTAGGAAATGCTACTGTTCATACACTGTAATTCATGTATAGCCCACTCACTTTATTTGTACAACTAAAAAATATTTCCACAAATGCTTCAGCATAGAGAATGCAATAACTAAATACAAGGATTGTATTTCTGGGGCTGTTCAGTGTCTCGGCAGATCAGAAGAACTACTCGTGGAAAGGCCTTCTGAACTCTGCTTTGCTGGGTTCACTCCTAAGGACAGCATATGCAAAAACTAACTGGTCAAAAAGCTAAAAGAAGAGAAAATGAAGTTACAAAAAAAACGGGGTTGTTTTTTTGGTTTGTTTTTTCCCCCCTCGGAAAGCTGCTAGGCATGCAAATGAAACCACAGATCATATAACCAACACTTGTTTTCAGCTTTTGTGCTTGAGTAGGATTGTTAAATCAGAAAGACCAGTGTCACAACATCCTCAGGCCAAGCTGAGTCCCTGCTCCACATGAGAACAGTTCTTAACACACACACACACACACACAAAAAAAAGAAAATGACAATTTTTTCTTAAAGGCTTTTTTTCCTTTTCCTAGGGAACTACTGTATTTTGAATCTTTTCTCAAAATTCAACAATGTCAAACTGTCAGAAAAAGCTCAAAGAGACATTAACACATTCCAAAGTTCTTACAAGATAAGGCAGAGCAAGCAATGTAATTACAGAGATAATCCCTCTTTCTTCTGTTGCAAGAATGTGCGCTCTATTTCCTATGGTCTGTTGTCAAGAGAACTGTAAGACAGTATCCTATAATTGTTATCACTGAATTGTGGTTTCAAATAACATTAAATGAAACTTATCTTTTTATAGTACGAAGATCTTATTTGATATCTCTTTCTTCCTTAGTATTATCATTATTTACAGCAATTTTGAGCAGTAGGGCCTCCTATTTACTCAAATGGAAACATGGTGCTTCATAGCTGCAATACTCAACCATTCTGAGAGGCATCACAAGAGTTTAGCATCACCTTTCAACCTTACTCCAATCAAGTCATTTCATGAGGTCTTGTACTTTGTCTGGATAGTCAGACTAGCTCGTAGTAATGCTGCAACCAACTCCAATGCAGGAGCTTTGAGGAAATGGCAGGGAAGTAACAACTGGCTCCCCAGCCATCAGCAGCCTGATGAAAAGGTTACTGCTCACCAAATACCAACCGAAAGAAGACAAATTTCTCTACAATTTTTCCTTATTCTGCCCCCAACCCAGTTAAAAAAGAAGAATATCAATAATACAAATGTTTCTTACTAATCACTATAGCACATTTTTAACCTTTATATATTTCATTTTTAAAATAAAAGGGTTTTCATTTTAATAATCTTACCGATTCGTGTTATTCATGATTTTCAGTTCCCCACTAGCAGAAAAAACTAGCCCCACAAGCAGACAACAACTACTTTTCTGATACTACGTGGCAAAGTAGTGCCAAAGTCAAATGCTGTGGAGTGTAACTACACTGTAAAAAACAATTCCATTATCTCCCTGTTTTATTTCATAATTTGAGTAAATTAAAGCAAAATGCTCAATGCTCACACCAATCAGCAGCAGTAAATGGCAGAAAAACCACTTTAATTTGGACTACTATTTTGTATAAAATATCTTAGTGTTTAAGTAATGAAGCATTTAGTTGGTTGGGTTTCATGCAATGAATTTTATTTTATGTTGCACTGCAGGAAATCCAAGCCAAAGGAGCAAGGTAGAACATAGCCGAGACTATGGGCACATATTTCTTTTTTTGACATCAAACATTGAAAATATGAGCCAAACGTATTTGCCTGTATGACTTAAAATGAATATTCACCATTCTGGTTCAGTTCTAATGATTGACACGATCACAGCTCCAGGCAATGACACATAGGCAATGACACACTATGGTCACATAGCCTAACAGTCTGAAAAGAGCAGCAGCAAAATTAATGGAAGACAGGAATGGAATAGCGGAAATTTGTTAGTTACTTAGACCCCAGAGACCTTGAATTCCACAATTTCTTGTTGCCATCATGCACTGAATCACAGCAACATCCCGAGAGAACAAAACGAATAGTAAAGTACACTGGATCATAAGATACCCACTCTGACTTACCAAACAGTTAATTCAAACCAATGCAGTTTTGAGGATGTAACAGCAAAGTATCTAAAGCTAAAATATGGATGGGTATTTTAAAATCCATCCATATTTTAGCTTTAGATATAAAAGTGCTGGATATAATAAAGCCATTTCAGAGTGATAGTGCTGAATCATTAAACTTGGAACAAGCAAACCCTTCTATGACACCAAACACAGAGATAAAGCTGGCCTTGCTCTTGCTGTCTCTGAGGTTACATGACAGATTTTAACCATTGCTCAATGGCTAAACAGGCAAGAGTCATGACATATCTGGTTCTCGGTACCCAGAAGGATACTAACTACTCAAAAATATTCATTTAGACAAAAAGGTACCTGTCTAACATAGGCAAAGAAGGAGTCCCCCTTAACCTGATGTCGGAGCAAGTAATGCATGGCTAGCTTAGAGAAGATGCAGCTGTACACTTGTATTGCTCTTTCAGTGGCTATACATACATGCCTTTCTTGAGTCCAGTTGCATGCTGATGCAGACTCTGGCATAGAAACTGGAAATAGAAAAAAGAAAGCTCATTTTGGCAGCAGGAGGCCTTCCTGAAAGCATAGTAACTGAACTCTGACACTACTCAGATTCTCTCAATCAATTGAGGCCATTCACTTTGACATCTGTTCAGTAAAGCTAATCACATTCAGTGTTTAAACTTTAGAGTGGATAGTGAGATGAATTAGAAATCTGAATTCTTCGCAAGTAGAATAGGAAACCATTGGCAAGTTTTTAAAAGCCAAAAGGTCCCAAGGTTCCCTTAGATGATGAAAATTTGAGATGTTTGTTTTGGAGTTTTAACTCTCCACCCAGTCCCATTAGTCCCAATACACTGTCCCATTAGTTGTCAAAACAAGTAAATTACTGTCCTAATACCTCCACTATTTGAAGCCTACTTTGCTTTGCAAACCAATTATTAAAACTGCTCTTTCATGAAAGACAGATCCTTTCCCCACTTTCTCCTCATTTATAGCACTATAAGTGAACTATTTTACAAAACAAACATTGTTTCCAATAAAGCAAATTAGCTGAGGTAGGTAAATCACTGAAACTCACTGACAAGTTTTATGAATAATTAAGTAGCTGATATACTGCAACATTACCATGAGCCTCTTACTCACACTGCCGTCTTTCTCAGCATGACACAGGCAAGACTTTGTTTCTGAGGTATAAAGAGACTCTTAATTAAATCTTCATTCTTCAGTGCACCAGGATTTATTTTTCTTTATGTGAGCTCAGATTATTATATTTAACGCTGAAAAATGTTCATTTTCAGCTTAAATTCACCAAATTACAGAAGGGATTTCCTTACAATTCTTTGTTGTTTCCAATATCTTCCAGACACAGTGCTACACATTCTTTAGCAGAAATTAATTGCACTACTATTCCAGTCTTCAGAGTAGGCATCTGAACATCATCATTCTTTAAAAATTTTCATTTTAACATATTGTTAGTATGTTGGAGTGATCTTAATCCACAGTGGTAAAATTCCACGTAATTGCCTCTGTCTTAATGACCTCAGGCTTTGAATACAATCACTGATCTTTGCCTGTCACTTTTAGTGCTCGAGTATTGACATTGTATCTCTTTTAGGTTCTTTTCAGCGCTTTAATGACTACGCCAATTAATAATGCATCATTCTCTCTCCTCTATCTAATTTTAATTGCTGTAATTTATGTCCCCAGACAACTGCTGCACTACAAATGGAATCTATACTACTGTAGCTGAGTTAGAAGATCACACTCTCAAGGTCCTCAGCAGCTAAACAACACAATTTCAAGTTTATAGACATCATCTATAACTGACACCAATTACTGTTCAAGGAAACCAGTCATGACATTATGGGTAACAAACAGATCATTTTTATGTTCTGGAGTAGTGTGGACTTCAGCAGTAGGGCTTTGACAAATAATTATAGCTTCATAGTGCTTTATGAAGATAGTCAGATGCCTTGAAAGGGAAAAATCCACCTAAAATTAGCAAATACAGAGGTTACACACTTCTTTAACAACGCCTATACTTTTCCACTGATATTCTCAGAAGTACATGAACACCACCTCTGAGGTAGTATTAGAAGGCAGCATAAACACTCAGGCTTAAAGCCTGAAACAGCACCTAAGATGAGCTTCAGCTCTTCATTAAAACATGTTAGCAAAGCTCATGGGCACAAAAGAAACAAAGCAGAAAGAAAAACTGTTTATCACTAATCTCTGTTCAGCTCTATAGACAGCCCAAAATGAAGGGTATAACCACAAACTGTGTTTGTCCCATATTAGATTATTATTCAGTTCATCCCCTTGCCAGTATTAGGGATGCTTCACAAATCATATTCCAGTGTTTCACTTAGTACAGCTTACATTGATCCATAGCTCTGTAAAGTTCAGTCCCTCTGTTTTTACTGTCATCTCTTCTTACCTTCAATCCACTATGTCAAAATCATAAAGCTCCTTGTGACAGTTGTTTCTGCTTCCCTTCCAAAGTCAAGCATCCTTCTGGCCTAGAATATCACATCCTAGTCTCCCTAATAATTTCTCTCAGGCACACTGGCCCCATTCACCTCTGTCCAATGAACACAGAAACATTAAGAAAGCCTACAGCTTGTGTGTGCTTCTAACTATGCACAGTATAATCCACTCAATTTACCCAGAAGAACCTCACACTGTACTAGAATACTTTCTCTTCTCAAGTGCGTCAAAACCCATTAAAGATGTATTACAAATGTCAGTTTTGGACCAAATCATATTTCTCCTTTCACGGGGCATGAAAGGTCAGATGAATGGTTCAACATCAACAAGGTTAGAAATCCATGAAAAAAGATGTCAAAGGCTAGCTTGCCTGCTACCTCAGTAGACAAACATATACACTGGATTTAACTTACTCTTACTTGGAGTTCACTGTAACACTGTTGCACATTACCCTAAGACAAGTCACTCCTCCCTGGGTTCAGTGCTGTGCTGAATGAGAGTAAAGATCCTGGACATAATTAGCTATTTCTGTTATTGATATAAGTACTATATTTCATAGGCGACAAAAATACTAAACGACTGCCCTCAAGCACAGCAATAACCATAATTCTTGCATGACAAATGTGCACCTGGTTACACAATCAAATAAATTTACCTGTGCAAGTGCCACAGACAGTGCAATTTCCCAGCCATCTTTAATGGATACCTTCTCTTTACATGCAGTGTGGTTTTTCAATATACAAGAAGACTAAATGAAAGATAAACTGAAAAGCAAAACTTACTGTGGCTTGCAATGCATATATCATCATTAAATTTCCAAGTGCCCACTGAAGAATTTTTGAAACAGTACACATTTTTAACCAGTCTATAGTGAACTCTATTCTTGTATGTTATCCTCAGAACTCATCTAAAACACTCCATAAATTTACTGGCCCAAGTAAACAGTGAACAAGTCACAAGTCTTTGAAAAGACTGTTTCCTTTCTTCTATTAGGTGTGAGGAACTCATTTGCTGTTAATTATTTCTAATAGCCAGGAAGGTGAAAGGCTGATAAAAACAGACAAGTAGGGTAGAACAGCATTCAGGGTCCTTTTAGCTACACCTGCATACCCTCCTCTGGAACTTGAAAGTAAATCTAGAACTCCTCAGCTGCTGAAGCCCTCTTTCTGTTGGCAAAAAAATATTTAGGTTTCCGGAAAGGCCACATAAGCTCACTCACATGCGGAGGATAACGAAAGTTACTACAGCACTAACTACACTCATTAAGTAGAACACAATGGTATGAACGTGGAGGTTCCCACTGCTCTTAGAGACCGGCCTGCAGCAGTCTTCCATGCGACAGCAAAAGCAAACAAAACTAACCCAAAAAATTCCAAGCAGGAACAAAACAACCCTCCACCAGAAAAAGCATGCTCAATGGTGAGCAATTACACTAACATTCAACTATTAATAACTTCTGCTGAATGTCAAAGAAATTAGTTAGAGCAAGGTTTTTTCCCACAGCTGATAATGACGGTGACTATTGCTATGGTCACCATCTCCTGGGTGTTAACTGAGTATCTCAGAAGCACTCTACGTGCTACACTGCAAATGAAGCCAAAGAAATGTTTATAACAATTACGCTGTAAAATGCTCCAAAAATGCAAAGTCATCTAGATAAATCAATCCCCCATATTCCTAAAATAATCACAAAGTTATAATCTAAATTGTGCCACACCTATCTCCACTTTGTCTGGAACAGTGCAGTAATGACATCGACTTTCAAACCCTATAATAACCACAAAGCATTTAGATATGCTGATAGTCACTGTAAGTTATTCAAAATAGCATTCAGGTTCACTGTTGTACAGCGTCTGATACGCCAGGCAATAGGACAGTGAGAAAGTGCCGCAGTTATCTGATGCAGTAAGCTCCACCTGTCCTGCATACTGGACCCTGGAACATAGAAACCACACATTTACAACATGGCCATATATAACGATAATATACTTGTGCAAGGGACCAAGAGACAAGTATCAAAAGAGACCAAAATACAATACAATAGCAGGGACCAACAGAATGTTTACTCAAGCAGAACAATGAAGAATACAGTTCCTGCATATCAGAACAGTCTTGCTAGACCAATTTTAGTGGGTATTTGAAGCTGTCAAAAATTACAAGCCATGCCTAACTTCTATATGTTATATATACACACACACACAGAGTTTCCTGGAAGTGTTCAAGGTCAGGTTGATTGGGCTCTGAGCAAACTGATCTAATGGAAAGCATCCTTGCCCATGGCAATGGAGTTGGAACAAGATGATCTGTAAGGTCCCTTCCAACCCAAATAATACTGTGATTCTATGATTCTGGGAAAATATAAAACCCTAATTTTAAGACCTTAGGTTATAAGGTTATAGCAAAAGTTCATGAGTAAAAGAACGTGAACGTTCTGACATTCAGCTAGTTGTGGTTACAACGCACTCAAAGGATAACTGTTCAGAAATCTCAGCATCTTTCCATAATGCAAGAGTACACAAATAGTCTGGTTTCAAAATGGGTTTTTCCAGAATACGGTCTGGATTATTAGTGCTAAATTAATTGATATATAAAGCAATTGTAGGTGTGAGAAAAGCAGACACTTATGAAGATACTTTTGCCAGTCACACAGTCACAGAATATTCTGAGTTGGAAATAACCCACAAAGATCAAGTCCAACTCCAAGTGAATGGCCTATAAGGGATTGAATATAATAACATAGCGTTATTAGCACCATGCTCTAACCAACTGAGCTAATCAGATTGGGTCAATAATATAGTTAAGGAACACTAAAATTATTAAATGCAATTTTATACAAATAATAACTACAGACATCTATCAATAGCATTACTTCAATCACGTTCTACAAGTATGTCAATAATATCTACTGTTATCCATGGGGACAAGCATTGCCAACTTGAAATGCAACCAGCTTCTGGACAGGCGCTAATTATCTCAATGGGAACATCATAATCTAATCCTGCTGTTGTCCTACTCCCTCCAAGTGCCAAGATGCAATATTCCAGAAAACGGTGAAAACCTCTATTGCCCTGATAATACATGTTCAGCCAAAGCATGCCAACTTACACAGGTGACATCCATCGTTCTTCTTGATTTCTAGAAATTATCAATTTACACCTGCAGATGAGGTTTGCATCTAATGACTTCAGCATTACTGTCAAACTCATTTTGAATTACTTTTTTTGTGCCATACATCTGACAAACTTCCTACTGTTGTGAACTGTCATAGTAGGTGAGTCAGTTAAGAGGTATATACTTTACACTCGTATCTTATTTGGCACTGCAGTTATTTCTTTTTAACATCATGTACTGTATCTTATTCTCAAGATGGGGGAAAGCTCAGCTTCATATTCGTATCGGCTCATAGTTCTGACAACTCCCTCTAGTTTTCCCTCTAAGGCATCAAATGTGCACGGATGTACCTTCTCTCACGTCTTTCAGAAGAAATATCCTATTCCAATCTCTGCTACCTTCTTTTAACCTCACACACTCACCCCCTTCTCCACTTCTCAGTCTCTAACCACAAATGCATGGCTGATAGTCACCTTTCTTTCAAAATTGTATCTGGGGATATCCAACACGTCAGACCCACAAAATGAACTAATGCTTTTTCCTTTCTGAGTACAAAACTCTTCTTCTCAAGCTGACAAATTAGGATCTTTTCTTAATACGGTTACACTCTCTGCAAACTGCTAACATCTCAATGAGAGCCCAACTAAATAAATCATTCACAACGAAAGAGCTGCTTCAGCTGTAAGTGACCTGAAACAGCTGCTGAATTTTTGAATGCTCACATCCTCCCCTCAAAGCAATGAAATATTCTGTGTAAACAAACACTAGCTCTTCAAACCAGCTGGGTTATCAGAAAACAGGGTTAAGAAGGAAGCATGGGAGCTGGGAATTAGCAGGGATAATTAATTTTTCTTGAAGGATTGCAATACTGCCATTAATTGCCTCAAAGTGTACAGAGTGTAGGAACAGCCTCGATAATAACTGATGTGCAAATACCAACTGTACTCATCTTTTAACCACATATCTTGCATTTTGACACAAATGTATATTACAGAGTATGATACTTTCATTAAGAAAATCCTTTAAGACAAAAGGTACACTTGGGGGGAAAGGTCAGCATTATTCTGCGGACATTAACAAATACCTACTGTATTTTCCACTAGTTGTAACAACTGTTGTTCTCACATGAACAGACATTTTTCTTCCAAAATAGAGAACCAGTTACAGATATTTTTCTACAGGAAGCATCTGCTATTTTTCATTAATTTGTTACTCCAAAGTTTTGCAGGCTTCAAGACAGCTGTATGGTGAAAAAAAAATCCAAATTATTCTACATATATTCAAGGGCTGAAACTATGAAAACTAATTCAACAAAATTCAACACAGCCATGCTTTATTCTTTCTACAAACATTCTCAATAAGGCTTTAGCATTGCATTTGGTTTAGGAAAACACTGTGATATGAGGCAAGTTTATTTTTTCAGTCTTGAGCATCTGCAGTACCTGGGGAGACCACAATGTCTTGTTAAATTCCTCCTGGAAGAAAAGTAGATTGACAGAAGGTACTTGAATTCTGCACTCTGTGTTGAAAACTACTTGGCAGATGAGTTGTTGTCCTGCTCACAACAATTAGGGAGCACCAAGAGGAGAAAAGAGGCAAAGAGGCAGATGATAACTAAAAGCTTGGTATTTTATTTCAGAGTTTCTAGGCATATTGTTAAAAAAGAAAACTGTATCAGGATAGATTTCAATACACTAAATATGTATTCAAATCTTGGGTACAGTAATGGAATCAGTACCCATAAACAGCCAGCACCAATTTCCTGTAGTCCTTACCCCTAGAGCTGTATGGCAATATACATTTTAACTTTTGAGAAGAAGGTTTTTGAAATTATATCCATCAGGCTAAACAAATAGATTCATGAATGTCGTTAACAGTCATGTTTAAAAGATCAAAACCCAACTCTGTTTTTCACATACTTGCCTTTTAAATACAAATCTAGTCTCAAAATAACATACTGGTTTTTTCCATTAGTGTTTACACTTCAAACAGAACTACCTTCAGGCACAAATACAGGAGAAGAGCTTCTTCATACCATACCTATATTATAGAGTATTTATGCAAAGTATTTTCAGTCCTTTGAGACAAACACCGGTAGTATCTAAAGTGTCCTCAAGTGCCCAAAATGTAGACAGTGGCAGTTAACTTTCCTGCATGTGTCAAAGTTGCACTGAAGAAAGAAATCAAACACAAGAGCAGAATCGCTGATAAATTAGGTTAAGTAACTGAAATTAAGAACCATTAGGGAGGTAATTTCTTTTCTATAAACCAGAGCATTTCAGAGATATTATTTATTATGATATCCATCAAGTACTATATGAAATCTTTGGTGATAATTCAAAATATTTTTTAAAATCTTTTCCCTTTTTGCAAATGCAGGTGCAATGAGAGTCATATTTAGTGAAGAGAATTTCTGAAATTTCTTTCTGAAATACTATTTCAGAAATGTTTTGACTTTTTCCTTTGTCTGTCATTCTCATGCTTCTCTACCTTCACCTTAAAGAGTTAATCACATAAAAGTTCATTGCATTGTGAGGTACTCAGAAATTACTTGGGACAAATAAATGCACGATGTCAGATTGCCCCATCAACAAGACGGCAAAATTATTTTTACTCACAAAACTTAATCTGAACACATACCACACGAGAACATTATCCAGAACACAGTATAATAAACTCAGTATATTTTTCTTACCAGGTCTTGAAGGAATTCAGGTTCAGCCTTCAATTTGAAAAAGTTCTTCTTGGCTTAATAGCAGCAACTGCAAATTTGTACAAATTAACAGAAACTTTAGATATATCTATACAGGAATAATTTCTCTCATTGTTTTTTTTTTTAAACACAAGAGGTATCGCTGAGTTTAGGATTTGAAATATCTGAAAAGCATATTTCCACTCTTTCAAAAGCTTGCAATCTGGTGCTTCTCAACCATTAACCAAGAGAAGCAATTCCCTTATAAATTTATGAATAAGGGAATTACACTGTGTGTAATTCCAATCTTCTCAGTCACAGTTGGTTTTTGCCTCTAGCAGTAGGAATACTCTGAGTTGAAATAGGGAAAGGACCCACAGAGACCACCACCAAGTCTGAAATCCTGTTAAACAGCTAACAATACCAAAACTAACAGACCCTGACAGAATAAGCTCATAAAAAGAAAAGACCAGGGACTAAGCTGTGGGGCACTTTAGCTCCCTTTATACATAGAATTCACTGTACTCTCAGATGACTGACAGAAAGTTCTCATTTCCAAGATGATACAGTCAGTAAATACAGAGGGATTTAATACCTCACAACTTAAAATTCCTTTTGTTCCAACTTAATTTTCAAGAAAACCAAAACAAGACAGAGGCTGTATTCTATTTCTTCTGCTGCCATAAGAAAAAAAAAAAACCAAAACAAAATCCCAGGAAAATACAGGACACATTTTCATCATTTAAGTTTAGACACAAAGCCACATTGTAACAATATAATAAACTACAACTTCAGTATTATTTCCACAGAATAGCGCTTTTTTCCTCACCCTTAAAAAAAGGAGAAGGGCTGCAGTGTCCAGTAGGATACAATGTGGCGGATCCTTTACATACAGGCTCTTAGAATACAGGAAAAAACTGGTTTAATCACCAGGTAGAATATATGCAAAGACCCATTTGAATGGCAGTGGTTTCACAGCAAGCAATAAAGCTTGTACAGTCCTGCCACAGGAATGTTTTTATTATGTTCAATGTGTTTTACAGGTAACAAGGAAATGAGGACAGATAACAGCGTATGCCAGTTCTCCCCAGTTGGTGAAGGTAGCCCATCTGTAGCAAAATTGCATAACATACCCAAGGCATACACCGAAAAAAGACACTGCTTATTTGGTGTGGTGCTTTAAGCCACCTGACTGAACAGAGCAAGTTCCCAAGAATCTGTTAATGGAAATTTTGCTTGTCCCTCTTGATATTGCGTATTTGTAACGTATGATCATCAAGAAGCAATTCTTACATCATAAGAAGTCCCAAAATAAAGCAAGCACCTGAACAACTGCCCTGTAACAGCCCAAAATTCCACACTCCCCCACCAAACCCATCTGTCTACACTGCCAACACAGGACTCAGGATCGCTGTGGAAGTGTTTCTGTCTGCTTTTCGTAGAGCACTCAGCAAATTTTGTTGCTGCTACAGGCAAAACAAAAAATAAGTAAGGATTTTATCTCCAAAGGAAGTTTGTGGTAAAAACTTTAAGGAACAGACAGCGCAGAGAGGATTGGCTCTAGAACAGCTGTTTCTCAAGGACTCACCCTGTAAACACTCTATGTTCTAATTGTCAGAAAATGCTCAGGCTGTTTTGGATTATGCATTACTTAATAGATCTGTGGCACACACAGTATGAACTGCTACTACAAATTGGTATGAATAATCATTCCACCTTTTTCAGCTGATGGTTGTATAATTTCACTTCCTTAAAAAGAACATATACTTCATGGATGAGCCCACCCAGGTGCCACAGAATCTCATTTGCATCAGAAAAGTGGTATTCAGATCTGCCCTTAGACAAGATCTTCGTTATTATTTTATGGTTATATTCAGATTTATTTGTATAACACAGCCATGCAATAATAGAACTCCATCAGTTGCAAACTTCCCTACCAACATCTGTACCAGTTCTAGTTTAATTTAAAGCATGAAAAAAGAGGGGAGCTCCTGGGAAGCTGAAAGCAGTGACGTCCGCCTGCGCTTTAAGCAAATAGTTTGTTTCCTCCACAGGAGACAGATCAATACTCAAGAAACAAAAACAAAATCAAGAAAAGCTAAAAGCTTAGTCATGTAAATCAGGGTGGAGGAAAAATGAAAGAGCTCCTCATTGGCATTCTACAACTTCCACAGACCCCCATGGCCCATTAGCTAATTTCTGTTAAAACACAGAGCTCTGGAATAATAAATGCCAGTGGCACATTTCTAAAGGTTTGTGGTAACTGAAATAAACATGTCCCTGTTCCCAGGACACCAAGAGACAGCAAATTAACCAGAGGTTAACTGGGTCATTAGCTAGAGCACAATATAGGTCACTGCAGATTTAATTTAGTTTGTATTTGGCTAAAGAATCAAATACAGCAACCAGTTCTCACAGCAGGAAAGTAAGTAACTTATCAGCATGCTGACGTATCTTAGATACCAGGGCATCATGTCTCTCATGATTCATACCACTTTTAACTAATTTCACATTGCTTTGATGAAACAAAGTACAGTGTATACACACACATGCATACAACTTAAATGGTTCTGAATCTAAGTATTCAAATACATGCACAAATACTGAATATTTAACATTGTATACAGTCTGGGGTTTTTGCCTATTTTTTTTTTTAATACACTGGAAAATATTTAGGCAAGCTTTTCCTTCAAAACAGGGTTTGCAAGAAAGTAGTCAAAACACAAGTCCAAAAACATGTTATGCGGGTTAAGAAAAAACCCAAAACATTAGGTTTTAATGAGTCTGATCAGCACCTAAATAACATACATAAGTATTTTGTCTCAAAACAGTCTCTGATGAACAAAATACCTCAGCAGCTCTAACATGAGAAGTCCAATAGCCCAAACATTGCAAGAATCAGTGATACTAAATAAACATTTAGAATCTGTTTGTATTCAACAGATTTGCATCAGCCTGCACTAAAGAAGAGGGTTCAGAAAAGACTGCATGAATTATCGAGAATCCTGCAGCCGTATCAGGTTAAACTGAGAGACTACCAATTAGGTCTAGGTTAGAGAGTACTAAAAAGAACTTAATTTCTATGGCTGCTATCATGTCTGTAGCTAGTCCCTTGCTCTTAACACTTTCCCCTCTTCAGCTGCCATACAAGAAAAAAACCAAAAAGATCAGAAGTGGCTGCAGACAAGGTGCACTAGTAATTAATTACACATAGAAGACAAACTAGAGTAGTTGAATGGTGTGGGTGTGCAGACCAAAATTTCAGGTGTAACATGTGGCACTAAAATTTTGACTTAGAGATAAACGGAATGTTTTCCTTCCAAGACGCCATCTTAAGCTGAAATACTCCCTTTTCAGTAAAAGTAACAAGCAGGTAATAAGGATCCAGAGTCAACAAACTCCTACTCAGCATAAAATCCAAAGTTAAAGTGAAAAATAAGCCAAAGTTAAATCTGAGCTAGACTTGAGAAAAAGTTTTGCAACAAGTGTGAACCCTGCACCCCGAAATTATATAAACTAAAAACAGCAAATTACTAGGCAAGTATTTCTTTACCAAGAATGACTTTGAAAATAAAATAATTCAGTTTGAATATTGTAGCTTCAACTAAATTGTATTTTTAACATCCCATATAACCAATCGATACCCAAATAATGCATTTTTGTACATAATCACAGTATCTTCTCTTGCTGAGAGGGCAACAATTGAAGGGGGAGGGAAGGGGAAGAAAATCCTCTTTTACCCCTAATATCAAGGTTGCAAACACCGCTCAGCAGCCAAAGGAATTATTTCTGCACACCCCAGCCAAGCATTAGACCAAAACTATGTGGTGGTACAGGCCTATCCCCTTGCAGCTCTCTGAACAGCCACTGCCATTTACAGCAGCTACATTTTCTACTTAAGCTGAGGTCACTGTCCCAGCTCCGCTTCAGGTGAATATCCCAGGTAGCATGTTTCTGTCCCACACCAACACTCCTGCACCTCCCACTCCTCTCTGACCTGGAAACCTCCCAATGGCCCCCCATACATAAGCATCCCATACATGCACCCACCTCTAACACTTAACTCACATGAACAGATTGATCTCTGAACATATTGATCTCTAATGTTACAAGCCCTTGAGGTCAAACTACAGGCACTGCCAGTCAGGATCGAAGTCCCAGGATGGGATCAGCACAGCAGTGGTGAAGAGGACAAACAGCAGAAAAGCCCAAAAGCTTCAAACTTTTCTTTTTGTTCCAGTCCTTTCACCTGTTTCTCCCCTTAACCTCTTCTAAAGGTGACTTTAAAACATCTCATCTTATCTCCAAAAGTTATTCTGTTTTGCAATAGCATGTGTTTAACAATCTTAAAATTGTCACTCCAATAGTTTGATTGTAGCAACTACACAATAGGGCTCTGTATCTTCTTCTCTAGTCCATATTCACTATATGAGTATTACCATACTCTAGCATTTGCATTCTAAAGCGATCCAGTTCTTTTTGATTATTTGTATTTATTTTTCACCAAATTCCTAAATTATCATTAATAAATTTCACTGAATTATCAGTCTGCAGAAAACAAACATTTATCTGAAAATCAACAGGTCATCTCAACATTTTTATTAAAATTAGTAGCAACAACTGAGAGAAGGAACTTAGCACCATACAAAACTTGGCAGAATTTTGAATTTGACTTTATTTTCTTTATATAGAGTCCCTACTGTCGATAAATGGGACTTTTTAGGCCACATATTTTCTTTTTTAAAAAGTCTACCTTATAAACATTGGGAAAAAGGAAGAAATTGAAAAAAAGACTGAATCAGAATCAAGCGGAGCCTAGATCCAGCTTACAAAATGCCCAAGTGGCCACACTTAATAACTGTCTTAGATGAGTAAACTAAACTAAAGATCAGAGTAAAAACACCTCTGGACAATTTCTTGAAAGTTTTGTAGACATTTTGTAGATTTCAGCATTTTGGTTTCCTGTATCTTTGCTCACAACACAAACATATGAAATTCAGGGGACAGTATTAAAGTTCGGTACATCATAAGAGGTTCTACTGATGCTTCCCAAAATTCAGTCTTTCCTCCTTCTACAGTTAGTATTGCTTACAATACATCCAGAGAAACAAAATGAGTACTTTATGATGTGAGTACTTGAGCTTCAACTCATGGCAGGTAGTTCTTACTGGCAGAACAATGTTAAACCAAGCAACTGTGGGACCCTATCACCCTCTGTAAATACGGCTTTCCCACCTGTTTCCTAGTTTATAAGTTTTCATAAGTATGAACAGAGCAGTTTGTTTTTGTTCTAAAACACTCCTAAGAAAAACAAGTGAAATCTATGATTTTGGTATCTTTTTTCCAATCTTGTCAATATTAGAACAGGTTAAGATGCATGTTTTTTGTGACAATACTTTGAATCCTCAGATTAAAGATTAATAATGTATCACACACGCTGATGAATGCATGATAAATGGAAGACACAAACAGCAAGTTCTATCTAAAGCTTTGCAAGGCACGAATAGAACACTAAGATGTACACATTGTAAAAGTAAAAAGCCAAAGGTGCAACTTTCTAAACAAAAAAACCTGCCCTCATAGGGATGTAGGATCACATTTTTCATAACAAAATGGCTGTATAGCTAATATATTAACAAACCACAGCTCAAAAAAATAAAGGTATCAAGGAACAGCCCAATATCAGCAGCCATACTTAAGAGAGGTTTGTATATCATTGCAAACTCTTCTGCTGTTAGGTGATTTTCTGAAAGCCCCACCTGCTAGAAATTAAATGATCTCATGAATCACTTAACTATCTTGCACAGCTGTAGGAAAGCTCAAAAATCCCAGTCTAAATAGCTGGGATTTTTGTCTAAATAGCTAAAAGAAAATAGCAAAACAACACTCTTTGGTTTTGCTCTTAAGTATAATGGAATTCAAACCTGTGGCATTGATTTACTCCTTTTAAAGTAGGTTGATCTTAAGGCCTTGAAACAGGATTAGATAGAAAAAAAGAATAGATCTAAAGCAATAACTTCAAGACCTTTAATTCTCTGCAGTAAAATTTTTATTACAACCACGTAGCTTTCCTAGAATTCAGAAACATATAGCACCTGCATTAGTAACTTATAAACCTAAAACTTTTCTTCACTTCATGCAGAGCTACAGAAATGTGGCTCATGAGTTCTCTTGCCAAAACTTGCATCAAGATCAGAATCGAAAATAAAAAAATAAAATCAGTGTTTAACAAAACTCCATTCTGTAGTACTATTCAGCCTAACTTCATAAGCACGTGAACGTACAATTTCTGCAGCACAGGGTTTCTAGAGCAGATGATGTAAAACATAATCGCATTTAGACGTCAGAAGAACCACCAAACAAATCATCCCCCAATACAATATGGTTTCCACACCATATGCTTTAGTGTCATTGCTTGGAATTTGTTTGCCCCTCATCCTCCAACAGATGAAGTGGAATGTTCAGTAAAATCTAAAATTTATAGCCAGCAAAATGGTATTACACTCCTGAGATATCTTTTTACAATATAGTAGTAAATCAACCCATAAAAGGCTTTCTGGGAAAACAGTTCATTAAGTGCCTCAACACTATGCCTACTAAGAGTCAAAGAAATCCTTACCGTATCACAACTTGAACATAATAACCTTCACAATATACCAAACACATTCATAGGTCATCAGACAAGCAATTCTAATTGCTGCTGCTTCTGAATACAAAATTTACACAGGACTTAGAATACAGTTTTAAATTAACAAGTCTTACTGTTTTCTTAAAACTAAGTCATAGAGAATCATTAAGTGTTTACTTTCATTGGAAATGTTATCTTTCAACCTGCCATTTTTCTAACAATTTCCTCTCTTTTTCCTAAACAATCTTACTCGAATCGTAGTCACATACATATCTTCAAGTTAGTTCCCTTCTCTTCATATCACCTTATTGATCCATATTCAACAAAGAACTCAAAACTGCAAACTACCACCCAGAAGAAACCTTCAAGAATCTTTGTGAAAAGCACAATCCAAACATAATTTGTCAAGAATTGTTAAAACAGTCGTACAGGTTCAATTTAGTGAAAACATACATTTATACGCAAAAAAATCCATCAGGTGTTACTAACTGTGACATGTAAACCCAGAAGAACTTGCTGAGCCATAGGGACTTCTCAGTATCATACCTCTTTACGTCTCTATTCTTATTACACACTGGAGTGCCTATTATCAGGTGCAACAAGAAATAAAACACTGAGCTTGACAGGTCTCTAACTGCCTCAGTGTAAGAGTAAGAGTACTGGATTAGGCCAGGGTGTTACATAGCTGCAGTGGCCCACTGGGTACTATCTTTACTTTTGAGATTCTTAAACAAGTACTTTTTAAGTAGACCAATAAAATACATGCCAAGTTATTTTCCAATTTCTGCTGATACAAACTGAGGTACAGCACTGTTCAAAATATGTTTTCACCACCTTCAGTATATGCATGATAATATTGCTTATAAACTAACCCCAAAATAAACTCTTGAAACAGATACATAACATCCTTGGCCTCTTTAGTAAAGGTAGAAAGGGATAATGTTGTGCCCCCCAACTACGTAAATACGAACATAGCTAGGAAAGTGGCTACTGCGGCATGCTCTCTCTCTTCTTTTCTGTCATTTAAAGAGAATAACCACTTTGAAATTGTCACACAAGTTTTTCTAAAGAAGGAAAGACAAATGAAGTCACTCAAGTAGAAGTGTAAACATTGACAAACCAGAAGAATTTGGAGCAAACTACATTGTACTGGAAGTGATTTTTAGCTCAGACTTGTATTTTCTGCAACTTACGCACCATGAATAGGATTACTGTAATATAATTATTAAATCCTACTTTAGAAATAAAACTACAAGTTCCTATCTGCAGTAAATAATTTCACCTTGGAACTCCATTTAAGGCCTCTACCACAAAGAACAGTTTCTGCAAGAGGTTTCCACTTGAAGTACAATAACTTCTCTGTTAGTGGTTTCTACAGAATACATGCTTACAAAGGAAAGAAGTTAATACAGAACAAGTTTAACATTTTTTTTCTTTAATGACAGATAATACAATAGAACAAGTAAACTTGGACTATCTGAATTTGGTGAGAAACACAAACCTGAATAAGTGTTCCATAACTGAAGGAGTTCTGTTAACACATATACCAGGAATATTTTTTTTTAAATACTCAAAAGAATGTTTATTGAGAGAATTCTGTACAAAGTTTGATTAAGCAGATAACCGATATATGGAAAAAAAGTCTTGGAATTAAGCTCTCTTCAAACTTAACATTCACTACAACAACTCTGCTAAACACTAACAGAGAGGGTTCTAACAAGTAATTATGCTTTCTAATTAAGAACGTGGGAAGTATTATATATTTACGCCTTAGCAATATGCAGTCAAGTACAACCTGATCACAGAGGGCTGACTCAAAAATAAAAGGATCACTGGAGCTCAGCCAGCCTATGCCTTTGCACCATGGGAGTAAGGAGGTAAATAGAGCTGTGATGTCTGTCTAACCTGTTAAACTTCTCAGAAGGTTTCACAACTTTACTGGGTACTCAATTCCTGTTCTTGGAAATGCAATGTGAAATGCAGAAGACCACGTTAGCATCACAAATACATAGTGCACGTTCATACTGTAAGCTACAAAATACTGTCAGTTTATTTTGAGGACTCTCTGCCCAAGACCACTAGAAACAAGTCACACAGCATACTATCTTTTAAGAGGACAGCAGAGAAATCACAGGCCTTCTCAAAGTCTTAGAAAGACAGAGCTCTGTTTGGATTCTTAGCTAATTCCAGGACACTCAGTCTTCTCCTACTGGGGTAATAATTATTTTAGATCATAGATAATTTTGCTCCTTTTCTCTAGATTCCTCCAAGGGAGTTCCTGTATGATGTTTTCAGGATAGCTCCTTAAGAGGAGAAAATGCTGATATGTGACAGCTTCTAACAATATGAGACAAAAATCAGTTCCTCAACCTCTACAAATATAGCTAAAGACTTAAATGAGGGAAGTGCTTCATTTGAGGTTCAGCTTTTGCATGTTACTGGTGCCAAGGTACTCCCTTCTATCTCCTGGAACCAAAACATGAGGCATACATGCTGCCTTGCTACGCAAAACTTGCCAAATTCAGGCTCTATTCCCATGTCCCTTCTTCCTTTACAGCATTCAGCAAGTGTTTCTTTAAAAATCTAAGTCTTCATTCATTTGAAGATTCTGCTCTGCTGAAGAACATTTTCTTGCTTAAAACACTTGTTTCTGGATCAGACTTGCCAAGTTTGGTGTATGGTGGTATATCTCAAATACATTCAAATAACCATGAAAATATCAGATTGTGCTATTAGTTATCTTAGCATACATCATTAACTTGAGATTCACATCCCAGAAAAACCTGAAAAAATACACATTCAAGAGCAGAGGTATCAGACATTCTATTCAATGGAATTGATCTGTTCGGTTTTGATTAAAAATTGAGTTCTGGTTTTGTATTGTGTTTAGGTTTTTGGGTTGTTTTGGTTTGTTGGGTTTTTTTTAACAGGTCTTTAATAAACCTATAGGGTTGCTACTTGCAAATCCAGTTTCCAAAGCAAGAGAAGAGAGAGATTTTTGCTAGTTAAAAGTAAAATCTTTCAGTAATTCTTAATTTTTTTAAAATTTAAAGTAACTTTTCTTTTAATTGCTTGTAACATCTCCATTCTTGCAAAGACTGACAAAAAATTTTGAAGTATTTGAAAATTATTTTTGTAGTTTTAAAAATGACTAACTATCAAGGCTGTCTGGTTCTTTTCAAACTGCAGCCATATTACAAGATAAAAGCAGGATGAATTCACAATTTAGTTTTATTGTTTGATAGCATAGTAACTTCAGCTGTACTTTTAATGAGATAAATGGCAGTGGTTGAACTACAGTACTCAGTCACACTTTAGAACATTGGTGCAGAAGCTATAGAATATAAATTGTACTAGGTAACAAGCTACTCTAAATGCATCGTATTGCTGAAGCTTTTATGTTTTGTAGCTAGCGATGTTAGTACTCCAACGTGACACTACAAATCCTTACTCTGCTAGAGACAGGAAGAGTAAAAAGTCACAAGGATTATCTGAAACTAGATTAAGCCTTTCCCTGAGGCCTTCCCTAAACACATGGTTAACGCATTCATCAGTTAAACATGTAAGTTAGTATTACGTGTAGCCATCTGATGGAAAAGGACTTAACAAGTGAACTAAAACTGTTAAAAACAAAGACGTAAGACAGTCTCAAAATTTTCCAGAAGATTACAAGAGGAGATAATTGAGACTGCAACACTTCTATAGTGAAGTGTGGGACTACTTGCCTAACAAAACCAGGACAAATTCTGATTCAGCAGCAGTGCCTGAAAGAAAGGGAGACACCAACACACGTGTTAAGCATGTAAAATAGTCTCCAGCTTTTTTTACGGAGGTGAAAAGAGATAATGAATCCTTCATTGCTTAGAGGGGAACATTTTTGTCTTGCCACAGAACAGCTTCCCAAAGAATACTGACATTTTTCTACAACCTGTAATTTTCTCATTTATCATTCGTCAGGGCCCAAAGATCTTTTGCTGCACACAGGATGTTTGCACATGTTTAACAATCATTTTACCAAACAACTGTCACAGTCTGAATAAAATAAATCAATTAATACTGCTGATATTGCTAATTTAACACCATTAATATCATTCTGTGAACAACTACAGAACTGACAAGGTCTTGTATCATATCTAAGCTCTGCTGGTTGCAAGACTGTTCTCCAGCAGACAGCACCAAGAAGATAGCCCATGCAAATATCACAGGCAAGGTAATTCAGTAGAATTTTTAATGATTGCTTTGATCTTACAGTTAGACTATCCGACAAGTGTGACTAAACACAGATCATTAGAGATTCGGATGTACTAGTTAGAACTCATTTTTCTATATTCTTACAGATGCCTCCACTTTCATAAGTGTGCTAGGATCTTGAGCAGTCAGAAGACCCCAACTGGACCACAGAATCCATTGCATCATGATACTGCTAGATGTCCAACAAGAGCTAAAGATTTATCCAGTGAATTAGAAGGCAGAAGACACATTGCAGTGCTGTCTTCAACGGCAACTAAACTGCCTCACCCTTCTGTAGGCACAACTAAGTTACATTTTGTAAAGTAATTCGTCTCTGCACATATTATCTATGAAAAAAGCCTTCTAAGAGCAGAAACACATAATTTTTCTCTAAGCCACTCAAGTCTTCTACGCTGACTACTTCTCTGTCAGACAAAGAAAGGATGACATAAAGGAGTCCAGTTATTTAGGAAGTCCTTCAAATGATGCTGTACTGTAATACAAAGGAAAATAAAAAATTAAGAACTAGTCTTCTTACCATGCACCTACCAAGTATTTGTCGTTGGAGAAGTATTGAAACTTTAGTTCTTAGGATTTTGGTACCTTAACTTTCCTTAGAAGCAAGCTGCAATTTCCCAGACTGCATATTTCAGTCACAGAAGTAAAATGTATGAGTTTAGGATCCTTATATTAAAGTTATAAAAACAGAGCAACTAAAACCCACCCTAAAACACACCCCTGCCCTTTTTGACTTGTGTACTTTCTGTCCACTGAAAGGCAGAAACTCTGGGGTAACATGCAGGGAGAACACTGCAAAAAATCAGGACTTCCAGATACCAAAAACCCATAAGATATTTCCCTTATTCAGTTTCCAGACTGAAAATAACATCAGCTTCTGATACAACTCAGCATCTTTTAAATGCACAATCTTCCTTTCTGAAATACTACTCAAAATCAAAAGTTCTTATATACAGCGATTTAATCTATTAAGCTGGAGAGTCATAGTCAATGACTCAGTCACGGAGATTATCAGAACTGTCAGATCATAGTAGAACCATACTGTTTACAGTGCTTCCTACCTCAGGGATCAATAATTTCAGTGTTTCACAATGACTGCTGCCTAAAATCTCCAAATAAGACAGGCAATTCAATTGCTTTCCCTTGAGGAACTTCAAGTAAGGTGCTGCCCATTTCTAAATGGAATAGGTCTTTCAGGAGCAATGAAGCTTCATGTAATATTTATGTCATTTCTTGTGAGGTATTGATATTTACAGCTGTTTACCCATCATCACAAAGTTGCAACCTTCATTTCAGAATACTATACACAGTTAGTGACAACTAATAGCCTGATAGATTGATTTTATTTTGACACTCTCTCCCAACAATCCATTAAACATGGCTAATACATACTAGCGACTACTCATTAGAACTTTTATTTCAGTTCCACAAACTGCTTAAACTCACTGAACTTAGATCTGCTATTCTGATTTCACTGAGAAAGGTGAACTGATGCTGGAAAACATACACAGAAATACAAAATAACAAAGAAAAATCAGAATAACATTTTTATGGAATTCAGAAATATTACACATCCTTTTTCTTCCTACAGAGGTCAGCCACTAATTAGCTGAAATCCTCCTTTATTGAACTTCTACTACCATTTCAGAATTTCTTCCCACACACCATTTAAGTGAAGGGTGAGGAAGGGTGGTGGGGACAGGCAGTGGAGAAGCAGTTAAACAGCAACAAACTACATGGAGAAATTCAGACATTTCGAAAGTTAAACAAAAATCCAAGTGTGTAAGAAACTCATTTAAATGGGAAGTGGGGGGGGAGCAGGAAAACAAAAAACCCCACAAACAAACAAAAAACCACACACACAAAAGACCCAACCAAACAAAAAAGACAAAGTAAACCCCACTCATTAAGGTTTTCAGGTTTCAAATTAAATCATGGTTTGTACTAGAATAAACCAAACATATTCTCATAAACATGAACATACTGGCACACCCATTTCATATGTAAGCATATATGCCTTTCTCTATCATGCCCACTCCAGCCTGAGAAATTGACCCAGCATACTGATAAAAAATGAGAACATGTTCTGTCAAGAATACTGCAAGAGACAATTGAAAAGGCAGGTTTTATCTACTCTTCATGAAAATTGGCAAAGGCATGAAGTATTCTTCACAGAAGTATGATCACACTGACATCTTCAACCAAGATTCTCTGATGGATTTGTAGAAGTTCTTGACCTTACTTTCACTCAGTTCTAAATTTCACATTAAGAAATCATCAGGTGGCTGAGGGAAGTATGTTAAGAGGAAAAAAGTGAAAAAAATATTGTGTTTCACTGAGGACTTACAACTATTTGAAAAACATTTTAATCATTTTATGTTCTTTACAAAGCAGTAAGTTAGAGATGTCTGGCATTCAAATTAATTACTTCTAAAAACAATTTTGAAGGGAAGGTAAAATATAAACTTGCACCAAGTTCTAGAATTTTTTGAGATTAGATATTAAATCTAGCATCTCAAAAATACCTATTTCTATTACACCGCAAAAGTGTTTGCTTTATTCAATCACGTTCTCTCTCACAACACAGAAGGCTCTCACTCATTTATAGACATAAATCAGTTTCACTTCCAAATTTGATATCGCCAAGTCTGTTTAAATTACTCTTTGTAGATGAGCAACCATAACTCTTCCAACCTGAGATCCTCACAACAGAAATGCTCAAAAGGAAATCACAATAGTGAAATACATAGACTTCCTTAAAAACAAAACATAGAGCAAAACATCACCTATTCCAACTTAACATTTTGTTTAATGAAATAATATCAGCTACCAAGGTAAAAAATACCTACAGACATTTTCCTATCCATTTAGAAGAAATTATGGAGATGCTGGTACTGAAAGGGCAAACTAATCAAATGAGTTTATGCAGTAAGGACAAACACTTCCAGCTAGAAATTACCCAAAATAAGACTCCTTGCAAGGAACCTAATGAAGAAAAGAAAAAAAACCCAAATGCAAAGTACAAAGAACCCTCCCCAAATATTATACAGCCAAAACACAAGCACAATTAAAAGTGTCTTTTTTTTTTTTTTGTCAAATATCCAAGTCCAGGGGAAAACAAAACCATTAAAGGATTTGAGAATAACACTCTGTTTTCTGAATGAGACTAAAACAAACACATACAAACCCCTCCATATTCAAACGACAAAACATCCACGATAGGGAAACCCTGTGATATCAGAAACCCGGCCTTGAATTCCGTGATTTGCGTTGAGAGTGTACAGAGTTCACCTAACTCCCTAATACAGATTAAAAATAAAGCTGTCCTACTTACACTAATATTTTGAGCATTTTACTAAACTTCTCTCATATTCAATTTCCCTACCCCTCCCCAAAAACTAAGAAGAGCAGCTAAGCTAAACTGAGACAGTAGCAGGGACAGTTTAGCTTTTGAACAGCACACTTTAACTTTCAAGTTTCACTGCTGTAGGACATTTTATGAAATGCAAGGATTAATCAAAGTCTGTGAAGAGGATTGACTCTGACTACTCTAATAACACTTCCAATATAAAAAAAAGACCCTCATAGACGTCAGTTTTACTTTCACATAATGAAAAATTCAAAAGAAACACTGAACATTAGCAGGGATAAACTACAGAATGTCTTTGTGCAAACTCATTGAAATTATTTTTGGAGAGGAGAGACAGAAGGAAAGAGAACTGCTATGTATACAGCTAGCACCAAGACAATCACTCCAGTTGCATCCTTGGGGGAACTCAGCCACATTACATCGTAGTGTGTAAGTTCTTAAAGCATGGCCCGCCATGCTTTATATCTCACACGCACTGAGAATAAAAGCTATTGCACTGCAGATTAATTTTGGAATGCAGCTGCCATTTACCCAATTAAAGGGCTTTTCACAACAACTCTCTGATGGCACACAACGTTCACTACTAATAGCAGAAAAAAAACCAAACCAAACCAAACGAACCCAGCAACTTATTGCCATGGTAAAAGTTTAGGAAAAAACATGGTATTTTTACCATTAATTTCCTACTGAATTTAACATTTGCCACAGAAAAGCATGATCACATATGCATTCACTCACATGTCTGAAGGTAGGAGAAAACAAGGGAGATGACACAGATGCTGCACCTCTACATGCTATAACATCCATACATAATTTTAAAGCAAAATAACAACAACAACAACAAGTAGCTAATTAGAGTCCTACTTACAGCTCAGCCAGATTTATGCCTGGTGCCTTACAGGGCTGTTGAACAGCCCAGCACAGGGCTAGAGATCAGAAGTTTTTAGAACAGCACATCTTACTTGCCACTGCCTCACGGAGTGACCTTGGGCAAGTCACTTCCCCCGCATCTCAGCTCCCCACCTGACAGTCCGTCCCCGTTCCCCCCTCCGCCCTGAGCGCCAAGGACCAAAACCCGGTAATCACTCGCTACAAGTGACTCTGCATCTATGAAACTGGAATAAAGGGAAAGGGGGAATGGGAATAGGGAGCGGAGGTCTCCCCACACCTACCTGAAAATCTCCCCAGCATGGATTCCGTCTCCCGCCCGGATGAGAATCCCCCCACCGTTTCCCTAGTGCACCGGTTAGACCGGAGAAGGCGGCAGCTCCGGCTCGCCCGCCCCAAGCGCGGGCAGCAGCCGCGGGAACCGCGCCCTCCGGGCCTCGCGCCCTGCGGGCCTCCCGCCCCCGCCGCCGGAGCAGTCCCGGTGGCCCCAGCTGGCTGCGCGCGGATGCGGCGCTACTCGAAGCCCCGCCGGGCGGGCACTCACAGGTGGCTAGAGCCGTGAGAGACGGCCGACGTTCCGGAGCGGAGGTGGTCTCGGCACCCTCGCGGGAGGCGAGCGAGCTGGGATGTGGGCGCTGCGCTGCGCTCCCGCCGCGGAGCCGCCACTGCAGCCCGCCCTTCCTCCGCCCGGCCCGCGCCGCTGGCCAATGCGGGCCGCGTCAGGAGCCGGGAGCCGGCTTGAACCATCTGTTGCGAGGCGCCTCCTCCAGCCCTTTGCCGGGGGCTCCCGCCCAAGCGCAGCCGAGGAGGAGGAAGCGTGCAGGGAGCCTGCGGGCCCTCCAAGGAGCTCTTCGCCCTGCGCATCTCGGGGGCTGCGGCCGTGCCCCGCCTCCTTCCCCCCGCCCAGGAATCGCCCCGTCTCAGGGCCGCCGCTTCTCCTTCACCGCTCAGCTCCTCTCACAGCGCCCTCAGCGCCCGCCCGGACAGCCGCCTCAGGAGTGCCAGGTGGGGCAGCGAGAGGGACGGGGATGTCAGGGAGCAAGCGCTGCATGTGGAACTGATCCTCCTCAGGTGTGCCGACGATAAAGTCCGACCTGATAAAATTTTTGCCCTTCCCACCTAACAACCGGGATTCTCGACATGGAATGTTGCACGGAGAAATGTGTCTCATCTTGCCTCAGTGTCAAAAAAAGGGCTAAAATCTGTCTGTGTTTAGACTTAGACATCTCTTGTGAGCAAGCTCTCCCAAAAGAGTCAAGTCGCTTTCACTATTTAAGGGGTTTGAGTTTTAGCCTTTCACGTCCCCAACTGGAGAGTTTTCCCACAAACATGAGGACAACCAACCTATGTGCCCAGACCCTTATTTTGGGTCTCCACTCCAGGCAACAGTAGTTGAGATACTTGCAGTGCAGGTAATAACTTTCATGAAAGCAGAGCGATAGCTCCTGTTTTACTTCTCTTTTTGTATTGATAATTTCCTTGTTACAGGCCTCCCTGATCATGCTTTTTAACTAGGTGCCTATGTTTTCTGTTGATTCTGCAGAGAAAATCCAGGGACTAAGACAATAGCTTTATTCCAACAGGTTCTAGAGTAATATTTTTAGGAAGTCATGTCAAGAAAAAGATGCAAATTTATCTCAACTTTCAACAACTTAAAGTTAAGTAATAATCTTGAGATTCATGCTGTGTAAAGGAAAAAATGTACTTTTAAAAATGGGCTAACACAAGTTCTAATTTTGTCCTTTTTTTTTTTTTTCATTTTTTGAAACGGTCAGATTCTTATTTCTAACCAGAAGAGTGTCAAATTACGGATTTAAAACCAGAGTATGGACCAGACACTATTTGCAGGGCTTGAGGATTTGACTTAGAGTATTATGTAAATTTTGTGGTGGGGTGAATGTCAAAGGGTCAGAACAAGCTGGATAATCTTGTAATTAAATTAATCATAGGTCCTTTTATTATAAAAAAATATGATTTCTGGAAGTAAAGCCAACCAGCTGTATTTTATGCCAATGCTATTATGACATGGCTTGAAAGTGGTTCAATATGTTACTCCAAATAAACACTTTCAAAGACTGGATCTATTTCTTGCCCACCAAGAAAGTTTTATCTTTGCATTAAAGGTGCTCAACAAAGCTGAGCTTTATCTTATTATTACAAAAAAGTCTCAAAAGTACACAAAATTAAATGATTGCAATATTTCTTAGGAGACTCCAAATGGATAAAATTTTGTCCTCCATATGCATGTGTAATGCCTCTAAATCTGAAGGGATGATTTGTCATTACAAGATATTTTTAAGGAACAATTTCTATGTAGTTATAATTACCAGGATGATAGATTGGCTAGTGAATCTTCCATTAATCTTACAAAGCTATTCTCAAGCCTAAGTTATTCCCATATATATTCTAATCAAGACTGATCATAATAATTTTGTGAGATATTGTGTCTAACATTAATGAAAGGTTTTGTCTTACTACTTTAAGAATGTTATTATTGATTTTATTCATATATAGAAATTCCTTCTAACAGCTTAAACAAATTGACCTAGGTACCAAATACATGCATGAAAAATTGCTCTTCACTTGAGTGAAGAGCATGCTGTCATCGTATATGAAAGACAAAGGATGGTTGAAAATAAAACTACCTATAAGCACACAACTGACCTCTGAAACAGTGAAAATACAAATGACCAAATGTGGAGAATAAACAGGTTTCCACAGAGTTCATGATGAAAAACTTTGTTTTCTTCATGAAAAATTATTGCAGTGCCTAGTTATGGGAGTTCAATGACATGAGGATCTGGTACCACCAAGAAAATGATTCAAAAACTATTTTGGTGTGTTTTCCATGTGCAGCAGGTGTTCATTAACGCAATAAACTCAGGAAACACCATCTCTTGCCATTCCCACACTACATGTTTGCACTAAGAATTTTGGTTTTATGGTTGTGTGCATGTTGCATATAGTTATGCTATAATTTTTTTTCCCCATCTTTTCTTTATGCAAAGCTGAGTGAAATGTGATCTATTAGGGTGATGGTTTCAGCAGAGTTAAAAATATTGAAATACACCAGCTGTAATAACAAGGTTTTTTTAATCCCTAATGTCTTTGGAGATCCATTAACCTTAAATCAATCCAACAAATCCGATTGTTCTTGCCAACTTCCCTTTTCCAAATAAAGATATATCAAGTTACATTAATAGCATCAGTAATTAAATACTAGTGTGAATGTAAAAGCAAACCCAAAGATCCAGATAGTGCAAACTTGGGCCATGGATTTAGTTCCAGATCTTGAAGCAGGCTGTTCTCTGAAGTGAACCAGCCAAAACCATATGAGTGGAACTCAGCATGTGAGTGCAAAAACAAAGTCTGAATTTTAACCCACCCCCTCCTTTTCCTTTTTTTCTGTATGTTAAGTTCCCAGTGGAAAAAAAAAAAACCCAGGATTGAAGAAACTAATCAGAAACATACCTTGGAGCCTTAGTTATAGAGAAGTTGTTTTGTTATAAAGACAAAGCAGATTTGTGGGAATGTTGCCACTTTTTATAAACTGTGAAAAGCTAGGATTTATTTTATTTTGGTTTTGTGCCAGTGATGACTCAGGAACCGTTATGAAAATGAATGTGCTATTTCAAATGTGGCAAGACCTAGCCTAGATTTAGACAGTGTAGCGTATTTACGTAAACAAACAAATTCATCTTGGAAGCTGCAAAACTGAAACGAGTTGAAATGTCATTTAGCTGCTGACACTAGTGAGCAAGCAAAAAATATGGATGGACAGTGCCAACCACTGAAAATGCCAGCGGTTGGTAAGTGAAATGTTAAGTTCCTACCCCACAGGGCCATGTCTTCTGCTGGCAAACAACTGTATCTGTAAGGGGAAGGGGAAAAACAGAAAAGCAAAAACAGCAACAAGAGGTACAAGAAGTAGATAAGGAAATAGCTATCTAAACTTCTGCAGGTAATATAGTTGTCTATTTGATTCCAAGATGAGTCGCTCTACGTAAACACAGCTACCAAAACTGTGAGTTTTTTGCATGTTCTTTGATAACTGTCGTAACTGGTAACTGCAATCTCGTGTTTCCTATACCCTTCCTCAGAACACATTAAGGGAAATGGATTGTAACTCCAGTGCTAACAGGGAAGTGTTCAGCAATAACAGTCTGTAGCTTTTAGAGCACTTTTCTGTTTCAAACGGCTTTGCAACCACTGATTAATTAATCAGTTCTGTGTTCAGTTCTGGGGAAGCACACAATCCTTCCTCTAAACAGTTGGGCTTTGTTAGTGCCCTTAAAGAGTGAACTGTGCTGTGAGCTGGGTGAGTGAGCACGTGCAGAGAGGCAGTACTGGAGCGATAGCTGCTGAAAGCATCCTCTTTGGATCGCTACAAAGAACATGCTTAACAGTAGCTGTAAATCTTTTCCTTTCTTGAGATGTGAGATCATACACAGAGGAAAAAAATGCCTCATTATCTCCTTCCACAAGTTAGATTTCTTCTTTGATGTGTTACATATAAAGGCGGGTTGCTGTGCTGACAGAAGGATCAGAGTCATAAAGTTCCTTCTGCTACCCACACATGCTTGCAAATTACTTTACTTTCCTGGCTTTCTATGTCTTTAAAAGCAACACTTACTGTATTGGTTTCTGCATTTAACCTAAAATGGATTTAATTTTAGACACAATCCTCTATAACATGGAGTTTGCCTTTTCACTCCAATTCATCAAGATTAATCCACCTGTCTGGATGCATTCACTTACACCAACTGCCTTCACTTTAGGTAAGAATGGGACTCCTTGGCTTTGTACCTTCTACAGCTTCTGTCTTAGAACACTGATCTTGCCTTTTTCAGCTGGTAGCCTAAATGATCTGAATGGTATGTATCCAAAAGTTACCCTTTTGAGAGCCCATTTACAACATCAGTTGTCGGTAACTAAACAAAATTTCTTAACTTGAAGTGCATAGACAGTCATGTACTTCAATTGTACATAGTTATAATGGAACCCTGCCAGTGAGGCTGTCTGAGCAATTGCATATATTGCATGTCAGTATGGACACAGTACTGATTCTGGCAGACTGTTACAGAGCGCATTTTTTCAGGATTTGGCCAGAACACAGCAACTGAGACATTTTAGTGAGACTAGTAGAATATTTTTTTCCTATCTCCAGTATGTTGAAGAAAAGTGTCTTGAGGAGGAATACACCAAGTCTTTTCAGTAGAGAAAAAGAGATAGAGGGAGAAAGTACTTCATATGGTTTAGAATTCTTTGCCAAGTTACTTGCTGTAGAAGCTTCTGCAGGGATACTTAGTGAGCAAAGATTCCTTGGACTCTAGCAGGGGACTGCATATTTTTGTAGAGATGTACAGCTTTACACTGCAGGACAGGGTTCACATTATTTACTGTGAAATGGCTGGCTGTCTGCCAAACTGAAAAAAACACTCCCTTGCTAGCATTTCAGCTGAAGAAAAACCAGGTAAAATAAATACTTCAATATTGCTCTATTACAGTGTTTAGACTCTACCCTTCAGACAGAAAAAAAAAAGAAATGTATTACATCAATAAATGACCCCCTGCAGATCTGAAAACTGCCAGGGCTTTCTGTCTCCTCATTTCTAATGAAGCTTCGCAATTTCACCAAAGTCAGAAACTTGTGATTGTGCCAATATATCATGCCTGTACATACGTATGCGAGGTGTATGGAGAAGTGACATGCTTTAATTGTATTTGTAATGGGAAAGATCAAATAATCCCATAAAACATGGTACAGATCTCATGATTGATGATTTCATTTTGAACAAAGCAAGTTAAAAATGAGACTAAGGGCGGAGGGATCTCTGAAGGTACTCACTCTTGCATATACAGATTGTGCACAGATCTAATGCAGTTCATATGGGTTGAATGTGCTTATGGCATACTTCTGGTTACAAGTCCATGGATTTTTCCTATTATTTGTGTATTTCGAAAGTAATGTCAATTGACAAAAATGCAATTTCTTCATTCTTAAATGCCTGAGGAATTTAACACAGTTATCCCTGGGAAATGTTTCTTTTAGTGTTTGGAGCTTGACTTTCACTCATACAGTGGTACTACAGGTACACTGGTATATTAACCAGTGGATCTGTAATTTGCAGATGAAGAACAGTAAGGTATGTGCTCCTTAAGGCTTTAAGTCAGCTCCAAATTTCACTCTTCACCAGCAACAAACACTCATTGGTTTACTGCTGTCTTCAGTCACACATGTTAATTTACACTGTATTTAAACATTTTCTTCGTGCTTCCTTGTTCTAGATCTAAAATATGATAAAGTAAAAAGTACAGCTATACGCTAGGCTACACAAATATGCATTCATAGATATTAAGAGAAGCAGGAACCATTGTGACAGATTAACTTGATCTGGCATCTTGCTTTTCTGGTTATATGGCAAATCTTTCAAGCTTTGCTGGTTACCACTGTCTCTACTATGGTAACTGTTCAATACCACAGATATTGTTAGGCAGTATTTTACTTGCATATGCCATGTGTGTTTCTATGTATTGAGCCTTAAAATCAAACACTCCCTGACCTTTCTGGGACAAGCAGTTTGAACTACAGTCACACTTGGATTTAGCTGCTAGCCTTTACTACTTAAAATTCTCTAACAGAATTGCCATTTTCCTTTATTGACTTAGTATCTGGACTCAAACCAGACCTGCACCAGTGAGATACATGCAGTATGTATGAAGGCAGATTTTGAATCTCCAGGGTCTCAAAGATAGTTGACTTGAAAGTATTTGCTTATGCTAGGCAACAGAGAATATATAACCAAAAGCAAAATTTCTTTTGGATTCTATTCTTCTCAAATATAGGCACTGAATGTATTCTTATATATACTGTCTTTATGTTGTAAAGAGTTTTCCTGAACAATATGCATCTGTATGAACATGTCTTTTATTGAAGGATGGACAAGTGTTGGGCTGAAGTCAAAGAGCTTTAGATATAAATTGGATTGTGAAGCATAAAATAGGTATTAGTCACAAATGATACATCACAGTAAGACATCCTTTGTGCATGACCTTTCCTTATGTAGAAGGCAAGTGTACAGTCCCATGCTGTATTCTTCTTGCTGCTTGGCATGTTGGTATAAAGCATAGAAATACGAAACAATTTCAACCGTTTTCCTGTTACATAAAGAAATTCTAATTAAAGAAATATCTGCTCCCATGACAGTGACATCACATGCTGCAACCCCTAATTATATCAGTCCTTGGGGTTTGCCTTTTAGTTTTGCATTGACAGAGTAGAGAAATCTGAATGTGTGCATGAAGGGGGAAGGGACTGAGCTGTGCAGCTTCTAGGAAGCAGGAGCAGCAAATGAGGATCCCACACAGAGGTTTTCATTGTATGGTTCTTATGAGAGAAACTACATTGTGGAATAAATCCCCAGGCCATTGTTTGATTTTTAGCCCATTCATCACTAAGATGAAATCGTGGTAAACTAGGTTGATATTTCCCAGAGCGTAAAAATGGGTTCTGGTTTTCGCAAAAGGATCAAAATTTTGTCTGGAAAAACCCATTGAAGTGGGAGTCTTTTTTATTGAGCAGATTTTACCAGATAGTGTCCTTTTTCAGTATATGGTGTCATACAAATTATCCCCCAAAAGTTATATAGCAAAAGTTAGTTTAACATGCCTGGAATAGCAGCTGTAAGGATCATGATCTTTACAGGCAGAATGTAAACTTAAATATTTATAAGTATTTGTAACAATGTTTATTTCTATACTGTGATGGTATAACAAAAAATAGCTGCAGAATACATAAAATTTTCATGTGTTGTTTGCAACCTGAAAATGTACAGGAACAGAGCCCTTCCAAGACAAGAGCTTTGACATCCACACATTCAGGTTTGGCCCTAAAATACATGAATCATGGTGTTTTGGCTACTGAATTATAGAGGATAATAAGCAAAGGCAGTGCAAAGAGATTGCAGAGTAACATTACCTAAAGCAGTAATGATTTAGAAAGAAAATTCAAATTATTTCCTGCCATTTGGTGGGTGGATTAATTTCTGGGTTTGATTTTTCTGAGCTGTTACATGTTTGTGAGGCTTTCTAGATTTCTTTTTTAGCATCAACAATAAATCATAACACTTCCTAAATTCATTTTATTCCTGCTGAGAGCTAGTTATCATTTGAACTTTCAACCCCATTACCTGACCACACTGCTTTTATGTTTATTTAACCTATTTCTTAGCACAATGCATGAGAGAACTGAATATGAAGGAGAATTTTTTATAAATCGTATTACATTCTTTTTATTTGCAGCTGTTGTGTTTCTTGCTCTGTGATTATGACAGGCAAATATTAGTGTGGACAAAAAAGAGTAGGCACATATAAATAAATCACTAATTCTATATTTCGTTCTGTTTGATTGTAAAACTCAAAAGTCAGCTCTCAGTTTTTATCAGCAGCTGTTAAAGTAAGGCTGTAGTGGGAATTTCTAAGAAGTGTGGTCATACAGCCTAATAGTAAACCTGGAAAATATGGATTCTAACTGGTTGCATATGCATTTTTATTTTACCTTCTTTTATTATTTGAAGAACTAATCTAAAAGTTAGCCCTTCCTTTTTGTGTATCACATGGTATGCCTTTTTAATGTTGGGTAGTACAGAGTAACACACATGAAGCATAATTGAAAAGCTTTTACGGATGACGTTTTCTGAGAAAAAGCAGCACAGATAGCTGTACTGACTGCTGGTTTTAAGTCCACTTCACTCTAGAGTTCATACGTCTGGTCTTCCGGTTACTCTGTTATTTGCAACTGTATGAGTTATGCATATATCTGGACACAGTCTTTTGAGAATAACAAAAGGCTCAGTATAACTAACTGCCACAAATCTCCTAGGGATTTTTCCTCAATATCGTCATGGCATGCAAGACTCAGTCAATCCAAGGCAAGCTCTATTTGTTTAATTTACATATTGTTTATTCCTTATAATAAATTTATGTTCTTTCATTCTCAGATACCATTAAAGAAAACACCCCAGTTGTACTAAATACAACTGGGAACTTCTGTTGGAGAACTTCTGCATGTTCTTCTATGCTAGAAGAATAAAATTTTATGTAGGATTTTCATTTCTTTCCCCCACCTCCCCAAGTTTTTGTTTTTCCCCCATATGCAACAGGATCCTTTTATTGCTTAGAAATTTATGCTGTTGTATAAACAATAAGCACACAGACTGGCCTCATAATCAGAGAAATCCACATGAGCTTTATTTGTTACTTATAAAAATCATCAGACTCCTTTAGGTGTTCACAGGAGGCAACACTCTTAGATATTTTTGAAGAGTTCAGGCACATTTTCTTCTGGAATATGGATGATGTGATTTGCAATGGATTTAGTTAGACATAGCATGTTCCATTTCACTCATTCATTCTAACCTTAATATACACCTATTAATTTGAGAGACAGTGAAAAGCATAGAATTCAAAAATCCGTATGAAAAGAATAGCATGGGAGGACAAAAGAAAGGCAAAATATGAACAAGGGACAAAAAAAAAAGTTTGCTAAAAGAAATAGAATCCTTGAATTTGCTTATTCTTTTCCTGCTATTAACTAGATTTATGCAAGGTCACTGCAAACTTTGAATGAAGAGCTAAATGATAACATTTCTGCTTACATTGCATTGGTGGTAGAAAATTAAGCTCCAGGTATATTGCTTAATATGGAGTCAGTCTTTTTTTTTTTTTTTCAGTAAGTGTCTTATGGCCAAAAAACTTACTTTAGTGCGGAAAAAATATTAGTCCATGTCCTGGACTGTGTGCTGGCTCCTTTCCACTAAAAGGACCTATAAAGGTTTCCACAGTTGGCAGCTGAGATTTCTTCTGCAAGAAGGAATCGCTGGCTGAGGTAGAGCTGGCTTACAGCCACCTTGGCTTCCGTCTGTGCCAAATGGTTTTAAGAAAGAGATTTGGAATATTGTCCTTCAAACTGAACTTCCCATAGAAACACAGAGACTTGCTTTACATGTTTTTTAATAGTGTATGTATATTCATGGCTTATCTTCTTCCTGTGTGTAAGTCCTAAGCAGGTATTTATATCCTGTGTATATAAAAGGACTCTTTCAGCAGAAAAGTTGTGATTTTTTCAGCATTTAATAGGTGAAATTTCTTTTGAGTATGTATCTTTTCTTTTTGTAAAGAGTTGTTTCTCCCTTTATGTAGATGTTTCACTATTATTATCAAGAAACTGGGTACCTTTCCTTTGGGAAACTTATGCTGATTCCAGTTCCTTTTCTAAGACCTATCCATCTTAATATTTAATACATAACATCTGTAGCCTGTTACAAAATGTTGATTGAGACACAATGAAGAGTAAGTAGGTCTAGTTTATGGTTTTTGTTAAAGTAGGGATTTAATGACAATTCACACCCAATTATTTTGAAATCAAAACATGATATCTAAGCCCACAAAGAGAAAATAATAATATTAACATTTTTAGGTTAGGTATAGGATCCAGAAACACATAAAACTGACCAAAAACCCCCAGCAAACTTTGCTTGAAAAATATACATACCAAAGCTTTCACTTGTATTATTAATATCTTATGTAAGGAGAGAAAGCATGTTGGAGTTCATGAGTTTACTATGATATAGGTAAAGGGAGTCATCATTACAATAGATAATGCATAAAGGATTGCAACAACTACTTACATAATAGTTTGTAATTTATCCTTTAAAATTGTTTCCTGTTTTGACATGAAGAACATACTTGTTTGTTATCTTGCAATACATATGATTTTGTTTTAAAGCTTCTTTGAAATTTTGAATCTGACAAACATGGAGCACTTACTTCTATTTTACTAGTGGCAACCAACCTGAGTATACACACGCAAACTGTTATGTGACTGTAAAGTTACTGCAGGCAACAAGTGTTTCTGTGTGTTTGTCATTGAGAATACATTTTGGAGGTTGCATTTTCACAAAACAGATGTTGTGAAAGATGTCTCCTTTCTAAGTGTAAACTTATGTCCCTCCAGCAGGAAGAAAATGCACAACTTTAGATCACCCCCAAAGAAAAGCTCTCTAAGCCAATTTTCTAAACTACACTTATTTACTAGACTAATACATTCCTAAAAAACCCACAAAAACCCCAAACCCATTTAAAATAGTCTTGAGGTTTTGCTCACCATCCTGGTGTCATATCAAGAGCCCCTTCACCTCCATTGGACTGTTTGGTGGGGACTCTTTATCAGTGTATTAGAACCACACTAAGAATTTTTCTGATGGTACAGCACTGGCACTTCAGTAGCCATAGACAAGTACTCTTATCCTAGCTTGTAGGTTAGTGGTTTACCATTAATCTTTTACTATCCCCAGCTAAGCCATTTAATTACACTTCTTGCTTCGTGATGGCCAGTCTGGCCAGACTACTGAGAATGGACTTGTATTAGTGTCTTATGTTCTACAAATCTCTTACGATTTTATTACACTGTAGTGTGGATAAACAAATTTGTTCTGTGTAGATGTATTTACTGTGAAGGGTAGAAAGGTTGTGGCATATTATAGCAGGAGATGTTTGGGACAGATTTGCAGTTTCTAAATGTTGACATAGCTCCACTCATACAACATACCTTTTCCTAACCTATGTTGTATTTTTTTTCTATTCCACCTTAAATTTAGAAACCAGTAATCTTATCATTAACTATTTTGTTACTGATCTATCCCAGGAAGAGAGGTGACAAATTTTTTCACTTCTTACCAATCCCTGAGGCATTTTATCCCTAATAACATGTTATGTGAAACCCAAAGTGCCAAGGACCTAATCTGGGTGTTGTGGAAGATAAAAATCTTTGAAATACCAGTCTATAATAATTTTGTAGCAGAGTGGTAGGGCAGGGAAAAGGAGTGCTCCTGTATAGAAATATTCTTTTTAAAAGGCAAGAAATTTGGACTAAGAGAGGCGGTGGTAAGTTATTTTCTTTACACTGCCTTCTGTCATTCACATAAAGACGTGACCTACCAATATGTCCTGCCAATCTTTTGAAGTATATGTCTTTCTAGTTTTAAGGTGATTTGAAATGTTCCAATCCATTAAAACATTTATCATTAACATTCCAGATAAATAGTTCTTGTTGTGATTAAAATAGTTTAAAATGTTCTCTAATAGACCCAGAAGGGTAACTTCATTCTGCATTTCATCTTCGTCAAGTTTTTATATTCCATGTATTATTCTTCATAATTACACACCCGGAAGCCTGTTATATTCCCTTTGCAAAGCTGTTTGATTGAGAAGAAATTAAAATGAAAGGGAGAGTATGAACTTTTTGGGTTAGTACTAGCTACAGATGATCTGTATTGGATTAAAAAAATAATCCCAAGGTGTCGGTCAAGAGGTTGGGAAAGAGATATGGAATTCTTAATATGAGGCTGTAGAAACAAATCAGTTTGACCCAAGTTCATTGTGTCTGATGATTGTTACTATTTGGCAGTCTTTGGGAAACAAGCTAGTGGGAAAATGACTACATAATAAAAAGAGTTGAATCAAGCTGTCCCTGCACTTCTTATGTTCTTTTTCAAAGGATAAACAAGTATGTCGGGGATGTAACTAGAGCTTACTGAACTCCAGTGTTCACAATGGCCAAAATGTTGTTGAACAGACAACATATATGTTAATTGGATTTTGTATATGGAATATGAACCTGTTTCCTAAAAAGGACATGTTAAAGTAGAATAATAAATTCAGTTTTAAAAACCTGTAATGAAAGTATGCATTTGGTATGTTTGGTACAGAGGAATGCAGGAATATTTATTTGTTGATCAAATACCAGTTTTTATTGTGCAAATATTGTGTAAATACGTATTTACATTTGTAATTAATTTGATATGTTTGTCCCAGATAGGTCCTAGATAGATTTTCACTTTCTCAAAATATTTAGATTTATAGAATTTGTTTGAAAATTATCCACCAACTTCACACTAGGAATGTTACAAAGCGTGAGTGAAATCTTGTGTGTACACCATGGGTTATATCCTTTTGTCAAAAGTCCTCTGTAAGGTTAAAAAGGAGTTAATGCAGTGTGAGAGCTAGAAGAGAAATGGATGACATCATTGTGCTGGAGAAGATTTTAATAAATGACACTTTGTACTTCTGCATGAGAACATCAAAGGACAGAGAAGATGAATGCTGAACAGGTTTCAGGTTTATTTAATTATATTTGTGACTTTTTTGAATTTCTTTAAAAATGTGCTGAGTTTTGCTGTTTTGCTAGCAGTTCAAGATCGAATAATCATGGTTTAATTGTAAGCTTTGTTGTTGCCATTCTACTGACTTAGTGCTGAGGCATTTGTCAATCTTAAGTTTTGAAATTAACTTGAAAATGCAAAAAAAGAGAGTTTAACTCCTGGAAAATAAGTCTGTAAGCATATTCTCTAACATAAAAGGAATGTAAGGATCTGAATCATACTGGAAAAATGGTTAAATGTCTAGCAAAAAATTGCCAGATACAATGTTATGCAGCTTTAAACGCCTCTGGAATTTATTTCAAAGGATCCATTTTCTGTGGCATTACATTTTTGAGAGGTATTTTTTATGTCAGCTCATTTACTTCAATGAATAACATTAAATTACAATTTAATACCTTTGTAACATGAGTAGAAATATTATGACTAAAATTAGTTTATAACATTAGAAGTTTAAGCTGTATTGCAAAGAAACATGAATTATCCTTGATCTGTTGTTTACTCCTCATTCCTTTCACTAGCCTTTATATCAAATCCCTCAGATCTAACCTCTTTATCTCCCATCCCCCAAAACCATGATAATATGTTCCAGCAATCATCCCAGATGTGTGCTTTACTCAGAAATTAAACTGTAATATTTTGGATCATTGCCATAGAAGAATGTCAGACTTTAGGATGACGATTCTTTATATTTTTGAAAATAAAGCAAACCTGAGAACTTCATGATTGCTTCTTCCGGTTTGGCCCTAACAGCTAAGTTACCATGTATTCAAACCCTGTTGTTATCTCTGTACTTGATTGTTATCTTCCTGGGCCAAGAGTCTTGTGTTGTTCTATGCCCGTATAATAATCAGCTTAGTACTAGCTGCATACCATTCTGCTCAGATAATGTGATGAATTCTATTTTTTTATCTGTTCATCATTTTCTATGTGAAAAATGGAAACATGGATCATAACATGTATCTACCAACAAAACAACCCCCTAAACCCTCAACTGAATTATCTGGTTTATAACTCTACATGGTCCAGAGCACAGAAGTCAAGATTGCAGTGGTATAGTTTAGGGCAAGAAGAAACTGGATCTTGGCTGATGATAACAAAAGACTTGGCATGCTAAGTTTTAGCCTTGATAAAAATCCATGTGATACATCTCTACACACATGCAGACAAACACACACACTGTCATTTTGCTGATGTTTCTTCTGCCTTGCAAAAAAATCTATGAGTGACTGCAAGGTGCTACCTATGTAGAATACATTCCCAGTAGGATACTAGTGCTCTCCCAGTTACAGCTTCTTCTTTAATATTTTAATTGTTTATTTCAAAGGAAGTGAAACTTCCACCTGTTTATCCACATTCAGAATTTTCTTGCTCATGTATTGCCACAAAGTCCATGTTTTCTACTGACAGGTGTCCCCCACAAAACTGCGTTCCTTCTAAGTTAGTTTTTGTTGCTTGATGTCATTCACCTCTTGGAATGATCCCTGTGAGTACTGAGATTTGTCCTATTGTATTGTGTGCTGATAAATCATTGCAATTGAAACCTGTAGCAAAAATAAATAATAATGAAAATGGACATCTGCCTCTGCAGCTGAGATTTTTGTGTCTTTAACATTCGCATTTATTGTGAAGTTTATGGACATATTAATTCCCTAAATCAATAGGTAAATTGACAAACTCAGGTTAATACTATCAAGCTATTCTTCATATTACAGCTTTATTTGTTATGATGTATGATCAGCTTTTGCTGTTGTTAACTGCTAAGTATTAGCCAATGCAGTTGACTATTTTCTCCCACTCAGAATCAACAGCTGGTATTTTTGACCCTTTTTGATTTGATAGCCGAGATGTAGCTCTCTCACCTGAATTCCTTATCTTTGCTTTCTGCTAAAAAGTTGGAAAAGAATAGACATTCTTTGCCTCCTACATTATCTTCTGTTATAAGTTTGTGTAGTTTAATAAATAATAGTAAGTCTTTTCTTACTAGTTTAAGGTATTTTCACTGTATCAGTGACACATTACATTATGTTCAGATTTGAAAATGTATGGCATCTGAAAGTCTTGCACAAGTTTATTTTCCTTTTGTGAGTAGAGCTTCAGCTGGTACAGTCAGCAAGGCTGTCAAAAGGGCTATGTTGCTTTTTCTTTTGTTCTTAGAGATTTTTACTTTTGTTTTATAGTCTTATTGGCTTTCAAAATGTCTTCTGAAGTAGCAGGCTCTTTTATGGCCTCATCCTTAAGCTGTTCTACAGTAGATTTGCTCTATAGGCTTATACAGTAAACTATGACACAATACGGTTACACATAGCTCAAACTCTGAAGAAGAATATGTTGCTGCTAAAATACAATTAATTTTACATTTTGCATACATCATTGGCTGTATCAATGCAATAAAGTGACTTAAATCACCTATGTGCTTTACTATATTCTCCTTGCTCAGTCCTTGGATTTTTCACTTGATGTATCTGGGAATAGTTAACATGCCACAGACTGCTGTCATATTTGGCTGATATTGGATTAATCAGATATTTTCCCAGCTTGCAGTATTACGTCTATCCCAAGTACTCTTTACGCTGTGAAGTAAATGAATAAGCAGTGTCTATTTGCTGCATCAGTCTGTGTGTTCTTACCAAGTGTGCTAATGCACTATTTTCTCCTCCCCGTGGGATGCCAGTGATCTCTGTTTCACATAAGTATGCTCCAGGAAATGTCGCTGTTTAAACCACAGGCTCAGTTTCTTGCTTGCAAAAGTGACAAGGGTATGCACAGGAGCTCTGGTTTTGATTCCCAAAGGGTATGGTTGTCATCATTAGAGCTACTGATTCTATGCCATTTTCTTTCAGAATTCTGCTCATAACCATACCATTCGCTCTCCATTTGTCTGAATTTTTAGTGTTTGAGAGGAACACAGAAATTGTAGAAAGTCATGCAATTACTGTATGTCAAAAGCCAGTTTCAGATATGCAGTCTGAATTTTAAAATGCACTGTGTGACTGAGCAAATTATTTGCTAAGTGAGCTAGGTCCTTAAGTAAAGTTAGAGCAAATCCTTCTCTTGGTGCCAAGGATTTGCTTCAGCTGGGGCTTTAGTTGTGCTATCCAGAAAGACACCCTAAGTACTCAGGGTGGTGCTTCAGTCTGTGTTTGGGAGAGTAAGAGATGCTGACCGCTATGCTAGCTTTGGAGGATTTGCATTTATAACTAACACCCTGTGTTCTACAAGTGATCAGATATACTTGCTATATCCCACTGAGGCTGTAAGGTCTGCCTAATAGCAGTAAGAAAACTGAAAGAAAATTAAACCTGCAGGGCATCAAAGTGACTGGAAGATATAGTAGTCACAGTGCATAAAAGCACGGAATCACAGAATATTCTGAGTTGGAAGAGACACAAGGATCATCAAAGTCCAATCCCTGGCCCTGCACAGACACCCCAACAACTCCACCCTGAGCATTCCGGAGAGTATTGTCCAAACACTCCTGGAGCTCAGGCAGCCTTGGGGCCGTGCCCATTCCCTGGGGAGCCTGCTCAGTGCCCCACCACCCTCTGGGGGAAGAGCCTTTTTCTAATATCCAGCCTAAACCTACCTTATATAACTTTCTGCCATTCTGTCAGTTATTGCTAATTGATTATTGCTAATCAAAACTCTTAACACAAAGAGTAGAGTAATAGTATGTGGCATGCAGAAATGCTATGGCTCTGTTGTGCTACACTCTGTATGGACAGCTGGTTAGGAAAGATCCTACCCAAATGGATGTGGTATCTCAGTAAATGAGACCCCAAAAAAATTATGGTAAATGAAATAATAATTTGAGATAACATCATGTGATTCAAGCAAGTTGGCCAGGAACAGATACAATCTCTCTTTATAAGAGATGGGAATTGAACATTGCCTTTATTCATCCATATTTTACTTTTCTAAAGATTCAACATATCACAAATTAACAGGAGAAACAAAGATCACATCTTCTTATGGAGATTTTTTGTTTTGTTTCAGTATAAAGGAAACACATAATGAAAGGAGTATGACCAGTGGCATTAAAAGTAAATGGTGCAGTTCTTGATAGTCACACAATGTGTTTGGTCTCAGGTTCATGAGTCCAGATTCACTTAGGGAGGTGGTTGTCACAGGTATTTAGAATTACCTCCAGAGATGTGGGACTGCTTAGTTATGAGAAGTCAAGTGAATAAGTTTAAAAGATGGGGATATCATTTAAAAATAATGTTAGTATTCAATGCTGCAAGTTTTTGGTTTTGTTGTTGTTATTATTCTCCTAAGGTCCTTTTTAAATGGTGTAAAGGATTCATGCATACTTAGCCCTTGTTAGCTCTAGTTTATTAGGGGTCTTCTGCTGCCAGGCAATGAAAAGTGATTTGTCCAGAGGCAACAATACTCATAGAGTGAGATGGGGAGGATGCTGAGAGACACTGATGGGTACCATTAGATATTTCAGACTGGAAGTTTAGGTTAATTCTTACTTTGATCTGCAGCTATCATTCCAATTATGGAAAAAGTTGGGGGTTTTTGCACACTGCTTGTACACTGCTTGGTGCCATTTCTTGTGATGATGATTCATGACAATAACTTTAAATCAGATTTCATGGTTTTTTTTCAGACTACATCACTAGTCACTTTGACTCTTTAGCATGTCAGCTCCAAAATTAAGGCAGAAATATTTAATTCTTGCAGGTTTACTGTCAACTGATTTGGACTTACAGTTTTCAGGTAATGCAGCTACACTTCAACTGGAAAGCGTTAGTTCAGGATGTGTGAATGTATGCAATATTTGTATGTATGTGTGTGTTCAAATATGAATCCTTTGATACTGATGTAATTTACAAAATTACAGTAAACATTTGGAGTAGGAACATTTGAAGAAGATGCAGCTGTGCCTCCTGATGGCTTTGCTTTTATTAAGTTAGTAGGTCTTTTTGTGAAACACTGTTACATAGATCTGTATGCCTAGGACTGATGGGGGTTGAGCAGTGGATTACACCAAAGTCTGATTTGACGAATGTAGATGTCTTTGTATCATCATGTTTCAGTTGCTTGCCAAGTGGCAGAAATTAACTACCATCCATATTCTAACTTTTATATTATATTTACATATAAGGACAGTGAATAAGTCAAACTCAATAAAATGGTCTGGGTGACTACATACAGGCAGCTTAGCACATAATGAAGAATTATTCCAGTTTTATGTCTGATGATGACCATTATGCAGCATACAGTATTAGGCGAAAGATCTGGTCTTCGAAAACACTGTAAAATAATTACATTAACTCATTCATGGTATGCTTACTGCGACTGCATTGGATGACAGTGAGCATAGGATTTCCCCAGCATATCATGTAATGTCACCAAAATGATGTGTCTTGACCTTCTTCAATTCCTGTTCTTTGAAGACTTCAGTGATGCACACAGCACTTTTGATACAGATAGTCAGTCTGAGGAGGTTACATAAAGGATATTACCACTGCCAGGAACACGATAGCTTAATGTTAACTCTTTATCCCTTGAGGAATAATTTACTGCTGGGAAAAGAATGAGGACTGATGACTCATATAGCCCTGAGGCTACATCATCAAGAAGTCACTTAGGAGTCTTCTGTTGACTTACTTCAATTTTATATTAACTTCTTCTCTGTGCCTTAGTTACTCCAACAGTAAAACAGATGGGAACCTGGGGACTTGATGGCACCCTTCCAGCCATCCCCATCTGAAAATCTGAGGAGCTGCTCACCCCCAACTACAGTGCTGTGCCCCCAAAAGCACCAACACTAACCTGAGCCCAGAAGACAGCAACATTATCAGGACGGACCCCCAGGAGCCGTGGGGGGAAGCAGGGATGGACCTGCCACCTTTCCAGTCTGCCATGGCAGAAAGCAGGGGAAGATACAGGGGAACAGTATTTTGCCAAAGCCATCTAGCAATCCAGGGCTCTTGCAACCAGCGCTGGCGTGGCAGTGAGGATTAGACCCAGTGCAGGGATGCAGTGGAGATGGGGATGGTGGGGGGTTGCTTACACATGAATGATTCCATCACCCTTCTACTCCCAGTGGGTGGTTTTCCCATCCCTATCTCATGTTTGCTTTTGCAGACGACTTCCTTGAAATCCAGCCTGCAATGCCCTCTGAACTTTTATGCAAACAGGTGAGAAGAGGAACTGACATAGGTAGTACTTCACTTCCCTTCTCTCTCCTGCTTCCTAAAGGTCTGTAAACTGTGCTTGGAATATTTCTTACACATTTGCTTCTTATTAAAAGACCAAGGATCCATATCATAGCACAAGATGTTAGTGGCTGTGACAGAGAGAATGATGCACATTGGTATTTAAAAAAACAGGAGAAATAAATTTATGTTCATTCATTCATAACATCAACACCATTCACCAGTTCTGAATGGAAGCAAAATTAAACTGAATGCCCTGTGTGATACAATGCATGGCAAACTTTGCAGGGTTTCAGACAGCTGTTATAGGCAGCTAAATGACTTCTTTATAGCAGTATTGTAGTAACACATTATCCCTCTCAGAAAAATAGACTCAACTACTCTTCTGTTGAGGTATTTCTGCCTGTCAAACCTTCTCTTTCAGGAACAGATTATCAGGGCTACATATTCAATTAATCTGAAAGCTAGGCCTTATTGTTTAGTACATTTTTACCTTCAAAACATGCAAGAGATTTTGGTGCTCATTACCTATTAGCATTGAGGAGAGACAATAACCCAATTTATAAATTACCATAGTACTTATGTTTCGATTTCTTTTTTAATCATGGCAGATTCCCACTATTCCAACACTATTTTCTTGTTTAATCAAAATGTCCCTTTGATTACTGTATTTTTTGCAAGACTCACTAAATGACAGACTTTTATTTAGATGAAGGATAAGATGCCTTTATAAATACCCACATTAATTCTTAAGCAATTACGTTTACTGGCAGCAAGATTAATGTATTGTGATGATGTGACTGTGTAATAAAATCTCCAGGGTCACTCAGCCAATGCAGATGCTGCTGGCTCTAGATAGATTATTTAATGTAATTACTTTTCTAATTTATTTGTGTGGAGTTGGAAGTGTCAGGGTGATGGTTTGTAGGGGGACAAGAGTGTGCAACCAGTGTTGAAGCCGAGGCTGTGCCCCTTGAGATGTGCAATAGATACTGACAGAGGACTTCATTCCTTTGCTGATTAATATTAACTGAAGGAGAAATTAGATGCCAGTGCCCCCACCCCAACTCTGGTCCTCAGACACAACTTCCCATCTTCAAAACACTTAGCAAACATCATCCTGATGCTGATGTTAACCTTGGTCATTCCTTAAGAGGAGATGATGAAACTAGTTCTTTTTTCATAGCGGCTGTACCACTCAATCATTGTCTTGCTGTACTTTTTGAATTCTTGTTATTACCCTCCTGTCTGCTACAGACATTCCGTTGTGTGTTATATTAAGAGACAATGCATATAAACAGATGTTCTGCTGTAGCCTGAAAGTCAAAATAGCTGGTGTTGTCATTTTAATGCACTTTTGCCACCCAAAGCTCTTTGACTATTAATCATATGTCAGGCTGCTTTTTCTAAATTTGTTGTATCTTGTATTCATCACATCAAAAAGTCTGGTTTTTTTCTTTCCACAACCTTTTTCTTTCCCTTCATGTTTTGTCCCCTCCTTTTTAATGACAAAACAAATTCTGTCGGTTCAGTTGTGATCTGATTCATGTTCAGAGAAGGGTAAATAATGGCATTTATATAGAACTGTTTTAAAGCAGGCAGTTGTGTACATCAGTTGTCTTGGGTTTTAACTTTTATTTTTTAATTTTTTAACTTTAGGATATTGTCATGTGTTTTTTTCCAATTTTCTGGGTATTTTGTGTCTCTTATCTTTCCTGCTTAATCATTAACTGCCAACTCTGTACATGGTAATGTGTTTAGTGTTGAAAATACTTAGCACCAGTGTACCACCTCCCAGGAATCTGAAAGAGATTTACAACTGGTACTCAATGCAGGTTGTAAAAAATGCTGTGATTCTCTTTAAATTGAAACTAAAGCATAGAAGGGGGAAATGAACTGACTGAAGTCACTCAACCCATCTTTGCAGCATTGAGAACAAAATTTTGTATTCCCAGGCTTACACACAAACTTACTTTGGGAGCCCATTCCCAGTAGTCCCTGAGACCAGTGAAGGAACTTGTGTAGCTTCACAAGGCTGTAGACCAGAGCCTGTGAGGGGGTCATTCCGCAGTGGTACAGCACCGGCTGCTGGGCTGTAAACCTTAGTGCTTTACACTTCTGTTAAGTTGTGAAAGTCTTTCCTACTTGTCTCTCCTTGTAAAGCTCTCATGTTTCTGTCAATCTAATTTAATTAGCAGTTTTATAACTGTTCTGGTTTTGTGCATTGAGGCGTTATACAATGTGGCTATATGTCTTGGTCTCTGAGTTTTATAGCTGATTTGGCTGTAAAGAATGATGGGTAAGATTTGGACCAATTGGTGCTGCATTATATGCCACATCTAAGATGAAACTAGAGTTTCTGCTGAAATACTGCACTGTGGGCCCAGGCTATTTTTATTCATCTCATACTACGAAAAAGAAGGAAAAAAGGACAAGGCAAGAGTATACTGAAGTTATGTGCATTTTAGGGATGTCACACTGTGGGGTTTTCTGTGTGCTGAAATCATACAGGTGCTATCATCTTGTACAGAATCCATAGAGTTTTAATCAACAATCCCCCATTACTGATGAGCAGAAATTTCAGTACCAGTTTGGCCCTTTGTATTTAATTCCAGTATTAATTAGAGCCTTGGACAAACACCATTATTCTGCTCTATCTGCCTAGTTGCAGGAGATGAGGGAATTACCTGGAACTGAGGGAATTCTCTTTGTTGTGATGGTAAAGCAAGAGATGTGCTCATTCATATCTTCTAAATCTAAAGAGCTGGTTCTTGCATACATTTCACCTGACTGTGCCCTCTGCCACTGCTCTCATTTAGGCTTTATAGCTGGCTCTCTGTGTAGGGAATTTGTGCGCTGGGATTTGTCTTACTCTTGGATACATAGTTTCTTAAGGCCTTTGTCCCACAGACTGCTTGCTTGTGAGTAACTGCCTGGGAACCCCATTCTACGTGATGCTACTGAATGTCTCTCTGGTGCACGTAGGAAACATTTGCAAGTGTTTCCCGGTTTGGGGGGTTTTTTATGTGCAAAAAGTAAATAGCAAGCACATCATGATGCAATTTCCCTGTCCTGGTTCTTTTGCAAAAGAAAGGAGAGAATGATTATGTGAGAAATCTACAAATCTGTTACAAATCTATTTTAAAATACATCTGAGTACATTTACACCACGGACTTGCAAACCAGAAATTCATTAACTGCTTTGTATTCTGCTAAGATGGGCAAAGTTTTTCTCTTTTCTTTTTAATTAAAAAAAAAAGGAAGGAAGAAAGAAGACCTCTGTTCTTGACCTTGTTCATCGTTAGCATCTGCAAAGTATACAGTATACAAACCAGGTCATACATGGAGCCGTGTCTCAGTGTTTTGTTTGTATGCTTTGTTATCAAACATATCCTTGTATTTAAGTTAAAATAAATCAAAAACATAAAGATAAAAAATAACCAGCTTAAAGGTTGTGTGAGCTCTGATGTTCTGAGTGCAACAAGAGCCAAATGCCGTTTGCAGAAAACCAATGAAGCACAAAATATGGCAGCATGTGTCCCTCCCTGTGTGCATTATTATCTCTCACACATTATCTGAGGCACCCCATCTTGCACAGTCTGTGGCTGAATAACCCCCTGCTGCTGAGTGGATTCATGCCTGCTGTTCATTTTTGAAAAGTAATTTTGTACAATTATCCTGCTAAATATTGATAGCTTTCACCACTTCAGCCATGGCTAATTAAAAGACACACTGTGTAAAATTTTAATTAGGATTCACGTCAGGGTGAATAATGATAAAAAGAAGAATAAAAAAGGGAAAAAAAAAGAAAAGAAAGAAAAACAAAACCAGTTGGCATTTGTGGGATTTGTGGGAGGATTTTATTTATGACCTGCCGGTTTGCTGTTGAAGCTCTTTGTATCCTCAGGGTTATTTCCCCTCCCAGGTTGTTCGCAACTCCTGATCTGAGGGTATGGAAGGAAAGAGTTCCTCAGTGTGAGCCTGTACTTTACACATTCCCAGTAGAAGGTTATATTTTTTCTGCTGTATTGGTTGCTATCCTTTCAATTACGCAATAATGATTGCAGGAACCAGGCATTTCCTGGGGATTGATGGCCACTGAGCTGGAACCTTGGCCCCAAGGAAGAGAAGACAGTTGTTAACTTCAACTGGGCTTAATTCATATTCTATACATTGTTTTTGATTGCACATAAGTCAAAATAATCATAAAAGGGTAATATGTGTGAGAGAGGGAATGAACCCTTATTTTAACTTACACGGCCCACATTATTCCATTTGCTTGAAAGTGGAAAAATTGATGTAAAATCTATAGGCAGATACTTCTCATGAAGCAATGTGTAAAATTCTAGGCATTTGATTATTATGTGTCAGCTGCATGGAAGCTTTGGAAGTGTTTTCAGGCTTCTCTGATAATGTTAAAATTTAATGCGTGCAAGTTTTAATTTAAAAATTAATAGAAAAGGAGTGAACGAGTATCCATCAAAAGTAATTTACATTCAAAAAGCCACCTACATTGTGTAGCGAAATTTATTTCTATTTCGAGGCTGACTTTGTCTCCTTCACCCCTCTCCATATTTGGAAGAGTTTGCATTTAAGCGTTAGAAAATTACAAGTGTGTCCCTCACACGAGTAATTTTCTCCTGTGCACTGAAATAACATTACTTAGTGTTAACTTTCTAAGACTGCCACTTACTAAAGGCACTGCTAATATTTTTTTTTGCACCCGTTGACTAACAGACTACATTATGGGCTTTCTTCAGCGAGAAAGGTTAAAACCTAGGAGGACTTGTCCTCGCGGACAAAACTTTGAGATCTTAGAATGTTAATGAAAGCAACAGCTGGCTATAGCTCAGCCTTTTGGCAGCGTGTCTTTTTAATACATCATATTTACAGAAGGGACGAAGTCAGACAAAATATTTTAAAGGATCTTTTTTTACACTTGTGCTGCAAATTTATATTGGCTCTACTCTCCTCAAACTGTGAGAGAAGAATGCAAATTTTAAGTATTGCTGGCTGGAGTGATACAGATTATGTAATGTGAATCAATGAAGAGAAATCATCATTGTTTAGAGATAAAATTAACTGAGTATGCAGGAAAGGTGATTTGCATTCATAAAACACTGAAATTATTATCTTAATAATACTGGAAGAAGGTGTATAGGAAGGAAAGCTCCAATGTTAAATATTTGCCAGTTAAGCCTTTATTATTTGTCAGTATGTAATTTAGTTATGGGTAATTTATTTTTATTGCTGATTTTAGGGGTTCATTCTCTGTAATTCTCAGCTTGTTGAATTCAGCAACTCCTAAAGCTGGTGGCTTCTTTGAGCTGAGAGTCCAACCCTGGCCCATTTGATTTGTGCTTCGCCTAACTGTTAATGGAATGTGATCACAATATGTCTTTCAGCCCTTTTTTATCTTTTAGGTCAACATATAACCAGTAGAAAAAAAAAAATTACTTCATGTTATGTGAAAGCTATGTGTGCACCAATTTATGTATTTATAAATAATGATTGCAGACTAAATTTTAGTTTAATTTCATATTCTATTGTGGTTTGCATTTTTCTTTAGATAATATAAATATGATGACAGGTTCCTAAGTAACTGATTTACAGCTCTTCTGGAACAAATAATAATTAATATTCATAAATGTTTGCAACATTTAAACAGATGTAGAAGCCTGACATGACAGATACGTATACTAAATTGGAAATCTAAAAAAGCAAAATGCTGCTGTGACTCTGTTTTCCAGCATGAAGAATCCTGCTTTTGAAGTGGTTATCTTCCCTGGCAAAACAACAACCTCTGCTAATGAGCATGTTTGTCACTGTGGTACATCCGGTAATTTGCTCTTACCATGTTGTTATGGAGCAGTAGGGGCCTGAGCCATCAAACCCGTAATCAGTATGCTGCAGTACATTTCACCCTATCTAAGTTGGAGGTAATTTTGTGTTACCCACCTTCTGTCCACCAGTCCATTCAGTGGGAGTTGAACACACACTGGGTACTATTAATGCAAAATAAGAAGAGATCTATAGCTTTGGGAGCCTTTGCATCAATCTGTAACAGAATAGAATTGGGTTTGGCACTTAGATCGGTACAGAGTTAACATTTTACCTGCTGAAGAACAGGATCCCCCCCCGGATATGGAAAAATTTGGATAGTTTGGCTGCCACAGAACATGTAGGGGTGCAATATAAATATGCTCCATGCCATGGAATGACCTCTAAGCCTTTGGGGCTAAGCTCTGTCATGAATTGTTGGGTTTCCACAGGTTCCAGATCCTGCAAAGATATTTCAGCTCAGGCACAGCATGAGGCTGAGTTGTCTACATTCACACTATGCTGTTGCTGAGTTAAGAAGCTGCCAGAACTCCAAGGCAGGAGTTCTCTACCCTCTAGCAAACAACACTATGTATATAGCACACTGCAAACATGATATGTCTGTTGCCCTTAATTGTAACTCTTGAATTTCCTGCGGTTGTGAATGATGTTAGATGGCTTGTCCCTGGGAACAATATTGCATAGATTATTATAAGGCAGTGGAGTTACTGCCAAATCCAGATAGACAGGAGCTACCTTTATTGGAAGAATCAAAAGACAGAAGCTTTCCTACTCTCACTACAATTTGTCTGAAACAGAATATAGAGCAGGCATTGCAGAAAGACCATAGGGGATAGCTGTAAAAAGTCATTCTTTAGAATCCACTTTTTCTTGGTGCTGATTTACATATTCATTATTATACGTATGGCATGCATAATCTCACAGCAAACTCAGGGTAAACCTGTTGGTTACCATAATTTCATTAGCATATGTGTCACAGCAAGATTAAATCATATTAACTTCATTATTCACTTAATCTTACACCAATATTGTACCAATAAAATAATTATTTCTTCACAACATTTTGTCTATTACAAACTCTGCAGCAGTATCACTAATCACCACAGACTAGTCCTGCCCACAGACAAATAGCCTGGCATGCTCAATACTTTGCCTTTTATTGTTTGGGTCCCATTTAAAACAGCAGGAAATTAATGGTAGTATTGCTGCTATTTCCAGTCCTGTTAAGCAACAAGCATGCATTGTCTGCTTATCCTTATAAATATAGGCCCAAACTGTTCCAAAAGGCAGTGCAGGAAAATTAGCCATTTACAACTGGAAACATGCACTGAATGCCATGTGGGCTCTCTCATCAGATGACAAAACTTTACCCGCTACATGTAGATTTGCATTTGAAAGAAAATATTCCTTATTCCCCTGTGTTTGTGTTCTGTTGCCATATCTCAGCCCAACACTGTGATGCTGTTTCTTGGCACTTCAGATTTGATGTATTTGGGATCCAAATATATCCCTGGCACAATTTCAGCGGCATTGAAGTTTTAGCCAGGACCAAGTCAGTTCTTGCTATGTAAAAACCAAGCAAATAAAAAAATCCCTATGTCTCCTCCCCATCCCAAAACCAAGTGCAGAAGAAACCACGTTAGCAGAGTTAAGATCACTTTTTGTGTAAGTGCTGGTGGGTATTATGAATGTTTTACCTCTGAACTGAAATACACATTAGAGAGGCTGACTCTAATTTTCAAATGAATGAACAAAAACTTCCTGCATTTTTGAGGCTTTGCTCCTGTTTAGGTCTGTGCATCACTATATCCTAAACATTCTTTTTCCCTGACAGTTTGGTTTATCTAAGTCAGTATATTTTATATTAACAGAGGTTTTTCCTCCATCTTGAAAAGCTGGGATTTTCCTCCCATCTCTCATTTGAGAGATCTCTAATGCAATTGCCCTACACCTTCTAGTTACTCATTTCTTACCTGTTCCCACAGCTCCTCATTGAAGATAACATGTCTAGGCAGAGGGGCAGAAACAAATACATATATAGACCGGAGAATTTAGCCATCTGTGGAGTGTGTAGGCAAGAAATGTACAAATTCAAGAACGGAAACAAAAATGAATACATGTTGAAAGGGCATAAAATTGAGACTCAAAAGTTATTCAGAATGAGGTCAAACAAGGGAGGGGAGGTGATGAAGTATGAGGAGGGAAACTGAATAGAGATTCAGCTTGAAACAAAGCATAAGACAAGATGATAATGTTCTTGTCTGCCAGAAATGAACCAGAAAAAAGTAGTCCTGAAAATGTCTGAACTGGACCCTATGTGAACCCTTCTGGAAGAAAATACTGCAGCACATCTGCATAGAATAATTTGTAATATGATGATAATATATTCATAATCAATAATGGATTTTTGAGTATGAGCATCTTTCGGATTAGTATATATTCACTTTAATCCAGGGTGTAAAGTCATATATTCTTAAGAATATCACTGTCTAACTCTGAATTCCTATTTGAACATCACTGTCACTTTGTTTGGTTTGTTTCTGGTTTTTTTTTAAAAGAAAGACTGATATTTTATTTAGTACTGTGTAGAATAGGTATGCATGCATGGATAGCCCCAACATATTTTTGCTAGGATCTGTCACCCTTGCCTAAAAATTCTGTGCCAAATGAAAAGTGCTTTCGATTTTAAAATTGTTTTTTTTTAGAGATGGAGTTATATAATCCACTGCACTGGAGTTCATATGAGAATTACAGAAACTGTTACAACTAATCTATACACACTGACTAGTACTGGCTTAGTTTAAACAGTGTAACTATTTTTGTAGTGACTATTATTTCAGATTTCTTTGATTAACATCCTTACTTTAAATATGTTTTTAACTAACTTTGAATGAATAGTCACAGTAAGATGTGGACAGCTGTGAGACAGCTCTGTTCACATTCTAAACTGGTTTGCTGATTGTGCAGATTAGTGAGGGACTGTTCTCAAACTAGCAAATCCTGTGGTTTTAAAGCACCAGGGCTAAATTGAATCTTAAATTAAGCTTTTGTAATATTGTCTGTGAACAAATTCTGTTCTGCTTTTGGTCAATCTGGACCTATTCTGCCTGTGCCTACATAATGAAATGATTCCGAATTGAGAATTGCACTCGAGAGCTCACCTGAATAGAATGTGCTTGACTGGAGTAACTTAAATTGTACAAAAAAATATCTGAGTGATGTTGGCATCCATCGATTTACTGGCTTATGTCTATCTGCTGTTCTTTAAACTCCTATCTCTCTATTAACTGAAAATTTGTTTGATAAGTCTACTGAGCTTGAAGGAAAGGCTCTTTAAAAGATTACATGATGGAATAAAAAATACTGAAGCTTGCTTCAGAGAAAAAAAACTGACAGTGTTCTGCTGAATTCATCTTTTACTGTGTGAAGAATCTTAAAGGAGCTCACAGGCTTGTGTGAAGAATTTGTAAGAAATAAGGTTTTCAGAGTATTTTCCCCCATGCATTTTCTTTCATGGATGCTTTTCATGCAAGATTATGCCATTAAATTGACAGAAGTGTTCTATTTAGTTAGGTTTTACTTATTAAATGGGAGGATTCACTGTATTGGCTGTTTCTGCTCCATGCTAGGACACAAGCACCATCAGGTGTATGCTGCTAAATGTGCAGTTATCTGTGCATGCCATTGAGTTGAAATTTAGACATACTTTTCTATTTTAGTGAAATTCTTGCTATTGATTTGCTTTTAGTTGTTTCGTAGAAGTTCTTGCTACTAAATTATCTGTTTAGTGAAACTACTAGCAAGTAATCCAGAGAGGTGTTACCAGTATTCGAAGTAATAGTGAATTCATATGAACGAAGACACCTTGCCTGTTGCATATTTGTGTATTTTCCTTCTCTAGCATATGTAATTTTATGGAAAAGACTAATTGTTTCAGCAACTGTCTCTACATTTGAGTTTCCATGTTTGCATGTGAATAAACTGAACAAATCATAACTAAACTTGTTATTACAATAGTCTACACCAGGAGTTACTCCCATGTTTACTCTTGAATTTTAGCTAAGGCAGAGCATGAGTTTTAACTAAAAAGGATTACGTATAAAAGTATGTGTATATTGTTGTTTAAGAGAGAAAGAGTAGGCAAGAGGAATATTTATTTTTTTTGAAGTAGATTTCTGAGTAGATTTCCAGAAATCAAACATCAGTGTGAAATGAAGGTTACTGTGCTGTGTTGGCTGCACTCCATCCTCTCCATACACAGTCACGTACATCACCTGAACCTGCAAGAGCCATCATCTTCGAGAAGCCAGTGACTATCATTCAGAGGTTTTGTTATCACTAGAGAGGCTGGTGTTTTTTGCTAAACAGTACTGAGTTATGTGTGGTGATTTTATGATCTTATCTGGGGATTAGGGAGTTGGAGCTAAACTCATTTACCTTAGAGTCACATATTGGCCTCAAACCACAGTTCATGGACCATGCTGATAAAAAGCAAATGATTTTATTCAGTTCACATTAAATTCAAACTTCAGGCCCTGGAGACCTGCAGAAAGAATGTATTAACACTTATCTTACAGAGCTGAATCTTCTAGGAATAGCAATCCTTCAGCAACAGAGCAGAGAGAATGCTAAGACTTTCAGGAGTATGGCATTTTGTCCTGAAGGAAGCATTGCACTACGAACTAAATTTTGAATTTTGGGAGAGCAGTTTTCAGGGGATGTGTGTGCTGCTCCCAAAGGGTCATAGGAATAATATTTGTACACTCTAAAGTTAATTTAAATCTTAATTATCGCTGAAGATAAAATCTAAAGGGTGAAGTCCGTATTTGTTACCTGAGAAAATCCCTTCATATTTGAGTAGGTTCTTTTCCCAGTGGACAGAATGAGAAGGGGTGGGTGCAAAAAGGGCATCAAACAGAGGTTTTGACTGATTCTTAATAATTACACCCCACACCCCCACATCCCCTTATAGTACACAGAGTAGCAGGTTAATTTATTGTTGGTGATGTGTTGATTTAGAGCAAAGAAGCACTTGCCTGTCAAGTAGACCATATTTTTATCATCATTCAGTGACAACAGTGCACTAGAAGACATTGGAAAATTAAAACCAAATGATGACACACAATATGGAAATGGGTGGATGTATCACAGGGAGAAAGGAAGATACAGGAACTTTTTTCTAATGCTGAATCACTGTGGAGGAGTATATTCTGGATCCCAGCAATGAAAGAGAGCACATTTATCTCTGGATTTATATGCTCATAAATATCTCCAATATTTCTTTGGTCAATGTTTGAGTGTTGTAAATTCACAGAAAGAATAATAATGCACTTGTAGTGGAACAACGATAATCTAATTTTCTGCTATCCAAAAATGGACATCAGCATGTACAAATCCCTTTTCCCCCCACATCTGTGCTAAACAGAAAGAACTTTGATTTCACAGCTGGTCACCATTACAAACTGAGAACTTTCAGTGCGTTATTTGACTTTGTTTCTCCTGATCAGGTAAATGAGTGCTATTCCCTGAAATGATCAAAGCAGGAATGGAATGAACTTAAAAGATAGCTTAGTGCCTAACACCAGTTAATGTAACTGGTTTGCCTGTGGAAATAGACTGGTTTGTCTAAAATTTCAAAAAAAGATTAAACCAACCAGTTGATGATAGCATAACCAGCCAGAACACTGGCACTTACAAGCTTATATAAGCTTACAGAATTTTAAATGATATCTCTGTGTTTAAGAAGCCTGCTGGCATAACAGTGAGTGTACATAGCTAAGTCTTTTCTAAGTGTAGAGCATTTTACACTTACCTTTATTGAATTTAACTTTGTTCACTTTAGATTCCCTCCAACCTGTCAAGATATTTTGAATTCTCAGCTCTGAAATGTTTGCAGTGCCTCTAAAGGATATGTTACAGACAGACGTTATAATTATCCTCTATTCTTATGATCCATACTTATAAGAGAAAATATTTTTAAAATTGAGTTTAGAACACCACCCCTCCCACTTAAAATATTTTCACTGTTTGACAAAGGAACATTTTTCAAAAGTTATACATATACATAACCAGACGAAACTTTATATATATACTCTTTCTGCAATTTCCATCGAGGACATATACCAGTCCTTTAGTATTTGTCTCTTAATGCAGCAGTGCTTCACAGCTAAGCAAGACTTAGTCCCTAGGTAGTTTTGTACTTCTTCTGTCCGTGAATCATGCCACAGAAACATCACTGACTATATCACATGCTTGTAACACAGAATGCTGTACTATCAGAAGTAAGTCTAAGATTACAGAAGATCCACCATCTCAGCAACGTTTCTGCATTGACTGGGAACTCTTGGGGCACACAGCAGAAATATTAATTACTGGAATTAGTAAATCCTTTCTTCACTATTTATGCTATTCTTGATTCATGTAATGTTATGCCATGTTACTCTTCAACTGAAAAATCAGACATTTAACTATAATAGCCAAATGTGTTAATTCTCGATTTGTGAAGAATATGTTTCTGCAAAATAAGAAGAGAGGAAAATGAAAGAACCATCAAGCTACCTGCAGTTCAGTCACAGAGTAGGTGTTATGTGTGGGCAATTTATTCCATGGCTCTCTTTTCCTTTATACCCTTCTGCTTGTGCTACCCAAAAGCCAGCTCCCCTTAGCAGCCCTTTTTGTCCTGATTTTCACTTGTTGCCTGCTTTTTCTACCTAATATCATACTCCTTCTAAATCTCTTTTTCTAATTGTAATTTGCCTAAGATATGGACTGTGCCCTTTCCACTTTAAGTATGGCCATGCCATTAAATTCCTTCGCCAAGAATTCTGAAAGGCATAAAAAATCACGGCCTAGCTGAAGGAGCTGTGAAATGACTGTGAAATGGCTCCAGCTTTAATCATCGGGAACTGTCCTTCCAGAGAACACTTGCGCCGCAGCTGTGACACCCCACCTATCTAGCTGGCAATTACACAGATTAAATCGCGACATGAATGCTAATACCTCTTCCTGCAGAATGTTCTTAGGGCAGGGTAGCTGATACTTTTATAAAATAAATATTGAAAGTATTGAAAGATAATTGACTGCAAAGCCACGTCATCCAAGAGGTGAGAGCGCGCAGCTCCCCCTCACGCCGGCAACTCTCGCGAGAGGCGCCCGCGAGCCCCGCGCTGTTTAAAAAGGAGCGTGCGGCGCGCGTGCAGACTGCGCGCGGGAGGCGCCGTGACCGCCCAGAGGGAGCCGCTGAGGGGGTGACTGGCTGGGGCGTTGTCCCCTCAGCGCAGGGCCGTGTCCTCTGCAAGGACCAGAACGAGACTTCGAGACACTGAAGCTCTGGATCTGCGAGGCTGGTCAATACATGATGTGGTGATGGCCCATCTACACCAGAGGTGTTGCCAGCAGCAGAAGGGCCAAACTCTGTGGCTTGGTCAAAAGAAAGGTAGGTTATAGTTGTGAGTGAGTATTCCCCTTCTAAGGGGAGTAGAGGGTCCAAATGCCAGACCCTCCTCTTGGGGAAGTCTGCTGCTTCCTCAAGCCTAGGTTAAGGACATCACTAGGAAACTTCCTAACGTGGTATGGCCCTCGGACTATGGCCTGTTACTGGTTTTCCTTGTGTGTGGTGATGAAATCACAATGCGTAGTCCAGAGTCAGTCAAAAGTGTCTTCAGGGCCTTGGAACAGTTGGGGAGGGAATCTGGAGCACAGGTCACCTTTTCCTTCCAGCCGCAGGCAGCAACATTGGAAGAAATAGATGGGCCCATCCTATTAATACATGACTCAGAGATCTGCTGACTATGCAGCAGCACGCTGGAAGTTTTACAGAGAAGAGCCAGGGGCTCCTAAGATGATAGGAGTCACCAGGGAAGCTACTAGTACTTTACTAGTCCATGACAAAAAGGTTTGGTATTTGAAGTTTCCAGTATGTCTTTAAAATATCATTTCTATTTCATTACTGTTGTGAGGATTTTGTGTGGCAAAGAGTAATCACTTCTATTTAAGAGAAGGTACTTCACAGAAAGAACTTATTTCTAGGCTTGTGGCCACAGCCAAAAATTAGTTAGTGCATCATGGGCCTATTTCATATTGCAGGCTAAAGATTTCACAAGCAGGAATGATTAATAAAATGCTGAAATATTAGGAATGCATATTGAAAGTTGTGTGCTGTGACAAATGTGGATTTTCTAAAATGAATGATTTGATTTTGTGAAAACCTCTAAAAATCTGGTAGGAAATCTTTATTTCATATTTTCTCCTTTTGCAGACAGTGATGTTTGCAAGTGGTATGTTCAGTTATGTTAGTGGATTAACAAGGAACATGGGACATTGTTATGACTGGTAAAAACCAGCTTAACATGCTTCAGGCACTGAATGGACATTCAGCTATTGAAACAATGAACCCTGCTTAAGCTTTTGTTTTCCTTTGCCAGTTCTTGAAACACCTGTAACAAAAGGAACAAATAACTGACACCACTGCAGTGCAATGTGTTTTCCTCTTTCATTAGCTGGCAGTGCATAGATGTTAGGGAAATGTAAAATAAAGTTACAGATAATGTAGCTTTGTTGTCAGGTCTGTGGAATTACTAATTTTTAGAGACTACACGAAGGGCAACAGTGCATAACAGATCTGGCAGCATTATAATGTCATACTGACATTTCAGAATTGTAGAATATTGCATTTCTCCTGATGGCCATGAGTATCCTGCATTTATATTTCTTTTTCTACCCTTGTAACACGAGTTTAACATCAACTGTTTTATTAACATTATTTTATTATTCAACTATCAAGATACACAAACCCTGAGCTTTAAGATATGACTGTAAGCTCCACTGCTCTGCTCTTCTGGTGACACTGGTCTTTGATGAAAATGAACTAAACCAGATTTCCTTTTTCATTATTTAAGGAATTGTCTCCATTTCTGCCTCGAGATAATGTTTTTGTTCCCTGCAGTGATGAATTCTGTGTAGAATGCTTCCATCAGAAGCGCAAAAAGAAAAACAGATGTGTTTACATTGTCTCCATGGAGACACAAACACACAAGCTAAATTCACACTAACATCAGGGAGAAGATTCCTCCTACTTTGTCTTCCAGAGAAGGAGAACTGCAGTCAGAATATTTGAAGCAAATGAGACAGAATTGTCTACAGACCATTTTTCTCCCTTGCATTTTCAGCAGGGGATTCTTTGATCCTTCAATGAAGATTCTGGAATGCTATGATGGCTGCTTGTAGTTCCACTAGGATTTTGGTAAGAGTTCAAAATACTGTAACTTGTATGAATGTTTTACGTAACGATAAACAGGTAATTCTCTACAACTACTTCGTTCCTTGTCTCCAACATAGCAGTAACTGCAATTTGTTCGGTGAGCAAGTGTTATTAAACCATATGATGTTCCTTCTGTTCCTTGTTTGGAGGACCAATTACTAGGTTTTCATAGAAAACAAATATAAAATATTTTCCTATCATATTTTCATCCCTTTGCACGTGTCTATTTTTGTGGACCTTTACAAACCACTGTGTTTCTCCAATCAGCTGCAGTTTGGCCATATGACACATGTGAAAATTGTTTGAGGCTCATAGTGACTGGGAAAGGAGGGGAGAAGTCCTTTCCCTTTTCTGCTCTTTCTCTGGAGACCATGATTTGTTTACAAGTGACACAGGGCTGAATATATCTTTATAAAGTGATGTGTTTTTTTAAGCTAGCTGGAACTCAACTATGAAAGGAAGAAGAGATCTTACCTTGAGAGAGAAAAATAGGTCATACATACGTGGTGTCAAGTGAAACCTTGTGCAGTTTCATGTTCCACTCACCCAGCTGTACTTAGCAGTCTAGTAGATCACTGGGATTATAAATCTACTGAATATGGTTTATTCAAATATGATTTATCCTGTGATTCCTGCTGCAGTCACAGGAATGGACATTACTGCTGTTAGTGACTGCTTAGTGTATTAGCTGCTCCTTTTGTTTTTTCTTCTGACCAAATTAATGACTTTGCCACTATCTGCTGTCCAAAGATGACTTTTTAGGGGGCCTAGGGCATTTCTGAGGCACAGCACTTACCAAGGTACCAAGGTTTTTGTTATTTAATGCAGAACAAATTATCAGAAAATAGGGGAGAAGGAACAGAATCAGCTGAAATTTAAACACAAAAAAAAGACTATTATTGCAGTTTAGTCACCTAAACAATGGCGTTTGAAATTCACCAGCCAGTTTGGTTTATTTTCATGTGATGTGTTCACCTTTCCCAGTAAGCAAATGATACACAAGTATTCTGCACACTGACCTAGAGAGGCCTTTACTTCTGCAGCCACTATCAGCTTGTCTTACTTTCATGGCTACAAAGACACAAAGAAAACATAGATCATGCTCTATCCGTTCTGGCAGTCTGTGGCATCTCAGTTCCAAGACAACTTGTGGGTCCCAAGTGGCACTGGGTCTCGTGGTTAAATAAGAGAAAACAAGCCATATAGGTTATTTCTGCTGATATAAGTAGAGGAGCTCTTTTAAAAAATTAATACATAGGTACAAACTCACGATCAAACTTGGCTTGCTGTCATTAACTTCTCTTGCCATCTGCTGTTCACTTTAACTCATCTGTTTCTTCTGATGATGTGATCTCTTTGTTGTTGCACAGGGGTCTATGATTCTTTTCAAGCTTTAGCCAACTGTTTAACAAAATTAACAGTTTTGAATTCACACTTCACTTATCTCCATCAACACATTTAAATCAGGTTTAAGAAGATTTTAAAATGCCTGATTTGCTCATTACACTCAAAGCAGGGAGCTGGATGCATTGAACCAAACGGAGTCATGCTTCATATGTGTATATAAGATTTCTTGTGCTGATTATAGTTTTACCTTGTCACATGTAGGTCGCTTGGCTGTAAAACTATTAATGTCTCCTGGATATACTATAGATCCTATGATGATAAATTACACTCTTCCCTGGGAAAGTGTATTAAGGTTAGCTGTGCCCTTACCTTCCTGACAGTCTGAGTGTGGGCAGAGGAAAACAATTAGCCTATTTGAGAGCAAATATTTTGAGGAAGAAATTGTCCAGAGAAAGAGCTAAGCAACACTCCCTTCATGTAAAGACAATGTGGTTCATCTCTATGTTTATGTCTAAACAGATCAGTTTAGAATGATGAATGGAAAAAAAAAATATTTAATGATACTGGCTTTTCAAATTATTTGAATAATTTGATTTATAGCTCAGTCAGAGCAGGTTATAGCAAATGAGAAAGTCTGATGGTTGAGGGACGGGGACAGGGACAGAATCTGTCTGTATCAAAATAATAAAGCTTCTGAGTTCACCATCTTAAACTGAGGCTAGTGTTGCAGCTATGAAGGAGGAGATACATTCAATACAGGGCTTGGCAGGGGAGAAGTTAAATCTTTCTGAGGAATGAGAACTTGTCTATCCTTCAAGACAGCACTCAAATTAAAGCTAGTTGAGAGAATCCAGTAGTGGGACTATAGAATAAGAATCAAGTAAAATGACTAGTATAAAAGGTTAAAAGGGAAGAAGATTCCTTCTCCTTTCTTCTTGTTTTTTTGCCATGTTTCGCTCTTGTACATGGGCTGAATTGAAATGGGGCCTTTATTAACCAGGTCAAGAGGAATAGATTTTTAATTCCTTTTGCTTATGTTATAGAATGCTTTTATTTTATGGGCTCGACAAAGACCAGGAAGACCTTTTTTATCTGGACTTGATACATGCAGCATCTTTGCCAGCTGAAGTGGAGCTTGTTTTCTTTGACATTGGCTGAGCACTTACTTCATCCTCACTTTGACGCATTCTCTAGTTATTAAAAGATGCCAGCATTTCCCCAAACTTTTTAACAGAGTCATGGGATGATTCGGGTTGGAAGGGACCTTAAAGAGCACTTTGTAACTGATGTACACTAGGGACTTTTAAGTTTGCTGAGTTCCTGACATTTTAGTCAGGAACTACTAAACAACCTAAAAAGGTAATCAGATACTATTCTCCCCTCAGTTTGTGCTGAGCTACTAATTTAGATAAGGGAGACTGTAAGTCCCGGACCCTATTGCTCTTTTTCCGGATCATAATCTTCCATGTCTATGCAGTTATCTTTTGGTCATAACATTATCCAGCACTTTTCTCAAACCTGTTTTAAAGAATGGCACCTTAATGGCAGCAAATGTCATTATATCTATCCTGTGGCTAAATAATGAGGTGCTGAGATCCTAAGCAAACAGGCTAAAGGGTGATTTATGACTGCTGATCTGACTCATGCTATTGATGCATGAAGGTGACAGAACATAGCAAGAAGTCTTACCTGGTTAATTTAGTGAGGGGGAAAGTGAATGTGTGAGATGATTGTTCTCACACAGCTTAACCTTGCGCATCTGGTTTAAAACCCCAAGCTGGGACACTAGTCTCTCTTTGATTCCTACATAGTCAAAAGAGAGAAATAGTCCCTCCACTATCTCTTACAGTAGCAGTACAGAACAGAAGCCTAGTCTAACTCAGATTCCTGGTTCTAAATGGCTGAGATTTACTTCATTTATATTGGCTTTTTATTAAGAGTCAATGTTATATACTGCAAGATTAAACTGATTTGTCAGTACTGTTTCTGTCAGGAAAGCCAGTTAAGATGGAAGAGCCTCTGTACATTTAAAACAAGATTTGTTGATATACTGTGTGAATCTAAAGGCAAACCGCAATTATATGCTGATGGGTTGTGGACATTTTCCCTGAATATTTTACACAAACATGTTATTTGTTCATTCAATAAACCTGGAGCACTTCAAAGGAACTATTTGCATTAAGGATGAAACACAAAATTTTGATTGGCAGAATTCCATCATCATGGGTAAAGTTGTCAAGCAGATACATAAACATTAGGGAGCTAATATGTTTATCCTGAAGGGACAGCTTAAGCCAAAAGCATAATTTTTAGATGGAACATCATGACATGTTAGTGCATACACACCTATTGGTGGAAACAAAATGACCAGTGTTGGCTGGCAAGTCTGTTTTTGGAGGCCTTACTTGAAAATTCTGCACAAGCGAGTGTTCAAGTACAGGCTTCACTTCAAATTACTGCAGGCAGAAGCATTTATCCTTCTTGTTGTCATTCTTCTTTTACAGTTATAATGAGTCACAGTGTCTGAAATGGTTATGAAGTCTGAGTTGAGAGGAGGAAGTGGTAATTCCTAGATGAGAGCAGAACTGGTGTCTCTTGTATTATACTGCAGGAACATATGCTTCTTGTTATTTCTTAGGGTAAAAAACCCAAACAAGCTAAAGGATGAAGCTCAGTAAACACTGTGAAGCTGCATTCATGGGTAGTTACTCAAATGCATTCAGTTCAACCGCACTTAGACAGATTTTCCTTTTTATTTTTCATTATACAGTCATGTAAATGAACCTTTGTTTGTCTCAGTTCCTGTGAAAAGCTGCATATATGTAGGCAGTTAAGAATAAGACTAATTATTTATTTTCAGCTTGGAGGGAACAATAACCAACCGTGTAACTCACAAGCAGCATCACAAAGTATCAAATAGACAATAACAATTGAAAAACAATAGTTTTTCAAACCCTGCCAGGCTGTAACATATTTACAAATAAAGTTGTGCATAACCAACAACTTCATAAATACCAAGGTCTGTTTGCAGAAAATTACAAACAAATGTTTTATTCATGCCATACATAGTTTATTACAGATAAAACTCCTGCATATCTGATTGCAAGATCTGCTCTGTGTCCTTTTCTTGAAGGAAAGTGAGGAAAGCAGTTACAGTGGACCATATTTGCCAGCAAAATATAAATCCTCTGAGGGTGAGTGGCCTAATTGTACAAAAGCCTTTTGCTAGCTGCAGAACTGTTTCTGTGGAGCTATTTAACAGAGTTTCTTTTCATAGAACCTCTCTTTAAAGGGGGTGGGTTCTCCATTGCAGAGAAATCTTATGTATTTAGCTTTCAATTCATAATGCTTCCTGGTGCTGAAATGCAAAGGCTCAGATTGAGCTGAACCAGCAAAAAAACCTCCCCTAATTATGATGTCTCATACTCCATCTCCACCCAAAACCAAAAATAAAGACAAAACACACCTTGATTTGCTATGAAGAACAGACAAAGAAAGGAAAAGAAAAGAAAGAGAATAAGAAGATATGAGGGTATTTCTCTTCTTGAAGAACCCCAAAGATAAACTTACTGGCTTCTTGCTTGCTGTGGATGGGATCAACCAAAGTAGTGCATCCAAGGGATTCTGAACATCATTCTTTCTACTCTTTTGCATTCTGTTATGATGGCAGGTTTTTGAAAGGACATTAAGAAAAGGTTGGCAGTGGAAGGCAGGAGGGAAAGGGCCAAGATCGTAATTCAAGCCTTCAGCCTGGCTGTTTTTCCTGTAGCTATGGTGCAATGCCAAAACTGCTTGCATGCAGACTTCCAGTGTAATTCTGATCACACTCGCATCCAATAAATCTCAAGCTATGAGGTGCAGGTGATACAACATCCATACTGTCATTCTTCTCAATTTTATAAGCAAGATTCACCTGCCAGGTGCTGATTGATTGAATCATCTGGCTTTGCATTATAAGCACAAGAATACAAAGCTTGCCTAAAACCAGATAGGCGTCATCAGTGCAAGGCACTCATTGGATTCAAAGTCACCCATGTTAGCCTCAAAAATGGCATGGCAAAAATGACTGAGTCATTATGTCTCTTGTCATCCAAATGATTGTCTTCAGCAAAACATATAGAAGGAATGCACATCTGATTAGAAAACCTCAGTCTTTAGACATTAGCGAGAGGAAAGTTCTGCCCCATCACTGATAAACACTGTATTGATCTGTAACTGCTCAGGCACATCAATTCTTTCTCTTACGTGATAAGATTTTAGAGAAGAGAAGTAAATTCAAGAGGTAGTAGTGGTACAACTCGTGTAAGGGAAAAAGGTTAAAAACCCTCCCTTTTAACCTTAAAAAAGGTTAAAAACCACTAAATTAGTCGAGTTTCATTTTCTCTGTGCTTGTTGAGGTATGTCACAGGCAAGGGCAGGGATTGCTTTGACACTAGAGGTGTTTATCTCCAAATGAGGGACTTAGGACACTCTATTCTTTGCCAGGTGACCCAAGTAGCAACCTTATGTTCTATTACATAAAATTAATGATATTTTTTCAGAGCCTAAAGTAAAATGTGGATGAGCTGTGAAATAAGCACTTCTGACTCACTGTGCCTCTTTCAGCAAAAATTTCTCTGCAAGGCTTCTTCCTTTCCAATCTGCGTATATTGCCTTTGAATCATCCAACTTTCCCAAGCAGTGAAAGGGTGCCTGTGACTAATGAAGAGTGAGAGACTTCACCTGCAGGTTAATGTTTTCAGGAGTCCAAAGTACAGCAGAAACTGGACAGAAACATTTAATAGTGAAAATAGTAGATTCCTCAGAGATTACCTCTTCTGCTGTACTAGAAAAATGTAAGGCAAGTTGCAAGCTTTTACTAAGGATTTTTTTCTTTTAATCTGTGGCATTTCATATAGCTAATGATATCAAATAACACGGTCTGCATTAAGTTAGCTTCTGTGTCTCAGTTCAGGAAGAATATCTTCAGAAGTATTCTTAAGGCTGCAGTTCGAAGTTGTGCAAATACGTAGGGAAAATCCAACACGCATAGAGATACGTCCATTTACTCACTGCCTGTGCCATCTTAATACAGTTCTTTGTCTCTGCTGCCCATTGAATTGAAGATATCATGTGCAACGAGTTATGATTCGAGGCCCTCTCATAAAGCAGGAACTCTTAAGATGCCAGATTAGGGTTGTGTGTTCTACTGCTTGACTTTGTGGTGGGATTAATGTCCCTTGAAATCATGTCCATGTACATGTGTGTGTTCCTAAGATTAAAAGGGAAATATGCAGAGTACTCATCCCCTTCTATAAAAACAGCAGGGTTATGTCTGAAAACCCAGAAGTATAGAATAGAAGTCTTCCATCTGAACTGCAGAAGTAGCATTAGCTGACTGCGGAAGAACATTGTTTTTGCAAAAAGAGCAGAAGGATCAGTCCTGAATCGCAAAGTATATTATGAAAAGTTCAGACTCGTGGGTTTTTTCTGTTTAGCCTTTGAGAATAGAAGACTGTCTACCCAAAGGACTGTGGCATAGGCTTCTGGTACCATATGTTGTACCAGGGAGTGGAAGTGGAAACTTGGTGGGAGAGGCACAGAGAAAATAGAATTTTTCTGGATGAGTGGCTAGGAAGAAAAAGCATACAGCAGCAGCAGGTCCAGGAGGTGGGATAGTAATAATGTGTGCATTTCTCCCCACATCTGGCTTTCCTCTCTTACTTGTCGTGAGCTTTGTTATGCCGATACATGTGAGTTTTGTATTTTAGAAACAGCATAATACCTGTTGTTTACTGCACCCATTGTATTATACATATTATTTGTCAAGCGAAACTGTAGTGTAAACCTCCAAAGTTATTTTTTTTTTATACAAAGTTTACATCTCTGAATAGAAAATAACAGATTCTCCCACCAAAATTCACCTCTTATTTGCATGTCAGATCTTGAATCCTGTTTTATTCTCTCTCTGTGATAGAAAATGGAGAAAATGATAAGCAAGATTCATGAGGAAGTTACAGGGAGAATAATTTCTAAATTGTTATTAATTTTTTTTTTAAAAAAGATTTATTTACTGATTTATTACTTGCTGAACCTGATGAGGGATTTGTCATTGCACAGATGGATTTGAGGGATCTCTGGTCTGCATCTGGCAGGTGAAAGGGACAGTCGTGCCTGCATGTGGGGCTGTAAAAGTATGAGGAAGCAAAAGATACTAAAATAATAAAAGGAAGCACATATCTGTATTCTATATACTTCTGAATGGAAATAGTTGAGGAATGATAAAAACTGTAGCTCTTCTGATTTAGCAATGTCTTACCTGTAATATGCGAAAATAAGCTTTAGAGCCACGGATTTGCTGCAGTATTAAATTTCTCCTTTTGCAAGTAAAAGATGGTCACTGAACATGCCTTTTGGTATCTTTGTCAAAATATACATTGAAATGACAAATATGATGAGGTGGAAACCTGTATGTCTCTTTTCCACCCTCTAGCAGACTTGTTTAGGGCAGTTTAACTTTCACTGACATTGCTAGTGATACTTGTTAAAGATTTTTTCCTCATTTTTTGAAAACCAATCAGATGAGACAACATGTAGCATTACGGTAAATGTTTTACTGTAAATCTGTCTTTGTTTGCTAATGGCATTGTTGAGAGGAAACCTGCCCAAAGTAAGTGACCTCATCTGCAACAGAGTTCAGCAAAAGTGGAGGTGGTGGAAATTCTTGAAAAAAGACAGAAATTTGACATTTTCCACCCTCCCCTCTTAGCTCAGTACCAGATAATACAGACATCAGGGGCCTCTAGGTGGACAGCATCATCTGAGCAGGCAAAATGGCATCCTTGCTAAGGTACATATTCACCTGTATGATGGCAGTAGTAAAGTGAGGTGCTTTTGTGGCCCATAGTGTATATATCTCCTCCTCACATTACCAGAAAAAAAAAAATTATATTGCTCAGGATAAATGAGGAGTATAATTAACAAATATAGGCATTTGGCTATCAGGCTGTCAAATAAATACAATAAATAAAATGAAGTAGGGCAATAGTTGGAAATGTAAAGTGAAAAACCTTTTTTGTTGGCATTTTGTGCTTTTTGAATAGAGTCTTAACCTGGTATATATGTTATATCTATGCAATACACATGAACATCGTTAAGGAAAGAAGGGGAACATCTTCCTTCAGCTGGTGATTAGTTTAGATCATTTTCCCAAAGCTAGACTGAATCAAATTTACCTGGCACAGTCTATCATTCATTATTTACGAGAATTTTCAAAAAAATGTTTGAAAAGGAAAACCTGGAATTCGGTAGATTAATGATCACAAAAATTCAGTAGTTCATACAAGAATCAAACTGCAGTGAGAGTATTTACCTTTAAATTGGTGGTCTCATACAGCAGCTTCTGCCATATAGAAAAATTACCTTCTTTTCTGCAGTAGCTTGCCTGTTGGTTTTTATACAGTCAGTTGTCACCTTGATCCCCACTACTTTCTAAGCTCCAGCATTTCAACTGAGGGTTCAGTCTCTCAGTTTTTACTCAGTACCGCTTCAAGCAAAAGAATGCATTGACATCAGTGGGAGCTGGGCCTAAATAAGTACAGCAGATTCTGGCCCCTGAATTGTAACTCTTTGTGCAGTGTAATTTTCCATCTAGTTGGGACACACATTTGTGTAATTCTTTATGGAAGATCTTTGTTTTTCAGTTGTGCAGTGGAAAAATGAAAATCAACTAACCTTACCCATAAACTTATTAGAGCCATGAGGGCATCTGGGGGGAAGCTGTGAAAGCACTCACTGCTTTCCATTTGGATATTACATTATCTCTTGAATTTAACTGAACTCGGGTATGACGCTGGCTCTTCACTTTTATAATTATCAGAGGGACATAAATTCAGAAGCATGCTGGGTCAGTTGTCCTCTTTTCTCTTTAAGTAGTGCATTTACAGCACAGACATGCTCTCAGGTGATTGTTCTCTTACCAGTTATGGTATCTAAACTTTTTTTCCTGATAAATCTAGTTCATATAGATCAACAGTTCAAACAATGTGTTTTCTGGGTCTCAGGAGGAAATGTATGGCTCACTTTTGGTTCAGTAACTTACAGAGATTGAGTTTTGAATAATGTAAATGGGAAGCTGGTGATAATTTGTAATACTGTGAGTGCAATTAGTGAAATAAATACAGAGCTAGATTCATTTTCTCTGAAAAGAGGCAATCTGATTGCTATGCAGAAAGCACCTTTATTTGTGATACTGGCTGCTCATAATGTGGTTAGCAATGCACAAAATGGCATTTTGATTTGGAGCTTTAAAGAATTCTGGGATGAATAAAACATGAAATTAATTGCCAGAGAAGAACCTTTGCCAGACTAGATGAGATCTACTGTGCTGAATAGAAGCTATAACTTATGACAGAGCCTGTTCCACTCCCAAAGGAAATTATGTCAATACCAAGAAAGGTTAAAAAGCACTTAAAATAATGTGCAGTACCAGAAGTCCAAGTCCTTCCTCTTCGTATGTGGGTTGAGGGTACATATGTAGGTAGGTTGAGAGTAAACATATATTCATGTGTCCCATCATCCTGCAGCAGGTATTAGAACAGAACTATGTAAAACATCAAACTCCATGCTTTGTACTAATAAATTTGAATGAGTTTTGCAGTCAATTTTGACCTAGGCAAAGCTGGTAAGGTGGGAGAATAGGCAAATTTAGATGTTTTGATATTTGGAGGTGTTACCAAAATCCTCCAAAATATTTGGGATAAATAAGGCTCTGCCTTTTTAGTGTTAGGGAGTAAGACAGTAGTTTATTCTTGGCCAAGAGGTGTATGTGTGTGTGTAGCTGGCAAAGTTCTGGCCTCCACACAGACCCCAATACAAAACTTTTTCACTTACCTATACATTTTTAGCAAACAAAGAAATTAATGTTCATTGGTTCTAAGTTGCATAACTCTCTTCAATAGTTAGTGTTCTGTCCCCTGCTGGTTACTGATTTCTCACTCTTCATGCTAATCTGGTCCACATTCTTTAGTCCTTATTTCTTCCTCTGATGGGGAGTCTCCAGCTTTCCAGGCCTTAGTCTCCTCTGTATCTTCTGGTTACTCCAATGTTCCTGAAGGGCCATAAATTTAAAATCTGAGATGCCCAATCTTCAAACCCCTTTGATTTTGTTTACTGAAGCTTGTCAGAGTTAGTTTTAACAAACTTAATGTTTGGATGATTTAATGATAAAAAGTATCAATAAATGTGTGTGAAGAAACTTAACTAATGCTGGCCCAAAGTGGGCCCTGCATACAACTAATTAAAACCAATTAAAAATTAACTGAGAAAGTTATATCATTTCCAACAGAGGATCCTAAGTCCCTATGTGAAATTGTATATTAAATATTCTAAATATTTACAAAACCCTGCTGAAAGCAGGGAACACTCCACATGCCCATGAGAATCCCTGGTATCAGTTTAGGAATCTCAGTTTATGCATGTGTTTTTGAAAAGGCTGGAAGATTCTGGTTGTGAATCTCTAAGTAGATGTTGCTGAACTGAACTTGCCATGTCAATAGATGGATTTATAGGGGAAATTTAATTATTCAGTTCTGTGTCACAGTAGAAGTCCAGAAGAACAAATTGAACATGCATATATAATTTTAGGAAACAAATAGTAGTGAATATTATTTGAGTTCCATTATTTTTTACAGAGGTATTAAATTCAGCTGAGGTTTGTTATGGATTTGTCTTAAATGAATGCAGGAGTAGTTTTACTTTTTTTAGCTTGTGAACAAGTAAATTTCATTCACTTTAATTCATGTTGTCTTTTATACTTAGAGTCCCTTTGAACACCCCTTGAAAGCAAAATCCAGAAACAAACCTGTTTGGAACAAAGTAGGAAAAAATGCTATGGGGGAAATTAATAACCAAAGGAAGAGGAGCAACATTTATCCTTCTTTTGCCAGGTTCTTACACAAAATACACACAAACTCCTACAAATCTAGAGCCGTAAAATTTAATATTCCGATATGCTTTTATAAATTTAAATAAAATTTAATATTCCAATGTGCTTTTAGAAAGCACAGTAAGAGGTTGTGTGCATGTGTCTGGTGTAATATGATATGGAGGAAGAGAAGAAAGAAGATCCTTTTAACCCTCCTGCTCTAGTGAATAGTGCCAGAGAACTCACTGAAAATCACAATCCTTCTGGGGGCTGTGACAGGAGGGAGCCTTACTGATGTGGAGTATGGGTATGCAATCTCAGTTATAGCTTAATTCTTTTGTTTGTAACCTGAGTAATAATAGATATGGAAGAAGGAGATGAAAAGAAGTTTAAAGGAAGGAATGCATGAGTGAGGATTTTTTTTTCAAAATGTGTGTAGGTTTCATGAATTTCTATTTATTTCTATGTAAATTATGAATTAAAGGTAAGAAGCTTAGGGCACTCATAGGAGCATCCAGCAGAGGGAGAGAGAAGCAGAATATTTAGCTAAGCAATCTTGAAGTTAATAAAACACTCGTACCAAAGAAATTTTTGTATCAATATTTGTTACGCTTTTATTGGTATACTTTAGCTGGATGTTGTCTGCAGATCTGTGAATACTAGTGAGATGAAGTGTCTTTTAAGAAAAGAGAGAAAGAAGGTAGAGATTTCTACTGAGAATTGCATATCCATACCCCAGATATTCAGGGTTTTGTCTGCAGTGTAATTAACTAGAATTTGAATTCTTTCACATGTAAATTAGGTCACTGAGAGCACTGCCAGTCTTAATCCTTTTTCTCATTGTTTACTAGACTTTGCAGGTTTACAAGCTATCTTTTAATTGGAAATTCTTCATATTTAAATATTTGGTCTTTTGTGTCTTTTGAGCATTTCACTGCTATCACATTATATTGTATGATGTAACTCATACCACTATCGATTTCATTTGGGGTTAATGATTATGCCTTCTTAGACTTCTCCGAGGCAGCATTTAATAGAAGGAGAGTTCAAAAAAACTGTCTTACCTTAAAATTTCTAGACTCGAGTACTTCCCCATTTTATGAGTATTGAATCTCTGTATTTGACCTATTGCGCTTATAATAAATAAATGAAATGTATTTGTTTATGAACAACTTCAGCTACCTATCAGAGCAGGCATGAAAAATTTTCACATATTAAGATCTCTCTAAATCACAAAACATAATTATAAGCCTGTTTGAGCCATTTTAGCTCAAGTATTGTGCATCAGATCTTCAGCTGTGGTCACCGCATGTGTGTTGTCTGTGGAGGTATTCGGTTTACATCCAGAGGTCTAGAGAGTAGTTTGTGGCTATTGATTTTTTTTTTTTTTTCGCTGTATGGAATTCTCACATTTAATCTGTGTACAGGCGGTATTTCAAAATACCAAAAAAAAGAATGCGTGCAAACTGTATGTGGGGCAGCTGTGAAACAATGTGATTAATTGGCTGAGTTAAGAGAGGATGGTTTGAAATTCTCTGGACAATGTTATGTGTCTCTGGATGAAACCATAAAAGCCTTCTCCCTTCTCCTCTTCAAAGGTCACACGTACCTTCTTGGGACTCTGATGCTTTCCAAAGACCAAGTTGTTTACACACACAGATTATTACATCAAATCAGCACATGGTGCTGATGCAGCTGTATGGGTATCATGTTACTTGGCATTTCAATAGCTGTTCTCCACTGGAGAGATGGTTTGTCATACTGGTAAAATGGTTCACATATAGTTTATTGGTGTCCATGATAGGGATTGTGCAAGTATAACATATGAATTAAAGAAAGAGAAATGAAAAGCCCAGCTCTTTAAGCCATGTACTTTACACTGGTTCAAAACCTAGGTTAGCTAAGCATAAAACAAACCTAGAGGCAGGGGAGGAAAAAAACCCAAACTCTTCATTTTAAGTAACATTGTGGTGGGCTCATGAGATATTAATTGAATGTAAACTGACCCAGTGACTCTCTAGTTTGTGGTTTCCTAGACGAATAGGGCCAGAAGGCACACTGAGAAACCATCAGAACATTCCCTGAGTTCCAAACCAGAATGACTGTCCTTTGCAATATGTTTGCTTGGCCTGTACTTAACAACCATCACAATGTCCAGTTCGTGACCTGTCCCCTTGTTTTACTTTTTCTTGCTATTAGAATAGGCTCATCCATTCCCCCCACAGACTTAAAAGCTGTTACTGTGTTTCCCTTTGGTCTCCTAAGACTGAAGAAAATTAATTTCAGTCTTTTGTAGTGGGTCTTTGTTCTGGTCATTCTTGTTCTCCTCTCCCTTCTCTCCGTATTTTTCTTGTGTTTCTTGATATTTTTTTGGATGGAGTTGATATTACATTCCAGCAAATGTAATTTAGGTCTTGGCAGCACTAAGGAGCTCCTTAGGTCTTGGGGGCAGCACTAAGGAGCCCAGAATAATTATTTTGCCTTGCAGGTAGTATTAGCCTTTAGGAAAACCAGAACTATGGTTGCACTTTTTTGCAAAAACGTGACATTTTTAATGTACGTTGGCTGATTTATGGGGCTCTTTTGTACCATCAATTTGGCCTACATGTCACATATAGCTATCATCTGTTTCATTTCCATTGCTCCTCTTAAATATTACTCCACTTTTCCAAGATTTTTTTGCATTGCTATCCTGTCTATGATCAGAATGTGAAGGTACTTGCTGGTGGTTAATCGTACACCATGCAGTGCTTTTGCTGGAAATATCTACTTGTCTGTCTCTGGTGTTTGGCAAGGAAGCAGATCTGGATTCCACCTGCTCCTCTCTTTGGACTCCCAAGCGGGAAATATGTGTATGCGTGTGTGTGTATGTTCTGATAAATAAGATGGAGGATATGAATTTATTTCTCATGGAAGATGAAGATTTTGCAGAGGTGCCATCTGTGTAACGTAGCACTGTACCATCCAAGAATTGTGCATTTTTGCGAACTCCGTTGTAGAGTGACTGCACTTCTCTTTACTCAGACTGATCTGATATAATAAGGTGTGTAGTGCTCTTGCCAGCTCACCTTGTATCTGCTCTAGCTAGTGGACCTTATGGCCAGGTAGCCATTTTTCTCTTCTAAATTTGTTTTGATTATTTTGTCAAAAGGTTAATTCTTAAATCTAAAGATTGAAAATTTTGTTGTCTTCAGGATTCGCAGGATGTATCAATACAAAGCTTAATACAATTATTTGAAGAATGCCAGAGTGAATAAGAAGACATGTATGTTTCTATAAACTGAGAATGTGATACTGCTACTGTTATATAAAATAAACAGCGAGAGAGAATTTTTCTTCAGTTCTGACATTTGAACAAGCCTATTAAGAACAAGTCACAAGCTATTTTGTTTTCAGCCATTCAAACCTGCCCAGTTTAGACACATTGCTTTTTTGCTTTGTGGCAGTTTGAAACCGCTTTGTTCTGCATCTGTATGGTCATCTTGATTAAATTTTAATGTGAAAGCCAGATGCATAAGGCCTGGCAAACTAACAATCGGGGATAAGGTCACCATCTGCTCATTTAGTCACAGCTTTGTGCTTAGAATTGCATTTTACATTCAATGACGGGCCCTGAATGGCTCTTACAAAAGGTCAAATGAAAACAGGAAACCAACAGAAGGCACCTCTCCATTGTACAGAAACTTGTTGCAGAAGTTCTTAATGTTTGTGTCAAGCAATACAATTTTTGTTTAAGATAGAACCTTTTCAACCATCTGTACCTTGATTACAAGTCTCAAATTTGTTCTTTTTGTCAATCCATTAACTTTCCTGAAGCATTCTTGGAGATGCTTTTGGCTTTTACTCTGCTTTCAGAATTTTCTCAGCTCATTACATGTCACTGATCTTCTGTACTGTACTTTTCCTCAGCCCGACAGTGTTTTCTTGTACTGAAGAAGATGGGACTGACTGATTCTCATGGTAACCCAGACCCTCCTAAGGTGGGAACAGTGACACTGTTAGGTGTTTTTAAAGTAGCCAGCCGGTTCCATCATTGCTATTGTTCCTTGCCCCTGCTTAGGAAGAGTAACCATACTATGCAGTGTTTCTCCAGCAGAGCCAGCCACTTATGGCTATACTGTTCCTTTACCTTGTCTCCACCATTGAATGCTTCAAGCTTCCTTATTAAAGACCAAATATATTCCTGTCCTACATGGACTTACTGTCATCTGAAAATTATTTATCTCAGGAGCACTAAGTTCAGAAATTGAAGCCAAGAGAGGTCAGATCTTTAGGCTGGGAACTGAAGCCCATATCTGTTTAAAGACCTGTATTGCTATTTTATCGTTACACTCTTGTCCTTGTTTTCTTTCTCTTTTTTCTTTCATTAGGTACACTTTCTCATTGGCAGCTTGACAACATAACTGTGTTTCAATTCCAGATTAAGCACCTTCCACAAAATTAACTTCTTAGTAGTCTTCTGACACATGGCTTGACTTGTGTATCTGTGAATACTATGAGCATTACTTTGCAACTAACATTAATGCTGTGAGTCTGTTGTACCTGGACACTCAGTGGTTCTTCTAATGAGTGATCTAGAGAAGCCCAAGTCACCATTCAGGCTTACTTGTTTAAGATGGAAGTTACTCAGCAGCACTCCAGTGACATTTTTAATGAAATGCCAACAAGCATGCATGATGCCAGGTGCCAGGTTTAAACCTGGTGCCAGGTTTAAATTTTATGTATTAGAGGGTTCTTCCCATTCTTCTACCCTACAGGCAGTTAATGCTGTTGGTTAACACATCTTCATTTTAATATAATTTATTTAATCTTTTAATGCATCAATTCTTAATTAAAGAAGAATGCAAACTAGTAAGATTGGGAACAAATGAGTTGGTTTTCTTTTAATTAAAAATACTTCCATATGAGGAAAAGCCTCAGAAAATTCCATCTGGGCTGGGTGGAAATGGGCTGCGTCTCCCAGGTTAATCAAATTCTTTCAGCCTTCTTTTACTATGCCGAACAGGACAAAAGCCTACCTCTTTTAAAGCACTTTGCATGCTCTCTTCAGGCAGGATAGGTGGCTGCAGTGAATAAGATTGATGGCATAAAAATTTTGCACTGATAGCAATGCATTTTGAGTACCCTATTAATGTACTGTTCCATATTCATGGGATTTTTTTGCAGTAATGTCTATGTTATGGTTAAAAATGACAGCAAAACAATTTTTTCATCAGCATTGGAATTAATGAGGCCTAGTTCATAATGACACCATGTCACTACTCATCCTAGTGCAGCAACTCACATCCTTCCACAATGCTGCCAGTTCCATGCCACATTTCCCTGCTCCTCAACATGTTATGCAGTGTTTCTTCCCGTTCCCTTGTCATTTATACCATGAGAGGCAGCATGTGCTGTGATTGCTGCTAAGTGTTGTGTGCTGGAATCCATGTGATAACTGGGTAAGCACAAACCAAAATAAGGGGCCTAAAGTGGAGAAAAATGAGCAGAGATGGTTCTCACCCCTTAGGAAAGACTTAGTCTCAGTTTTCTTTATTCAAGTCTTTAATTTAATGAAGGTTGCAGGAACTTCTTTATTCTCAAGGTGTCTTTCTGAGTGTCAAATATCTCTGAAATCAGTGCAAAATCAATTAATTGGATTGAACCAGAGTAAAATACCATGAGATCTGAAATCTGCTAGATTCCAGTCTGCTTGAGAAATATGGACTGAAAGCAACAAGGTCATAAATTTAAAAAGGATTGAAAAGTCTTCCATCATTATGATACTGTGACCTGGCTCCTTAGTTAACATGATTGCTAATTAATCTGGCAAACTTTTGGCTTGCAAGGATTCCAAAGAGAAAATCAATGTGTGTTGCCTATTTTTTCCACTTTAGATGATGATCCACTGCATTTCAGACACATTTTTCTTCTTTGCCTTTCAAATTAACATCTTCCAGGCTATTGTAAATTACTCTTCCTCTGTAATTTCTTCTTGCCTGTGAATATTTGAGTTGCAAATACACGACACATTCCTTTTTTGTATGTTGTTCTGTTGTTCAGGATATGTTATGTGTCCAATGGGAATATGCTCTTATGCATTTACTGAAAAATAGGCAAACTATGGTTTGCCATTAACCCTAAAACCCTCTTCCTATTCCAAGCAAAATCCTCCGTAGAAAAGTGTAATTTCTATGTTCATTTCCATGTGAAGATTGGAGGTGATATCCCCAGGAAAACATTTTTCTCTCTTATTTCCATATGTGGGAAAATCTCAGCTCCTGTGTTGGGCACACTTGAAAGCTTGTGATCGTTCATCAGACTGTTCTCTTTACCACTTTCATACGTATTTCTCTTTCACTGTATTTTTAGGCAATCTTTAGATCAGTAATACTTATTTTTTGAGGAGATGGGATTTGTAGGTGAAAAAGTCGATTTCTGTTACTTCGCTAGCATGAGTGGCGATGGTCAGTTTAAACACTCGCTAGCTGAAAAAATAAAGCAAATTGCAGTAAGTATTTGAAAAGCATCAACTGACAAAAAAACCTGAAATAGTGCCTTGTAAATGAAAATGTGAGCGTGTAATCTATTTGCTCGATTTTTGGTTTGGTTTTACTTTGTGGCTTTGGGAGTAGCAGATGAAGGAAAAGATTCTGCACAGATACTTCCTACTCCTGGCTTAATCCTTGGCTTTGGGGTGGCTGTACATATTGAGTGTAAAACAAATTCTCAAATCCTGTTATTTGTGCCATCTGAGTAAGGAGGGAGCAAGACACATCATGAGGGAAATGGAGAAAACAAATCAGGTACACTGATTTGGTTTTGCCATCTCTTTTCTGTTTTGATTTGGGCTTTAATTAAAATTTCCTTGAATTTTGAGCTCTCTGAAATCTGAAAATCTGGGGAATTGGTGAGTACTAGTTACTAGTATGTATTTTTTATCTTAGGGTTATGATCCTGTTCTTCTAGTCAGGGTAAATCCTACTGATTTACAAGGGAGCTGAAACTGACTTGTCACTACACAGCACACTGAAGTACTTTATACTCCAGGTATATGTGTCACCTTTCAGGAATTTTTAAATGCTTTTTCCTTTTTAAAATCTACTGTCTGATTATCATGGTATTTTAGTTGTATAAAACCTACAAATGTGTAAAATGTTTGTTTCTGTGAGTGTTTATTTACTATGTTGCATTACTGCTCATGCTGTAACCATTGCTTCTGGAACCCAAGCTGAAACACCCATTTTTGTTAATACACCTTTAAAGTTTCCTATAGCTCCTGCTGTATGACAGGGTCTCTGTCAGCCTTAATGACTGCAATTGCTATACAGCGCAGTGGCCTCTTGTCAAGATTTGGGTGGTGCCACAGAAGTGCTACAGAGTCCCATGTCAGAGTATGTTTTACCCCTGGAAAGATCATCCTATTTTTAAGAACATATTTGTTATGGAGAAGTACTTTTGAATTCCTTTTTGGGGCTTGGTTGGAAATTGTCAATGACATATATACTTCCATTCTCCTGAAGTTTTGTTTTGTTATGGCAAGTGCATATGGCCCTTTTGGTCATTCAGGTGCTTGATAATGCTGGGAACTGAGGCACAGGGGTATGTGGCACAGCCCTCCATGTCTAATTCCACTGTCCGTCCCAGTGCTGCTCCTGCTTTAGGAGATGGGATGAAGCTGCAGGCATGGGAATGGAGGATTCATTTAGTAAGTACTTGGTTTACAAGGACTCATTGCATAAAAGAACATGTAGTCTGTTTCAAGTGGAGATTTCGACAATTTACCAAGATTTTGTGCACTTCTTCTAGCTATTCATTCAGTATTGCTGCATTGGGTGGCCTGCGCTTTCCAACCACACCATGTGGTGTTATTTAACTGTTTGTAAAGCATATTTGTCCCTGCAAGTCAATTTTCATCCATATTTTTCTAAGTGTTAACATTTCTTTGTAGCATAATTTTACTCGTATGTTGATACATGCAAGTTTTTTAACCTTTTGAATGTGGACTCATAATTTTCATCACCTATACAAAAATGCTGCAATCCGAAGACAAGGCTTCAGAATAGGTAGGCATATATTGCTGTTTGTGCAGGCAGGGGAACTAAGCATCGTGCTTTTAGAGTCACATCTTGAGGGAGCAGAACTGCCATTAGATTCCCTCCAGCTCCCACCTCGGTAACGAGCCAATCAATCAGCACATTGTTGTCATCCATTCCGCTTTGAAACACTTTATTTTCTGGTTTAGATCCAATTATTTTGAACAGAGCTCTCTAAAAAGGAAAACACTTTATATCAATTAGTAGAAGCAAACTTATGTTGTGTAGCTTTGCAAAGATCCTATTTAAGATTCTCAAGTAAAGCTAGGACATGTACATATTTTAAAATAGAACATAACGTGTCACATATGATTGTGGCAGAAGGGGAGTTAAAATGCAAAAACATTATGAACGCCACAGATGAGGCTGTGTGAAAACCTAGGAATATTGATATGTCGCCTTGTTACTGTGCGAGAAGCTGTGGGAAAGACTTGTGCAGCACATGCTTTGCAGCACAGTTTCTTTGGCGTAACAACAATTGAGGGGCAGCCTGCATGATTTGCTGCCCCTGAGGCCTGACAGGAAAGAGCATAACCAAATGTCTGACCATCCAAGACACAGGCTCTGACTGACCGGCCACTGAACAGCTGAGGTGTCCATCATCTCTCACAGAACAGCTGCCCAGTGGAAGAGATCGACCCCAATGGGCCAAACAGCCTATGCTGCCTCTTGTCTGCCTAACTATGTGCAGTTGTCTCATGTGCGATAGGACCTTTGCTGCATTTTGGGACACTGACAAGGAAAGGGTAATTGAAAAGAGAGGGCAGGCAAAAATAAATTGACAAGGAGGTACAACAGAAGAGAGAAAAGACAGAAAAGCTTGGTCTTTGCTATTCTAAAAGGGAGAGGGCTGCAGTGTGAGTGGTGGTATGACATTATAGGATTGGTTGGGAGTTTCTGAGGACAAGAGAAGCGAGAGATAGTGTGAGGGAAGGGAACATGGGGAAGATGGCAGAGGTACAAAGTTATCTCAAAGTAGGGAACATGAGTTGCTTGACAGCAACCAAGGTATGATTATGGAGGCACGACCTGCATTAGAAATTCATGAACAGAATATCACTGCTCGAAACCTTGCATTGGATTAATGAAGAAAACCACTTCAGATGTAACAGTTGCCTCCCTGATAAGGCAACCATATGTGTGTATGTTTTTGAGGCATTTAGCCAAGAAGGAAGGGATTTTAAGGATGTAAAATAGTTTGTATTCTTAAGAAGAAAAACAGATGTCAAACATCAGGTAGTGTCATGGGCATCACTTGCACAGTTCACTTCATGGAGGATAGGCTCAGGAAGTTTCTGTGGGAACTGGTCATCCCCCTGTGTTGGTACTGGTAAGCACTAGAGGGAAGCTAGGTTGGTCTCGCATTTTTCACTATTTGTAAGACATGTTTTCTCTCTACTAATTAATAATTTGTTACATGAAGGAAGGGCTCTTCTATTATCAAAACTGTTGTGGAGGAAAGTACAGCTGTATACCAGAGTAAATGACATGGTTGATACACTGTGACCCTCAGCCTAATCTGAGACAAAGGAAATTTCACAATTGGCATACCTTCTCTTAAGTGAGAGGAGTTGAATGTGGTTGAAGAAACTTAGACACTCCTGTGTAATTGTGATGGTCTTTAGCTGAGGTCTGAATTAGTTCATTCAATCATTATGAAAGCACAGCATCATTTTAACATGCCGTAGTTCTCAGCAGATGGAGATGTATTTCAAGCTGTGTATAAGTTTGAATGAGACAAGGCAAGCATAAGGCAAACATACAGATAAGTAAAAATAGACTAGGACCCAAAGTGCATTTGCTTTTTCTCTTTATAGTTGAAATACTGTTTGATGACTATTGAACATCTTGTCCTCTTTGAAGCATTTGTTTTCTATTCCATGAAGCTAATTTGGTCACATTTCAAAAAAAATGTTGCTCTGTCTTGATTGCATTTCTTGTTTAATGGGTAGATCTCACTTGTAGGGTTTCTGAGTATAGAAACTAGAGTTGTGAACTATAAAGGCATTGAAATTTTTCAACAATGAATCCAATAATGAGGATTAATAATTATTTCTGTACTGTAGGCAAGAGAGTTGTTGTTGTTGTTGTAGGCAAGAGGCGTGTTGTTTTCTTACCTGGCACCACAGAATGATAATCTGGCAATGGACATATGACTTTTACTGACTTTCATAAGCCTTGGGAATATGAATGCATCACGTGGTACATTTCACAGTCCATAAACACTCAAACATTCACCATTTCTTCCAGTCCTCAGAAAATAAATTCTAAGGAGCGCAATAAAGCAGAGAAGGTGTATTTTTAAACTGATCTATCTCTAAGATAATAATAATAATAATAATACTTTGGATGGTTAATGCACCTCTTTTATGTACAAAATGTGGATACACGTGCATTGATTGGATTCTCACTTGGTGAAACTAAAGACTATAAAGAGACTTTGTTCTTTTGTAAAGAACTGTAAGGTCTACGAGTGAAAACATTGCGTAAGAGCTAGGTATTACTGTCTTTTATTACTTTCTTCAAAAGACTGCCAGGGTGTCAAGGGAACCAAATATGTGGAATGGTGTTCTTGTATTAGAGACTAGTAAAGAGTCAAATAAATAACTGAAGTACTTTTTATGGGTTTACTTACTTTGAGACATTTGAATAATATAATCCCTAATGAAAATGTTGATGAGCCTCCTATTTTATCAGCATTTGTAGACTCTATAGAGAGCCTTAAATAGCAGGGGATTTATAAATTTTTAATTAGATTTTGATAATTTGTCTTGGAGTACATGTGTATTCATGAAATCTGAAATAGCACAGTTAATCAGAAGGATGGTGCTCAGCACTTCTACAGCCTCAGTTGCGTGTGCAGCTGCATAAATGTTTGATTGCAGTAACTGGTATTCAGAAATGCTTGTGCTAGTTTTAAGAATGGCTATGCGTATGTTTGGCCAAGTTTTTTGATTATGATAGGTTGCACAATTTTGGCTACTTTTTAAAAAATTGTCAAATACACACAGAAAAGTATGATTTAAGTTGTATGTACATTCCCTACGACTGTGGTTGGACGTAAATAGGGAATGCAAACATACCTGATTAGTTGATTGCAGCTGAATGTACAAGTTATCTATGTGCTGTTATTGAAAGTATTTGCATAACAGACATGTACACCCAGTAGTAAAATAGTTTCTAAAACTGGAACTCCTCAGTTCCAACTGGCACATACAGTTTAGGAATACAAGAGACAACAGTTTTGGAATGTAGTAGTCTTCTAAACTACACTTCTTGAATGTATAATTTATCATTTAGAAGGGCTTTCCATCAGAAGGTTGTTTTGGCACTGAGGTAATAATGTTGTGTATTGGGAAAGGACGGAAATGAATCGTTCTGTAGTTGCTGGGGAAATAGCTCTTTACTTAGCTTGAAAGCAGGGACAACGCAGGCTAGAATGGTGTAAAATTGTAATGAATCCTATGTAGTATCAATCTATCTTCATGACAACAGATCCAAACTTTGCAATACTTCAGCTGGCATATAATGAATATGTTGTATCACTATGCTAACAAGCTGCTTCAATGTTTTTGTTGATTTCAAAACACTATTGAGGGCATGGAAGCTGTTTGCTCCTCTGTATCTAGCTAGAAATGAGCATGAGTGGATGTGACTGAAATCCTGTATAATAATCAGTTTAGATTTGTGCGAAGCTAGATTGCTTTTTTAAAAACAATTTCCATTCTGAAATGGGTGGTAATGATGTAACTGAATACATTAGCCAAATCAAGTTTTTAATTTTAGCATGAATTGCACAGTATTAACTATTTTAGGATTGACTAGCAATGGACCATGTGTTCTTCAGATTATGATAGCTGTTTTAAAATGAGCAATTTTGGCCCCTGTTAATGTAATAGACTGTTAATGTAACAGGCCAATTTTATCCCTCATGTAACACCCAACAGAAGCCTGTTGGATTTACATCAGACTCTGATTTTAAAGTTTGGGTTTTTTGTTTTGAGAAACCATTCATATTGCACTATTCTTCCCAGACATGGCTGTGTAGCTTTGGAGTATCGTACAGGTTTGCTAAAACCTTGACAACCAAGATCTGATCCCATTCCAGAGATTCATGCTTGCCAGCCTAGTAAGAACATGGTCAATTATTTTCCTGTTAATCCCACTGCATTTCCCTGAGGAGCAAGGAAAAGACTTACTTCATTGCCTGGCATGTCAGGATTTTGTAAATCCACTGCTGCTATTTCAGTCCTGATGCTCATATGGAGTGGGAAAGCAAGTCTTGAAAGCCTTGTCTCCAGAGCTGTAGAGTACATACATCAGCGCTTGAAAAACATATTCTAACATTCATCCAAGCCCAGTAAATAAATCATATTAAAGTACAAAGGAAAATCTAGCAAAAATGTACTTTTTCATTACATTTCACCAATTTATTGCATGCTTTTCCTGGACTATCTGTTTGAAATATGTCATCACAAGGGCTAATCTAGTGGTAGCTAATCTAGCTAATATGGTACATATAACAAATATTTCATATCTATAAGAATTTGGCTGCAAACAAAAAGTTTTAACTCTGTGTGTGTATTCATTATCTAAGACTGGCTATGATTAAGTTATGTAAGTGAAGTTTTCAAAGCTTTCTGTAAAAAACAAATTCTGTGTCAGTCAAAGGCTGCTAATGGTCTTTTATTTTGAGCTTTTGAGCAAAGCCATCACCACTGTTCTTATGCACCATTACAAGAATTTTTCCTAATATCTGATTTCCAAACCACAGCTGAGAACATCAGCTCTGGTGAAGGCTGATGAAAATCCGCTTGCTTTGATACCTAAATAAATATGATTGGTCTATGTGTGAGCATGGTGTATTGTGGCTACAAATACATGAAACCCATAGCTGTCTTAGAGTAGATTCAGATGATTCGTTCCCTCTTTTGACATCCTGGTAAAATGGAAATTCAAGAAAAAGAAAAACTGTAGAAAGAAGAAAACCTCCACAGCTGTCTCTCAAGAAAAAAGCCCCAACCTCTATTTAACCACTTCATGGTATACCTGTATCACCTTCAAGGGTGATAGAAACTTCCTCACTGTTGGGAGATAATACTTGATTAGAAGCTCCAAGGTCCATTTGGTCACACAGTACTAATGATAGGCTATGCCAGGTACTCTGCTTTCCTTTGCTGCCATGGGGAGGAGTTTTTTAAGATAAGGTTGTTCTCATGTTACACTGTTGAAAAGAAAGCTGCTAATCTGTTTGACAAATAATAACTGGTACCCTGGCCTCCATCTGATGCTATCGTCCCATGAAATTGAATGAACCTATTCCAGCTAGCATGTGCTAAATATCTTCCTGACAATAAAAAAGCAGTAAGGTGTAAAGAAATGTAAGAGCCTTAGCTCTTATCCACTCTTTACCAAATATTATACATAGCTTCACTGGGTGTTTCTTAGCCTAATTTTTCACTATGAAGTCTTAACAAAGCTTTTTGATTAGGTCTTGTTTCTCAGTCTCTTCTCTAACTGATTTTGGTTGCAGCATGGTCAAATGTCAGCTAATGAACAGCAGCTACAGATAGTTGTACAGCTGTATGTATTTCATAGATTTTTGCACTGAAAAATTGCAGACAGGAGGCTTTTTAAAATTTAGATTTATATCAGAAATCCAAGGAGTTTTGTCCATTCTTCTATAAGTGTTTTATTAAATGAAGCTGTAGCTTTTAACGTTAATGGAAATTTGGAATGTGAAATAAGGCCCAGACGCCAAACAAGGCTTTAACCTATTAATGATCTGCCATCTGGTGGCCTGACTTGTTTGAGCTGTTGCACTTCTAATTCCTACTGATGTAATTATCAATGGCTTTAATATGCTTTTTGTGGTTAATGAGCTTGGGCAGGAACAGCATCTGGTCTACTTCTCTCCCAGACCTTTTGCTGTGACTCAGACTAGACCTGTGTGATCTGCTGGTGGTCAGGCCACTTGAAAAATCAACAGGGAACTTCCTTTGCTGAAGGAGAAAAACCTGTCCTGGCCTTATCTGGATTAAATTTCCCTTTAGCCACCCTCATTTGTAATAAATGATGGTCAGATGTTGTTTTACCTCTCAGGTGTTACTGAGATGGATGATAATCCACTTTTGTCCGAAGTTGTCATGCATCAGTCGTATTTAAAGCTAAAAAGCTTTGAAGTAAGTGCAGAATAATTGAGATTTGTGTATATTGCTCTCCTGTCCTTTCAGTTCTTCCTTATAGCCCAAAGGCATGGCACATTTACAGACTGGTTCAGTTCTACATTTCTGTAATGGGTTTAGCTACACTGTATAGCACCTGATCTAAAGGTATGATCCTGTGTTATTCTGGGGTTACACTTTATCTGAGACTGGAATCATTGAAATGCAAAGGAAGGAGATCAATATGATAGAATGGCTGTATGTTTAATTAAATATTTAGAGGGGATGACTTATACCAGTGGCATAAGTAAAAACTTATAGGTCAAGTGTAGAAACTGTAGCAGAACTGGCGTACTGTCCTTCTGCATACCAATGTTCTCTCTTCCTCCAGGAAGGAAGATTAGTACGTGAACACTTGAAAGTCAATACTTGCTGCCTTTGAAATTTCCTTCAGAATTAGGACTTGGACACACAGTTTTAAGAACTCCACAAATAAGCAAGTAGAATCTAATGAAAATGCCTGAACTTTCTTCTCCTGGCTAGCTAGGAATTCCACTTGTGCAGAAACAGCAAATGAGATGAGAAGGAATGACATACAATCAACTGCATTAATTGTATCTGTCAAGGAACTAGAAAGAGGGAAGAGATACAAATATAATGTACTGCACAGTCACAGTTGTCATAATCCACTATTATGCAATTACACCAATCCTGTATAAAAAGGTATATATTTTAGGAATTGGTTGTTCTGGCTAAAGGCTCAAAACTGCCCATTTGTTTCCACTTGTGAAAAGTACATGTGATCATAGGTATCAATATTGCTTGGAGATTCCATGAGTATGTGTACCACTACGCTAATTTTCACATATTTCATTCATGTCAAAAATGCACAATGCAAGAATGTGAAACAAGAATATTTTTCCAGATTCTGTAATTGAGTTTGGTTCAGTCTGTATCCTGTCTTTTTAGTACCTTTTACACTAGCAGCTATTTAGTTGATGAGCTTTGTCTTACCATTCCAGTCCAGTATGACTCTTGGGGGGAAGTGGTATTTCACAACCTCATTATTTTGATTTTATTTACCTTTCTACCTGTAAGGGGATCTACCTCAACTGCATGATTACCACCAGCTATTTTTGCACCTCTGTATATATCGAAATTGAGCATTAAGTTCTTTGTTCTAAACAGCTCTACACACGTGACAGCCAAATTTAGGCTTTGTTTGTATCATTAAAGCTGGGAAATTCTTAAAGCTTTTGAAGAATTGTTTGGGACTTACATAGCTTCGCGGTACACACTGTGAAACAAGTCTTCAATTTTGTAGTGATTAGACGAGTTGCTAATATGCAGAGAAAACTGAGAGGAAATTATATCCAGGAGGTGGCTCATTCACACTGTGTCACAAATTATCCATACCTTCTGAAAGAAATATCAGTTATTTAACTTGGGTTCTCAATTCTGTATTCCAGATTAGCCATCGTAAGGGAAAATGAAAAGTGAGAAATTTATTGGAAACTTTGCTGCTTTCTAGGAATGAGACTGAGACCACCAACTCACTTACAGCTGGCTTCCTAAGAGCTATAAAATGAAAATTAGTTTTGATCATTGCTAAATTCTACTAGTGTTCTACATCTGAACTGAAAAATTCTGTCCAGGTCCCAGCCAGCTGAACAAACCATCCTGTATAAGTAATTGTTGACATGGGTTATTTTTCCCCTGCTACAGAATGTTGAAAAAGCAGTCATATTATCTGGGAAATGTCACAAGAAGTCTATAGATTTTATAAATAAATAAATAAATAAACTACAGTAATTAAAAAAAAAAAATCAGATGAGACTCTTTAATGGCTGATGATTGGATGAAAACTTCTCTGATTGAAGATCAAAACGGATGGAGTATCAATCACTGCTGGTTTTGATTAAGTACCTCACTAATCTCTGTCACTGCATAATGATGATCCTGGCAAGCAGAGTCTGATTGCTGCAAGAAAATAATTTACATTAATCAAGTGAAGTAAGAAAGATTCTGATGTACTTCGCTTTTCAAGAAAAGATGCTGATGTCTCATACTGAAAGAACTCAATGGACAATACAGCTTTAGATGGAAAACCCTGACAGAACTAGTTTTAGTGCTCTGTATTCTAAAAGCTGCCAATATGAGCGGCCACTTTTGCTCTCACTGACCCAGATCCAGATTTCTAAGCTTGCTATAAGCAGTTCATCAACAAGTCAAATTTAGTAGGTAAAATATTGTAAGTAGCAATTAACCTGAAACCAGCCTAACTTAACAGGTGTTAGACTTCATAAAAGGAAGAGACCTTTGCTCTTCTGACCAGACTAAAGAGACAGCAAATCTTGCCTCCTAGATATCTTTGTTATTTAATAATTTCTGGAGATTTTCTTCTTATTTGGGGATGAGAAACTAAGAACATCTACGGTAAATTGTTAAAATAAAGCCAAGGCTCATAATCTACAAATACTGTTGCCCTTATACCTCAGTTTGCAGATCTCTGGAACAGCCTCTAGCTATCACTTCCAGGTTTCCAGAAAACGCTGATCACTGCTGGAATCACAAAACATGAGCTTCTTTGCAGCATAAATCTCTTTGGAGCTTAGATGCAAGTAAGAAGGTGTGTGTCTTGTAGCTGCCGAAACCACCAACCTTCCTAAAGAAATAATTCACAAATGATCCCCATAGGAATTTCAAACAAGGTTTCTTTTCCATCTGTTAGTCAAACTGATAGGTGTTTGCAGGGCTTTGTCTTGGAGCTTTGCAGAAAAAGCAGCTGAATATAAAAATCGGTAAATGTACGCCTCATCAAATCCAAGAGCGCACTGTAACACATTCGTTCATCTACAATGTGAGCGACTTGACCTGATTTGCAGCAGGGCCTTGAAGCCAGCTCTGCCCTGTGGCAGGACAATGGCCAGCTAGCAGTGCCCTTGGCTCATCTGATGGAAATTCCTGCAGTGGATGCACTGGATGCAGAGTAGAAGTGGGGCCTTTTAGCACGTTGAGATTGAGGCTGAGGTCCGAAGGGGTTGACTGAGGTAATTCAGTACAAAGTGAAATGAAATTAGGTTCTTCCATTCCATAAGTAGAGCACCCTAAAAATTGGCCTGTCCATCTTTGTGACATAGACGCATTAAACTGTTGTGGTAACTGTGAAAATAACCAGGATGTGAGTACATAATTCATTGCTGTTGTAGTGCCATTGGAATCAATGATGTTACCTAGGAATTAATTCTGGCTGATGCTAATAAAGCTATCAGCAGAGGTCAGAAAAGAATGTTTCTCTTCTTGGCCATGGCTGACTGAAATCCCTCTCCTGTCATTTAGTCAGCAATTGTAAGAAGCTACATACACAAGTAGTACAATAGAAATAATAAATAATCCTCCGTACAAGGGATATATTGTCAAAGATTCAGGGAACACAGCAGTTTATTTGAAATAGCAGTATATTACTAGTCTTTACATTAACAACATAAGAAAAATGAACTCCATTTATCATGTAACTTACCTGTCTCAAGTATAGTATGTATCAGGCCTTTGTATTATGGGTGAACATTAAAAACAAAGCAAAGATGGCTTATCAGTTATAATAAAACAAGGCAAAGAAGACTTCAGAGACATTTACAGTCCGAAGCCTTGGATACCATCGCTTCAGAATCCTGGCTGAATGGAATTGAGTGCCGAATATTCAAGCATAGTTGCTATAATTTTAGGTGCTTGTTGGACATTTATTCATATAAATGGATGGGCAGTGTCCAGTTAGTCTGTACAAATCAATATTCTATTTCTATGTTCAATTACAGTAAATTAATATAACCTGATGCTTAAAAAAAAAAAAAAATCAAAATAATTTTTAAAGGCAGAGAAAGTTTGGAAGGATGAGAAGCCAGAAATGGAGCTGTCTAGTAAGCGTGCATAATATAAGAAGTTTATCTTGACATTTGAGTTTTGGCCCTGAGCAATCATAGTGGCTTTTGCCCATACCTCCTTGGTGGCTGAAACAAGCCAAGGGGAGAGAGTTTATCTAATTTACATGTTTACAGAATAAACATTAAAGCACTACCAGGCTGAAGCTCTGCTGTATACAAATACTATGAAGATATCTGCAGGGAGGACCATATTTTATTTTTTTATGTGGTAGTTTCATGTTTTAATGATTTGGTGAGATTAAAATGAAACTAGTTGAATGTAAAAGTTTGAACCAGAGGGTAAATTAAGAAGTCTAATTTTGCGTAAGTCCTGCATTGGCATACGAGAGAGAAACCATTCTTTAAATAACAGCTTTGTGATTATATCAGCTATATTAATCTTTCAATGGGATACTTTATGGCAGGCATATTCAGACATCAGCAAGGCACTAATTTGCTCCCTTTGAAGAATAAAGACACATCTTCACTTTCTTGTCCCCTAAGTGCTCTTTCCTTAATCTAGACAAGGCTCAAAACAGTTTGATTTCCTAGAAACTTATTATTCAATGAATGAGAAGATACCTAATAGTGAAAGTGAACATTAAGGAAGTAGTCATGAAAAGTTCAAAACTATGTTTTGGAGTATTTTGGTAAATCTTTCTTACTTTATCTTGCCCTTCCTGAAATATATTGTTCCTTTGAAAGAATATAATAAGAACACCTGGATATTAATAAGTGGAGCCTAAATGCTGTGCAGTGCACAGTTAATTTTTCTGCTTTGAAAAAAATGTTTATCCATCCTACCATAGCAGATAGAACATACAGGTTATGGGAAATAAGTCTCTACAGTCCTTAGACTATGATGAGAACTTGGTGATATGATAGCCAAGTCTTAGTAATCTGTGTTCATTTCATTCCATTTCGGTTCAGTATTTTTCAAGGTGCCAAGGAAATGGAATGTTGTTGATGCTATTTTTCTGCACTTGTCACAATAATATGCAGGAGCAGGGAGATAGCTGCAAATATATAATCATGAGATAACATACTGGTACGCAACTGCAAGCAGGAACAGAAAATGCGGCAGACATCCACTGTTCTCAGAGCCTGTCAGTTTTGATGAAAAAGATTCAGTAAAAATAGAAAAATATATTAAAATAATGTTGATGAGATTTTAATATAATTTCTGTTACTGGATGTTGCTGGAAGACTGAAGAAAAACAGATTAATATGTTAATATTTAAAAAAAAAATCAGAAACAGCAGTAATCCTTTAAAGTTAAAATGGGCTAGAACTAGTAGTTTAAGATTTTGCCTTCTTAAATTGGGTCAAAACAACCTGAATTTTGTGTCTTGAAGAGAGTAATAGCAAGAGATTTCTCAGTTGCATCATTTCAGTTTTGTGGATTTTGCCATTGTATCTGAAGTAATTGCTCCTCTCACCCATTTGATGTAATTGCTGTTAGTAGTCATCCATTAAAGATGTGTATATTTATTAAATTAATACAATAGATTTGAAATGTTATATAAATTGATTATCTGTGCAGTTTCCCCTTTCCAAGCTAAAATACCAATAACATGAATTTTGCAAGGTTGTTTTTATTTCAGCTGGATGGAACATATAGTATTTCCTTCATTAATTGCAAATTTCATTTAATCAAATAATTCCCTACAGGAGCTCCATACAGAACTCTTTGGCAGCAGTCTTATTCTTTCTTTTATCAGTACTATCCACTAATTATTTGCTCTTTTATTCTCACTTGTTTAACAGATTCTAGTTAGTGATAGTACCCCTCTTGTCACTTAACAGAATATGTAAGGCTTATGGCACAGTGGGAAAAGGAAGATAAACTTTCTTCAGTGCGTTGTTGGACTTTATCATGCTGAAGGACTCTTAACGCTGACAAGCACATACACTGATAGATACTGCAAATTAAGGTTTCTGGATATGTTTGGAGCTTCAGAGGTTCTGATGGAAGACGGAGGGGAACCAGAAGACAGATGACCATTCAAATAAAAAAGCTTTTAAAAGTTGGGGTCTACATTCTAGAAATACATAAAATTCCATGCTTGGCTGTGTAAGGGAATGTCTAAATTAAGCCCTCAGGTTTTTGTGTGGTGGCCATCTTAGTGAAGACAGAAAAAAAATGATCTAGATACTAAAGTTCTCATAATCCATTGATTTTGGTTTGGCCACTTGAACTTTCAGGACCTGATAATTAAGGTCACAGACGGATCCTGTTAGGAGGACCTGACATCAGTTTAAATGTGCAGGGCTTGTTCAGTTTGGCATGGGACCACTTTTAGTTCCTAGGTCTGGACTAATGGTAGTTACTGTAATACATTCTGATAGCAATGCTAAGTTTTTGAGGAGTCACCAGTTCTGGAAATTCATCTCTTAATTTATTTACACAGGGTAAAATAAGGTGTGCATTAAGTGCCTCTGGTGATTATCTGATTTTTGGTATTTTGGTGAATTTCGAAGACATAAGCTTCAATGACTTGGCTAAATCTCCAGTAATTAGTTGAATTTCAGTTATTACATGTATTCTTCTAGCAATTACTAGATGTTCATTGGTGCCAGTGTCAAAAACTGGATAGAAGCCAGTCTGGGCCTCATTATCTCAACAGAAGTCCTTAGCTGCTAATCAGAATTTGATAAAGATTAGACAGTTCCCTGCTGGCACTTGGCTATTAAATTCCACTTATACCATTGCCCCATAAATACTATAAATTCTCTTTCATTAGGAGACTGTTCACAAAATCCTTTGAAAAGTTTCATTTGAGGATGACTGAGCAAAATGGAATCTAATTAGGCTGGAAGACTCCTAACCACCATAATTTCTCACAGTAATAATGCCAAAATAATGCTTTTGAAGCTGTCCTGCTAAAAGATTTCCAAATAAATGCGTGTCATTAAATTAGGAGGGCTTAGCAAACTGGGATGCATAGTACTGATCTAAAGGACAAAGATTTATAGGTGTCTATGAAGAGAGCTGGGATTTTTTAAGTTAAATTGCATCTATGGTGCATTGCTGCATTTGAAACAACCATTTCACTTTATAGCATTTTTAGAAGAAAATCAGTCTTCCAACAGAAGCTGCTAGTCAGCTTGCACACAGGGAACCTGGAGGGACACAGTCCCTTTACATAGGATCTGCAGGGTTCATTATTGAGTGCGTTGAATATAGGCTGATAAGAACACCTAGTACTTCTTCTGTCCTAGCTTGGGAAGGATGAAAATTTTAACTTGCTGCTATTTGTCCTGTATGTAAGAATAAGCTTGCAGAAAGAGATGTTCATGTTTCTAAATTGTTTGACTCTGGGACTTAATCAAATGTCATGCCGCTGTGTCAGTATTTGTGAACATTTATCTGTAGCCATAGTTTTCTGTAGTATTTAGAAGAATTTTTGTAGATCACATATAACTGAGCATATTTCCTTGGTATTCACAAATGGCAATGCTGAATCTCATTCCTGATCCTTGTTTTATTGGTACACGATGACTTCCTACTCTTCCGAAATGAGCTCGGGGCAAGCAATTTAACTGTTGAGCTGTTCTGGTGGCATCTCAAATGTTTGTCACATCATAGTCTTTCAGTACAGCCTGCTGCAGAAAGAAACTGATCATTCCCAACAACTCAGATTAGAGCTTTTTCGATCCATCTAAGCAGCCTCTTAGAACTTAGCAATGTCAGATTCCCAGCAATGCAGCTGAATCATTCAGGGTATTCTATAAACCTGCTATTCCTACTAGTTTATATAAATTCACAGATTTCCTGTGCGGTTTAGGAGTACAAAATACTGCTGGGAGAATGTTAAAGGCAATCCTAAGCAGCTCCTAAGCACTTCAAATGCATTTTCCCTTTTGGGCTGGTTACCTGATGAGCTAACAGCTGTGCTGTTAGAATAAGGTCTGATAATACCCTGAATCTCTGCTCTTAGAGAAAGTGAGCTAGCAGAGGCTGCTGAAACTGATGTTTCGTCTCTCTGGGACTCCAGTGCAGGTACCCCAAGTCCCTTCTGTCATTTCATTCTTGCCTGAGAACTCTTGTTGATGGCCCCTCTCTTCCTTGGTCCTCTGAGCAAGTGTTTTGTGGCTTTTGACAGGGAATGTCATTATTGCAGCTTTTTGCCTACAGAAGACTGATCCCTCTATTCCTTTGGATTGTCCTTTTTCATTCCCTACAGATAAGTCAGGCTTAATCTCGGCAGCATATTTCCAGGGTATTGGTGTACTCCTGGGCACAAACAAGCAGGAAGCCAGCCTGGAGCGTTTCATCAATACCTTTATAATAAATCTGTAATCACCAGAAATTATGCTGCCTCTGACAGCAGACTAAACTTTAGTGATCAAGGGGGCAAAAAAAGCTCCATTAGCAATTCTTCTCACTAAAATGAAGGAGTTAATATGATTTTGTAATCTTGACAGCAGCCACATACATAAACCAGTCAGGCTCGGGAAAGAAAGCAGGAGCGAAGCTGAGGGTGATCCAGATCTTAGGTAAAGGAGAACAAAGGGGTGTCTGCACAGCACAAAGCAGGTACCTGAATTACCACCAGGGAGCTGCCAAGCTTGGCTTGAGGAAGCCCTGCTCAGCAAAGCCCTTCCTAACAAGGCTATTTAGCCCCTGTGGAGAGCTGCACTAATACGATTATGTGACTTCTGTTGTGCAGGATTTCTTGCTCAAAGGTACATAAAATCTTTACACAGGATTAGCTCATACAGCATAGAAATACTGTTAAGGAATTGCTTGGCTGTATCTGCGGACATGAAAAGCAGGTCAGTGTCTTTTGAGTGCTTTGTGGAGCTCAGAGGAGAGCAGTAAAGCAGCAGCCAAGGAGTGTATGCAGTATACACATTCTGCTTTGTTTTGCATGCATCCAGTGCAAAAAATAAAAATAAATACAAATTTTGACATTGAATTGGTGAGCAAATGCCACCAAAGGGAGACTCTCTTGCTTTACAAGTTATATAGCATAGCCTGTAAAACTTAAACCTGTTTTTGTTACTGGAACTGGCCATGGTGACACCTTAACTGCTTTCAGAATCTTCAATGCTGTTTTATCTTGTAGGCATGTGCCAATTTTGACTTGGATTTTTTATTCCAAAGCAGTTTCTGCCTTTCATTTATCAGCTTGGGCGGTTTCCCAAAAATGATTAATCATTCCTGTATAAAAAGCATGATCTGTAATGATAGTGTCAGAAGTGAGTGGCAGTTTGTGAAAAATAGAACATGCAGAGGGGATGTCTCTGTTCCTTGTTTTCAGTGAAATATGTGGTGGGAGGTAAAAGTGGATCATCATGTTCTTGTGCATAGGAAATGATAATTGGCGTGTCAAACGATCAGCAGCCAGGCCTAAAAAGGAGTTTTCTCCATAATCAAACAGAGGCTGTGATCCTACTCTCTTCGGATTCTGTTGTGCATGTCTTTTTCTCATTCTGTAGGGATGGAGGCCATTCTCTTTCAGTAGAATCCTTGAAAATCCAAAGTCTCTTCTTTCATTAGGAACACCATGACTTGTTGCATAGCTGAAATCCCTGCCTTTCATTGTGCTATTCTGTATTGAATAACTACCAATATTCTGGTGATGACAAATAATCACTTGGATTAGGTACAAATGCATTAATCATATCCCTGCTTGAGATGTCCTCGACATGTATGCCCAACTGACATATTAACACAGGCTATAGTGTTTTTGAAATTTTCCTTTTCAGTGGAATGTGGATCACTGGTATTGCTATGTATAGAGCTTATTATACCATCAGTGTAGCATACCACATGAATCTATCCAGAATTAACACCCAACTGTAGCTATAAAAGTATTCCTCCAAAAAAAGAAAAAAAAAAGTAAAATTTGGAATAGGTCTGTACACTGACAAACATACAGAGTATGTCAAATGGGCACAAGTGCGGGGAGACTGGTTTTAAGTGGGCGTGGAAGCATCCAGGCTGTTCATTATATGCAGTTCATACAAGTGCTCAGATGCATTGAGGTTTTGAGCTCATGGTCAGGACTGGGTGTCTGAAGACAACAGGCAGATTAAGGTTTTATTGGTCTTTCACAGCAGGTGGGCTTGCCTGCTGCCTAGTAAAGATCTACCCACAGATATTTTTAGTATAATCATAGGGTGATCATTTTAAATATGATCATATATCAAAGCTGTGTTTAATACCATTGGTTTTCCAGAGGTTCTTGGGAGTGATTTGGTAAGGGAGATATGGTACAGCCCTGTTCTATCTGAGCTTTTTGTCTTGCCTTGTGGTAATGTCATTCTGCTGGTGATTCTGCTCAGAGTCGTACACTGACTTCAATTTCATCCACATTAGCAGGAATGCTACTGGTAATAATGCTAAGAACATATGTAGGTTTTGACAGGATTTTAGTCCGTATATGCACAGGATGAAGTGAACATAAGTCCGGGCTTTCAGCATGTTAATTTTACTTGGTGTTTGATCAGGCTAACAAATTCTGACTTCTGTTTCCACTTCTCAGACTTGCAGGCAATTAAAATAGTAGCAGACATCACTTCACAACATGGGTAATGAGACCAGTTCAGGTCATAAGTCATTTGAGATGAGACTGATATATGTGATAAGTCACTTGTGAGCTAATGTGTCACAAATTTATGAAGCAGTTTTGCAGTACCTAGAGGATGGTCAACTCCAGCTCACTGACTCTTGTGGAGGATCTCTAATTGCTTACAGAGGCACAGCATCTCTGTTATTCAGCAATTAAAATCAGAATCCTCCAGAATTAGATTGGTACGAGGATTTAAAATCTGTACTCAGCCTACAAATGTCAGTGGTGTCCTTAGCTGGTTTGCTGACCACAGAAGATAATAATTTTTTTTTCTAATTTAACAGTTGTAATTTTTATTTTTTGGAATTATCAGGAAACAAGCTGGTGTTTGCTGTGCATTTTTTTATATACAAATTTTGAATCTTGGAGGGCTTTAGCAACTCTGTATTAATGTGGTTCCTTCCTCCCATCCCAAATATTTATAAAAATAGCATTAGTGCAAATAATGCATTGTTTTTTCAAGCAAAATGCCCTTGCCTGGTTTAATGAAATCATAATCTGTGCAGACACTGCCTTTCTCACAGCCTGGGAGATGTTGATCACTTTTGTGTTGTACCATTTTGATGTCATCCAAAGAGACAGCAAATATTGTAGATTAATGCTGCCAAAATTGAAGTAATTGCACTGTGGAAGCAGCAGGCGAGTTACTACGGCCATATGGCTTATAATAACTTGGGATAAATAGTTGGGATTATAACTAATGGGAAACAGCAGTATTTCTAGGACATTAATGTTTGGCAACATACACTTGGCTATGAGAAATTCTTCTTATTATAAATATATGCATTTCTTGCCAGGAAACTAAGGAAACTACCTGTTCTATGAGGGGAATCACAACTCCTTTTTAGCAGCAGAAAATATTTGTGAGTTTGAGGTGAAAGTGACATTTGCCATCTCTTTTCTGCTCAGTTAGGACTAAGACTGGTCTTATGCACCTCACTGTCACAGAAATTGGAAAGGTACTAACTTAACAACATCCCTGAAAGTAAATTTAGCTCAATAGCTAAATCCTTCTCTGAGTTTCTGTTGCAGTCTCAGAGTGCACAGTGTTTGTAAGTTGCACAAAATGACGTCTTAATGACCCTCAGGAAACCGCAGAGATATCCTTGTCCCGGGCAGCTTGGTGCTACAGGGACAGGATGCCTTTCTTGTGGAATCAGGGCAGCTCTGGATACAGCAGAGGTGTTTGATCTGGCCTGTAGCACCTGTGGAATAAATAAAAGCAGTAGTAGCAAGCTTTCCTTGTTTCAGATGGGTCATGTGCTGCTCTAAATAGAATGCAGAGGGATTGGAGCAAGTCTGGCCTTGTAACAACAGACAGCACAGCAAAGGAGAGCTGAGAGGGAGCAGATCAGCCTCACGCAAGGGGCATAGCACAGTGCACCATGAGATTGTTCACAAATTTCTCATGTCTTCCTCTCCTTTTTATCCATAAAACAGCAGAAAGAGGGAACTTTTAGAATGGATTTTTTTTTTTGTCCCTTTTAGCTGACTTTCATCAAGGCAAGGTATCCTCTGCTTCAGTGCAGGTAGCTGAATGAAAAAAAATAACTACAGCCATGTCAGATTGAGTACTTGAACTGACACTTTTCTACTTGTAAAATTGGGCTAGTTGTTTAGCCTGGGAGCTGTGAGGGTCATTTAATTACCATTCAGAAAGTACAGAGGAGCTAATGCGAGTTAGATATTTTATATTCATAATATTCATGACCTTACTACCTTAAGATCTCCAGTCCTAGAAACTGGTTAGACTTGTGAAAAGAAGAGAAGAAGTATTTCTAGTAATAGTCTTTTTCACTGGTACTGGAACACAAATTATGAAGTGGTTATACAACTGACTATGGTTTCTCAGAGCTTCAATATATTTTACTGTTCCCTCAGAGATGCCACAATGAAAGCCCTTTGATGCTTTCTTGGTAGATACCTCATGCCACTGGTACTTCACATGTTTCACCTATAGAATACTTCTAATGTATTTTTTTTTGGTATCCTTCCGCCTCATTTCTAGGCACTTAAAATGCCAAATGTTCTAATATTTTTTAAATGGCAGAAAATGGAGACATGTACTTTTCATGTGAAAGAAATTACAGAAGGACAAATTCACACATGCTCTTGCTCTGGAATTTGAATTGAGGTAGATGAGAAATTTAACTTAGGCCATGGTAGCTCAGAAAGTAGTACTGGTGAGAAAAAACATACACAGCCAGCATTGTTGGTTTTTACTGAACTCGCAGACTATAAATTACATTTTTACTCCTATTTGGATATTCTGAGAACCGAAAATGTCCTTATTGTATCCTGACTACATCCACTTTGAATCCAGCATGGTGATCTGTTGCTCAGAACTGAGACAGAGAATAGCAGTTCTTCTGTTCTTGGTAGGTCACAGAGGGGAAGGAAAGCTTCCATTAGAAGTCACTGCTCTGGTAGACTTTCAGCCTAGTAAGTAATGAGTAACATGGCTGTTCCACTTGAGCAGGCTGTCAAATTAAATATGTTTCTGTGATGATGCTTCTGGCATAGCTGGCCTAATGCATATGCAATACATGCATTCAAGTAAAATAAAAATGAAATAAATGCACAGTGAGTATGTGAGCTGGGAAACCTTATGCTATTTCTGTGACTAAGGTTGGTAACTTGGGTGTTAAGCAGTATTTCCCTAGAGCAGGAGGAGAGGCCTCTGGTGCTGAAAGTTGTATCACAAGTACAGCCAGGGTTCCTGTAAAACAGAAATCATCAGCCTACATGCCTACCCCCGTGGCAATAAGAGGCAGAGTGACAGATGAACTGCAATGGCTCCAGCTGTAGGACATACTATAGTCTTTTTGCTAATGCAGACATCTGTGGAAATAAATGGCAAAACCTACACTGCAAAGTGAATGGCAAAAGCCTGACTTTGAGACCCAGAAATACTTGAGTGAAGTCAAAATCTCCACATGCATCTATGAGTTTTGGACGTGTCTGTTCACAGGGGCCTTGATGTCTGTTCTAGCTTTTAGCAGCTGGTGACCAGAAACAAAGACAGGTGCTCTTTTACAACCCGTATAGGAGCTGTTGCAGCTGACTGACTCTCTGGGAGCTTACAAAGACTTCAAATATGGGAAAGCTTCTCCTCTATAATGCTGTTTTGCCTTGTCTCTGTTAGAGGTTATACTGAGCACCCTTTATTGTTGAAACAGGGGTTAACTCTGATCTGATGTAAGATCCTAGATTTTTATTTCACAGAGGAAATAACTGCACGACCCCCTCTTTCAATTAGACAGGTATGAAAAATGTTGAATAAGGCAGATCAGCTTCTGCTTACTGTTTAGCAGGTGAGTACTTTGTGTGCTGGAGGGCATGGCGAGGCAGGGAGGGAAATGGCAAACAAGACTGGGAGAGCAAGGACATCAGCTGCTTGACAAATCTAGTGTAATTGGAGTAACTGAAATGTGGCCAGTTCAGGAAATAGGCTGTAATATTGCATTATTCAGATACAGAGTTTAAGGACAGGCAATTGTCACAGAGAACAGAGGAGGAGATATGACCGTATGAATGAGGAAGGACATTACGCTGATAACAGAATAACCTTCACATGGATGGCAACTAAGAGACACCTTGAACTTGAGGCTAAGGACTGAAATGGTAAAACAAGTGTAATAGAAAATGATTACTGATCTCCCAGGGCTGGGTGAAAATAGAGATCAGGAAATATTTATGCAGATGGGGGACTGTACTTGGGATAGGACATTGATCATACGAAACTGCAATTACTCTGACATGGACTGGAATGAGAATTACGGAGGGATTTAGGAAGCTGGAGCTGTGCGTGTTGACAGATTCTTTTTACCCAGCAGCTTGACAACCAACAAGATTAGAGGCCATTTGGAAAAAGCTGCAATGGCTAAGCAAGGCAGCACATCTGCTGATGCCAGCACTCAGGCTGGAATGACATTAGCTGAAAGTTAGGATGGAAGGAAATTGATGTTGAGTGTGAGCATGATTCTGATTTCCAGATGTGAGGAAATCCATGCTCTATTGTACTCTATAGGCCGTAACTTTTGGGTGAATTGAAGAGGATGTCATTTTACTGGATAACATACCACAGTAGTTTTCATGACTGTCTGTCCTGACATAGGTATGAAACAGAGCCACTGACCCTAGTGGGGTTTGGTTTTCTTTGTCTTAAACTTTTGAGAATATATAGCTAATGCAAATATGATTTCTAACTAGGATCAAGGAAATAGACAGCAAGTATCTGGCCAAAATTGCAAAGGCCTGGCTTTTGTAAAGGATGAATTAAAAAGGAGATTTATGCCTGTAAACTAATAGATTACAAAATATTGGAAAATGACAGGCCCAGAGCACAATTTAATTCAGTTTGTTTTGATTAGACAAAAGGAAAGAATCTGGTGCTTTTACAGGAAAATGTAAAGAGATGTTGTGAAGAAGTAGGTCCTTCTAGTGATCAAATATTAGATTGAGGTTAAATAATCACGATTTATGGTCACTGAGACATGTTACTGCAGTTACAGTAATCACATCCATCAAAAATGCGACTTCTCAAGCTTATCATCGGATACGTACCATATATAGGCACATTAGTTTGCAGTAAAAGAGCAAGGGACAATAGCTTTTTGGACCTTTTCATTTTCCTGCTAGTCATGTTGTTTCTGATATACCTGAGCTGTGCTGTGGCACCTGTCTTTGTTGGAACTAAGCTATTCTCTCACTAAAAGCAATTAACTCATGATTTGGTGTGCTCAGCCAAATAGCCTTGTATTTGTTGTGATGATTTTGTGACTATTTGAGGGTAAACCCAGCAAGCTGACACTGAAGAAATGAATCTTTAAAGCTGCATTGGATTATATTGTTTACAATATAAATCTAAACCGAAATCAAATAAACCAAACTAAACTAAACTAATATAATGCTCCAGGCTGTGTTAATGTGACTTTTCAGCTTCTGGGCTTGAAATAAAGTTATCCAGCTTGCTTAGATCCCACACAGAGTATGCCCCCATTTATTTGCAAAATACCTTCTTGCCACAGTGTGATCCAACATAAAGCTATTGAACTTGTCTGCAGAGCTTCAGTGTGAGCCTAGAGGACACTTATAACCTCGAAGGGACTGGAATCTATGTGCCTGGAGGATGGAGGATTGCATGATATGGGAGTAGTTAATGCCAGGCTGTAAAAAGACAGCTTGAGGAGTTGTTCTTGCTGGGTAGTAGAAGGAGTTTAGACTGACAAGGTGGGGATAAATAGTTTTTCTATGGGATGCAGATGACAGCAGAGTTACGGGGTTCGGACAGACCACTGAAACCATCACACACACCTACTGAAAAGGAAACGACAAAGATGCAGAGAAAGCGCTATTCCAACGGTCCTTACTTACATAATTTGTCCTGCAGAAGTCTTTTAAAAGCCACAAGACATAATTTACAGGAAGACCCATGCCTTTTCTTACATTGACATAACATTGTGGAATAACTGGTGGTGTATATTTCTTGTGATGTAATGAATACTTGATATTAAAAATTTCTCACATGGGAACTTCTGTCAGCTGTTTGCTAGGAATGTTCATCACTATTTTTGAAGTGTTAACTCCTTTGAATGGGAAAATTATATTCCTTCACTCATTCTGCCAGATTCTTGCTAAAAATCTGCAAATTTCTTTTGGTTTGAGATTAATGGGGCAGCATCACACAAAGCACAACTGGCTCTGTCATAGTAATTTAAAAAATTTATAACTTTCGTACCTCCAGGATAAATATGATTTTGAAATGTGGTTACCATTAATGTCTTTTAAGAACCACTCAAAATTCACTATATTTTTCAGCAGTCTGGCCTGGATATTCCCTCTGTAGAGTATTTCTAGAACTTCAGGAAAATGAGGGAAATAAACTGTTTCAAAGCACTTTTTTTGTCCATATGCTTTTTGCAGGCCAGAGACTAAGACTTTCCTACACAGCCACACAATTCCAACTGCTTCTTTAGGAAAGCAAGTTTTTTTCTACAGAATGTTAGGGGTTGTAAGGAACCTAAGGTTGTTAGGGGTTGTTGGGCAGTTTAGGAATGATGCAAGTAGGCTGTCAGTGTGGGCCAAGGCTGAAGCAGGGGAGGATTTACAGAACATATCCAGGATGTGCTCTAGGGATAGCACAGTAATGATTGGGTCTATGAACTTGCAAGGGGGTAAGATGGACACAAAGGGCCAATGGCAGGGAGCAGTGCTGTGAAGCTGCCTGTTTTGAGTCACAGCACTGGCACAGGAATATGGAGCTTTTCTCTGTGGAGGAGCCTCAGGGGGGAAGGTGATCTCTTCTGCTTATTCAGGTTCTTTCTAATATACAAGCTTCTGAGCATATTTTCACAAATAGCACTAACATACAGTAACATTAACATACAGCTGCTGACTGACAGATATAAATTTGTTGCTCTTCTTGAAATATGATTAGGGCTATAAATAATACCAAACTGAAAGCTCTGGGAGCTGTGTGTCTCTCCAAGAATTTTTCTTTCTTTTAGACACCAAAGAAATAGTAAAGATAGTCACAGAAACAAGAAAAATAGCTTAGCTATACTCCCTCTGCTATCTGCAATGTGATTTTGTTCACTGTGCTCAAGCAGGCTGTTTCCTGCATGTCTTTCCCTGTCCCCTAAACTCCTTGACTGCAGTTCTCTGTCTTTTTGGAGATTTCTTATTTCTGCAAAGGGAATGACTGCCATCTCCTGGTCAAGCAACAGAGAATAATAAAATTCTTCCACCCACTTATGAGCTGTACCATTGCCCCACTCTGTGGAAGCACGGATTTTCAGTGGGGATCCCTATGGATCTGGTGCAGGCAATCCCATGATTATTATACCAGTTATTTATCTGAGCAGTCAGAGAAAAAGGGAACACTTCATCGTAGGTTGGCTGTCTGGTCCAACAGGTCCCGACTAGTCGAATCTGTACATTTGTTCCATCATTGGAACAATCATTGGTGTAATATGTAAATGGAGATAAATCAATTATTTCTGCTATAAAAGCAGGGCAATTTTAGTACTCTTTTCTTAGGCAATGCCTTAGACTTGTTTAACAATACCCTTACAGATCAGCAATACCCCTTTGTGTTACACATCCACGTAAATTCAGTCTGTACTTTTAGTTTTGCTTCCTGAAATGACTGTATCAGCACAAGAGCTTAAAAATCTGTTGGAGTGAATGGCTAAAGGTGCAGCTGGATGCCATCAGTCCTGTTAACTAGTCATATAGTGCCAATAAATGCCTTATGCTTTCTTTGCTGTTTAAGAAATATCCCTCTGACTGCATGTGAAGGGACAAAACTATTTCCTTTCATTTATTTGGAACAATCGTTTCCATAAGACCTGTATGTCTCCCCTAAAAATCTAATCTTCAGTATTACTACATTTTCTGTGGTCTTTCTTCATTAGAAAATTTTGGCTCATATTTAAGTCAGCTTAAATATTTATTTACCCAAATATCAGTTTAGAATGAGCATTTCCTAATTCTTATCTTCCAATAACTTCCCTTCATTGTGACCTCTGAGTTCATAGCCACAAGTAGATTAAAAACCTGACTTAAGTATAGCCACCTTCAGAGTGAATCTGCCAGCTAGTGCTATATAAAGGTTGCACTTTGAAATGTCAGTATGCATTCTATCTTGTGTGTCTGGAAAAGACTAATGGGTAAGGAGGCAAAGCTGGGAAGAACCAATACAGCATTTTGAGACTTTGGTTTGTGTTTTACAAGAAAAAAAATGTTCCTAAAGAATGAGACCAGGGGCTTGCCGACATTTGATGTTTAGATTCATTGTGTTTGTTCACATCCTTTCTGTGCTCTAATTCCACAGGTCTCTCAGTTGACTGCGTGGAAGAAAAAATTTGGCCAGAAGCTGACACCACTTCTCAGCAAGGTTAGGAGCAACATTCAGTCTCATTCTTTGTTATTATTAGTTCCCATTCATATATACAATGAAGGACAACAGTTTTTTATTCCCCGCCATGTAGTCTGTGGGACTTTCAGGATAAAGGATTTTGTGTATAATGGTTTTACTTCTTAAAGAGCAGACATTATTTTATGGCACTCTTTCTCGTACTCAGTAGACCTCTGCTCATCTAGTAAACAATTATCTGAGCATTTTGTTATGCCCAGAAGATGCATTTGTCTCTATCATACGTATTAGCCAAATGTTCCAAAAAAACCCCATGCAGCAGAACAGATTGTAAAAGGCTTCTCACCAGGAAATAATTTAGAAGTAATCAAATCTGTCCCTGGTAAGTTTTGGGGCTTTTTAATTATCTTTAGTAGACATACAAGATGAACTCAGATTAAGACTTTGTCTTTGATATAAAGTCTAACAACAGCAGACAGCAAAGCAGGAATGGTGGCAGATTTAATAGTGGAATTTACCCACATTCAGCAGGCCAGCAGGGCACTCATTTCAGAGACTCATAAGATTATTCTTTCCCTGTGAAATCCTCTTGCTGCTTTCTGGTTTACTGACAGCATCTGAAAATGTGTTCTGATCTGATGTGGTACCACTAACAAAGAAATTCTCTCTGGCCTTCATCAAATAATGGAAATTACAAGAGATTTAACTTCTAACCTGGTAACCGATCTTTAAAGTCACTTCAAAAAAACACTTGCCAATCTTTCTGAGCTGTGAGTCAGTGCAAGATTGCACCTGTTTTCCTGTTCTCTCCTACAATGCCTGCTTCTCTTAGTCAAACAGCAAAAATCGGTGAACAGAAGGCATGGTTTTCATACTAAGTTTTTGTGTTTAAAACCTGAAACCATGTTTACTGTCAAGCCTGTACTTTTCTAGATCTTTTAACAGTACAGAGCCATCAAGTGTAGTAGGCTACACAGTGTTCCCTTCTGCTGAAAAAGAAATCATTATAATCTTTTCACAGGGTCCTTCATCGAGCTGAACCCCCTCATTTCCTTGTCTCCTTTCAGCTTTCCCTCCCTGAGGTTGAAAACTGAAGGCTGTGATCACTATGCAAAAGATATGGATGTTACCAGCAGTTTTCAGTGTGCCTTTGGAGGAGGTGCAGAGCTGACAGGGTGTGTTACCCATCTGTTCACTGTCAGTTCATCACAAAGTCTACCTTTGTTTACCAAACAGCATTCAAGGAGGGTGGGATAAAGGGAGCCCTCCAACTTTGCACTGAAGCAGATGAAATGTTGGCATGAGCTGTTTGTTCAGCTCTAGGGTCCCAAGCTGCACCAGAGAGGCCATGATAAGCCCCTGGCAATGGTAACAGCCTTGGCTGCCAGCAGCCTTCCTCGTTGTAATGATAATGCCTGTGGCTCTATCCCTCAACTGGCCATCGGGAAACTCCTTACTCAGGAATGTCTGTGTCCAGAGGTCCAGAAAGGTGGATACTGGGTTTTACTGAAGTATCTCAGAGTGAAATTACACACATGGAGAATGCAGTACTGAGAGGAGGACAGAATGCTTCTCCTGCTCTGCACTCTGTGCTTTCCTCCGGCACCTTGTAGTGATTCACTGGACCCTGCTGTGAGCTGATTCAGCTTGCTAACTGAGCAGAAAGCACGCCAGCAAAAGAATGAAGAGATTGTTGCTGAGTTAGCGAGCTGAACCAGTTCACAGAAAAGTGGGATGAGTGCCAAATCTGGCCCAGGACATGCCAGAACTGCAAGGCTGGAAGCACTGAATCTCCATGTACATGTATACCCTTGCTCTGAGGCAAACCCACCCATTTGACCTTACATTTAAACACACATGACTGCTGTGCCAAGCAGCATCTAGAATCAAAGAGAGGGGCGCTTCCAGGGAACTAAATTAAATGAAGGGAAATCTGATGGTTTCTGGGGAAGTTCTGTCTAGGGAAAGACTAAGTTAGAGAGAAGGACTAAAGCGTTGCCAGATGTATCAATCACGTGGGTGTCCTATGTATAAACTGTTGATGTTTTGTGGCTCAGCAAAGACAGTCATTTATTAAAATCTCTTCCATTTACGACAGGACATTGTGAAGAAACTATAAATAGAAAAGAAATTATTATGTTACAATGTGGCGTATTTTTATCTTTGTTCTACACGTCCTACATTAAATCATGCTGTAGCACTTAATGCAGGACCGAAGCAGCTGTATATAGGGGGATCTGAATGCAGGGAACCAAATCTCCTTCTTCTTATACTGACTGTACTTCTACTGCTTTCAGTGGAGATGCACTATAAAAATATTAGCCAAAAGTTTCTTAGATACTGTTGATGCAATTCATCTGCAGGATTAGCTATTGATCTTGTAGTGGTGATTTTAATTTTAATATCAAGTGATCATTCCTCCTGTGAAGAAGCTGGCTTAAATGCCAGGGGAATAAATGCATCCTGACATGGTTTTGTGAAGCAATAATTTCTTAAGGTGTTTTCAGTCAGAAATGAAACAAAGAATGTCTCAGTCTTCCCTTTGGCTGTCCTATGCTCTCCACTGTTTTGTGGAAAAGAGGAAAAAAATCAGGTGATGAAAATCCCTCACAACCCTGCTCTTTCAGAGACTGTTATCTTTCTCAGGTTTTTTTTATTACAAGAGCTGATTAATTGTAAGGGATTGGTCCGAGACAGGATTGTGCACGCAGCCTTACCATCTGACTTAGTTAATCTTCCAAAATGCAATTCATCTGAGTGCTAACTGTAGTGAATTTAATGGAACACAAGGATAAAGTGAGAAACTAGAAACAAACCCTCTCTAGCTGAAGGCCAGTCAATACCTGAATAGTTTGACAACCCCAAACCCCTGCCACTTTAATGTAATTGAAGTGTATGGAAAAGACATCCTGTTTCGACACCTACCAGCAGCAGCTTCCATTACAGGTGATAGCACTCAGAATAGATTCAGGCCATACTGCTGTAATATTGGGAAAGGAGTGGGAGTGAACGGTTTTCCTGTCTTAAAAATCTGTTTTGAGGGTTTGTGTAGTTTTACACAGATTGCCCTTTACTGTGTATATCTGTTTTGGGATACACATGGAAGCTCTTAGTATGTTTGAAGATTTTTCTGAGCTGGTCTGTCTAAAACTAGTGAGGCTGAACACTTTTGAGGGTAGTTATGCGGAGTCACTCTAGCTGTCCATCATCTGTGTCCTGTCCAGATGAGCAAAAAAGTAATATTACTGGAGTGGTATTATGCAACAAATCATACGAAGGACATGTGCCAAAAGATGTGAACAGTGAAATGAATTTTTAATTATCACCCTTAATAGTGTTCATTCAGCTGTACCGATCAAAAATTGCTTTTTGAAAACCATTTCCTGTGACTGCTTAAGCTGTATTTGCTTATTACTCATTTGCTTATTACTCATTATTATATTAATAAGTGGGAAAATTCATGTGGAGAAAGAGGGAGCCTGGGAGTGATTCCCTTCATTTCCTTTGGCCTTCAGAGGCAAGAAGCAATTTTGCATGTTTGTGTCATTCAACTGCAGTAAAGGATAGCACTAGGAGGACCAGTTTAGGGCAGTTACACCTGACTGACCTGCAGAGTCATGACAGGGGCTGATGGATCTTTACACAGAAAAGCTGAGTTTTACAGGTCTCTCCTTTTGGAAAGCTCAGTATTTTATGTGTGTGTCTGTAGCTGTGTGGATTTTGAAATGTTCTGCTGACAAAAACAGCTGATTTATCCCAGTGGACCTAACTGTATATTTACTTGTTTTCTCTCTTTAGGGGATCCAACTACTCCAGACAGAATTTCAAACCTGAGCTACTGTTCTTAACACGTTCTCCTTTCAGCTGTAGATATAGGCAGCCTAATTATAAAGCAATACTGGAAATTTCTTTACTTGATAGGGTTTTTTTAGTTTTAATTCAGCAGCCCCTGCCATTTTTCAGAATTTGACAACGAAAATTTCAGATTCACATCTAACATGGCATTAATTTGGAAAAGGGCACTCTGTCCTTTCATAAGTTTCCTTAATCACGAATCCAGAAGTAGATTTTTGACTGTGATAAACACATTCAACTTTAATGGTTACCTAGTATTTGGTTATTTTGGGAGAAGAAGCCTGCATTGACTATCAGCTGATCATGAGCAACCTTCTGGAAGCCATAAGCTGTGTGGCTTGGCCCAGCAGAAAACGTTTCCATCTGAGGAGAAGAGGAATCTTCTCTCCTTTTTTGTCTTGAGATGGTAATTTACCTTCTCTGTATTTAATTTCTCCACATGCAAAGAGGGATAAGGCTATTTACCAGCCAGTAACTGCACAGCTGCTGTAGTTTCTATGGATTGTTAATGCACAGGTATGCTGAAATTGTAGCTTTAATTCCATTACTAATTGGAAATTGGGAAGTTTCCTAGAGCCTTTAGCAAATAGAGACATACTAAATGGGACTGTGGTTTTGTGAGCCATAGCAACTTGTCATAAAATCTTTTCTCCTGACTGATTGTATGTCTGAAAAAGGCTGTTGAAACCAGAAGGAGTTTTACCTACTGCTGCTTATACAAATATTTCCATGAGATTTAATGTATTTTACAATTTTATGCGTATCCATGAATAAAACTTAACTACTAATGAAGAATTAAGCTAGAAATACGTGGTTTCCTATGGGTTTTTTTCATCACTTTGAGACCAGACTCAAATGAGTCTGATACCTGCTGTTAAGGCAGATTCTAAACAGTATTTTTGACATTTTTTAATGGTTGCAGAAAGCCATACTATGTGTTGTACCAGCTCTAAAATTGCTTATTATTTCAGAAAACTATAATAAACTCCCTGAAAAAAAAAAATAGAACTGAGTTCACATGTAATCAGAGATGAATGATGCATCCTTGCCAAATCACTCTGTGGAAGCATTGCATTCATGTGATAGCCACATAACCTTTCATGCCATAATTTGCAGATAAATTCCATCAAAACCCCAAGCATTCAAGTACCTCTAATAATGCGAATTTGATTTTTGCACATTAAAACTGTGATAAAACCATATGAATTATTTTTAATTATCTCAAGATGAAAATATGTCACTCATGTAACTAATTATGTAAGTAATTTAAAGCTGATTAAATAATAATGATTCTTTCCTCATTGCCTTCAAGCTGCTTATAAGCAAATTTAATTTTAAGCAGGATCGAGAAAATAATCACTTGATTCAAACATTAATTACTAAATTTAATCCTAATTCATTTAAAAGCAGATCTATTTTTTTGCAGACTCTGCAGGGCATTAATTGACATTTTACAAAATGAGTCATTATTTTGGCAGGGAGAAGTATTTTTCAAATAGTGAATCATGACAACCAGAAGGGGTTGTTAAAGAGCTCCAAGGGAGCTTTGGCAGCTCAGTGAAAGCAGCTCTATTTAGCAGCAGTTTGGCTTCTCCAGGATGACTGGAAAAGTCGTGGTAACTCTCTGCTCTTCACACGAGCCAGGGCACTGCTCTCTGCTTTCACTGCTGCCAGTGGGCAAGAAAGCTGAAGAAATAGTGTCCTAAAGCAAAGAAACAGCTTTACTGACATGCTGGAACAGGATAGAGAACACTAGATCAGTATAGAAGTGTAACAATCAGGAGGTTTATTGCTTTTTTTGTAATCCAGTTTGAAATGGATAGTCTGAGCAATCTGCTCAGGACTTGACCCAGGACCCAGAACCTTACAATAATAGGGCTGGTTTTGTTGGAGGTTTTCTGTCTAGACCCGCTGTACCTGCTAACCTCCCTTGTTAGGAACTGGGGGAATCACAACACCCCCCAAAAATGGGACAGATTTTTGGATGTAAATTCCTTTGGTAAAGAACTACCTTTCTGATATGTAAGTTTAAGAAATAAACCTAATGGCTGACTGGCTCTATAAGAAAAACTACATTAATATATCAGTAATTTTTCTGATACTAGATTTTAAGTCTCGATGAGATTATTATAACCATCATGTGCAATAAATAACTAATGTCACCCATGGGTTTTACCCCTTTTTTCTGCAGCTAATTCAATTGCTCAATTTTGCTCACTCAAATCATATGCTTTGTAAGCTCAAGGGTGATCAGGACTCCACCTAAAGGAGTGTAGTGTCATTTTATTGACTTATAGCAACATTTACCAGTCAGCCTACATTTTTTACACTTACCAGTTTCACCTTTCTCATCTTTTAGCTCCTCAGAGAATCCATCTTAATCAGAACTGGAGACAGCTTGCATGCTCTCCTGCTGCACCAAGCACTGCTTCAGCCTTTAAAACCTGCTTTGGACAAGCTACTTCTTTTTTTGTCAAAGCCTGATGGAAGAAAATCTTTCAGCCAATATTTATCCCTGATCACTTGTACCCCTTTTTCTCCATCAGCCTGTATTTATGTTCAGATTGAACTGTCTTTACCTTTCTCATTATTATTTTCTTATAAAGGCATCTGTTTTCCTCAACACCTACCTACTGCATTTTCACTTTATTTGGCCTCAGCAGAAAGGCTTGAATACTTCATCATATCTGACCATTTGTCTCCTAATGCAGGCTGAGCTTTCATGATTCCATCAAATTGCTTCAGCATCATCTTGTGACAAACTCTATGACATGGTGCTTTTATTATCAATTACCAAGAAATATAGCAAAATATTTGTTCAATCTTCATGTACTGAAAAATTTAATCCCACTCATTTCATCCCCTTCAGTGTTCAAAGTCCTTCAGGGGTTTTTGCGTGTGTGTACCAGGGATCCGTCACAGGATTAGTGTCTCCCAAATCAACATCACCCCAGCCTGCTAATATCTGTGCTTCAGTGGTTAATGAAAATGTTCAGCAAACTCAATTACAAGACACATACATAAGAAATTCCACTCGCAGCTGCCACCAAGCCCCGCACACCTCATCATCAAACTGCTATAGTTCCCATGTTCTCCATCTTGACTGTTTTCCACATTTTCCTCACTTCCACTGTATCAGATGTTCCAAATCTACAAAATCTGCACTTGTTCTGTTGTTGCCAGGCCTGATTCTTTGCTTTTAGCCTGGGAAATTCTGCAGACCTAATCTCTCTGCTTGCAGGTTGGTTTGTGCATTGCCCTCTTCTTTTTCCACTCGAAGCTGTTCTTTCCCAGCACTGGTTCAAACCCCACAATTTTACGGCATCAGACCAGTTTTTCTTTTCTACCTTAACAGGAGTCTGTGGTCTCCCCCACAGCTGTAGGGGACTGCACAAACAGGAAGAGTTCAGCTCTACACTGCCAGTTTGAACTGAAATCAAACCCAGCCTTCCTCTTACTATTTAAACTTCTGACTCCTCCCCACACCATACAAGTATATCAGAACTTAAAACCGCTCAACAGAATGCAGGGCTAAGGAACTAAAGGGTGTAACAGAAAATAAGATCAACCTTCTTTCCTCATAATATAAACCAACTTTTAATAATAAAAACTTCTCTCAGGTTTTCAGTGAGAATAACACATACATTTCAGTGTAAAACAGTGCACAGTGTAAATGCCCTTGGATACCCTTCTCTGCATCTCTTGTGTTGACAAGAGGCTGCAGGCGTGGGCCAGGATCCTGCCCAGGCTGCAGCTGTTCTGCAGAGCAGAACTGATGGGGACACAGCCAGGGCTCACCCAACGGGTTCTTTTTTACTTCAGGGTGTTCCTATGCTTCTTATAGTACTAAGTCTATTTTAAATTGAGTATTCAGTGAAAAAACACCCATTTCTTCTTCAAATAACAAATGGTAAGAGTAACTTTTCCAAAATTAACAAAAAGTGCATTGAAATAGTGATCTGTTCATCTGGCTGCAGTCCAGAACAGACACCCAGTACCAAATCCATGTATCCCACAGCTGGCAGTCCATGGGCTGTCCTAGTTCCCTGCAACAGGCTGCTGTAGGTCAGAGGAAACAGTTAAAAGTAAGAAATAAAAAGAAAGAGAGAAAACCAAAACAAGTTCCTTCCCCAAAACTGTTTCAGTCTGTGAGAGAAGAAAACAAATATTAAAAAATTAAGAAACAAGATTCAGAACAAACTGCATCCCCCAACTTGTCCTAAACAGTTTTGCGTTCAAGAGAAGATAAGAAAAATTTAAGAGGCCTTCATGTAAAAAAAAACCCATTCAATTTTAGTTTTTGAGTTGCTTTGGATGTTAATAAAATAAAATTAAGCCCACTAAAAAAAAAACAACACCACAAATAAAACCCCCAAACCTTTATTTTCTAAAATATACATTACTGCAAAGCACTCCTGGGTTTCCTGACTGGGAGGTGGTTTAAAGGAGGCTGCAGAGAAACAGAGGAATGGGGAGTTTCCTGTACACCTGCCATGTTAGGGAGGGTTGGTCATATTAAGGCACTCACTCCAAAAGAACATTATTTCTGTCCTGAGACTGCTGACATGCTTTGATTAGTTTCAGCCAGTAATTTGGAAAAAACTACAGTGCTTAAGGTAATACTAACAGAATGGAGAATGATTTTTCAAACAAGAAAAAAATAAAGAACATTATACACATGACTCCTTTTTTAACTTAAAAGCATCCCTAATACACCTAAATAACTGTATTAAAGACTACTTAAATATTGAAGATTTTAAATAATGTAGTTTTTTTCAGTAAACTGGGAGTAGCTGTGTAACTGCCAGTATATTGGTCCCATTTTAAACAATATAATTTTTATTTTAATCTTGTACATATAATAACATGATCGAAAACACATATTATTCCACTCCACATAAATAAGTATAGTTCTTCTGACCTGTTTTAAAAACTACATCTGTTCAAATAATCAGATTGTAAGACTGTATTTTTTCTTTGTAAAGTTTTCTTAAAAGTCCTACACTCCTCTTCACTAGCACTGTATTCCAGAGTACATAATCACAGGGCATTAGTAAAAAGAGTTAATAAAAAACCTGAAAGCTACAGTAAGTAAAATGAAGTAATGATAAGAAGTATTATGGAATGTATACTCTGCAGCATAGAGAGATTCTCTCACTGGGCTGAAGTGGAAAATTACTCCGGAAGAAATTCTTTATGTTCTTATTTGAATAAACCATAGATTGTGCTATTCTTTGCGCAAAAGTGCAGGTCAGTTCATGAAAAAGAGGGGTTTATGAAGCTACCGCTAAAGGATGTTGACCAAAAACCTGCTGGCAGTTAAATGGGTGCCAGGTGCAGTACAGGGAGAGAGAGGCATGTCCAACAGGATTTTCTGAACCAAGCCGTATTTTGAAGCCCACAACTTTGAGACGGTTGCACAAACAAGTCACCAGGAGAACTGCACTTTCCTGAAGAATAATGGTCATTTTTCCAGGCATCTGGTGAATGGCAACAGCATCCATTCTTGCCTGTGATGTTTGTTTCAAGAATTTCTTCAAGAAGTCAAAGAAATAAACAACTCCTGCATGGGCTTCAGGAGTTCAAAGGCAGATTCCTGATGCCTGGGCCAGCAGGTCCCTCTCCTCCAGAGCACAGCAGCACCATCGGGGACAGTTCGTAGGGTCCTTGGCCAGGGCTCCTCAGAGCTGAGTGCTCTTGTGGGGCTGCCAAGAGGTGCCTCGTACTTCTATAAATCCCCATCTGTAGGCGGCTGGCACAACCTATAGAGTCTTTAGTGCAGATGAAGAGTAGAGAATTAAAGATCATATGGATAATAACAAAGTTACTGGAATCATGTATGAGGGTCAGCAGCTTCTTTGTCATTCTGCAAGCTTTGGAGGTGATGACGTACCGAGAATACCCCTACTTTTAATCTTAGTAATTGCAAATTTAGAACTGCCACTAGCCATTTGTTAACTAAAGTATTTACAATCATTGTTTACAATATTATTTGAGACTCTCCATCACTTCCTCTTAATTTTGGCTCAGTGTGGGTCTTCAACAGTCCCTTCTCTCTTTTTCTATTTCTTTTGGTTTTAAACCCAGTTCAGCATTTTTCCGGAACAAAAAAGTTCTGCCCCTCATACAGGCTGGAGTACCAAACACATAAAAGAACGTATCTGCTTAATGACATGCTTGAACAAATCTTAAAATTAATAATCATCTTTTCAGAGAAATTTTTTGACTCACGAGATTATCAAATTGAGAACAGTGGTTAAACCTAAATGCATATTGACTTGTCATTCATGTATGACTTTGTGAGCTTTTTCTTGGCTTTTTCTTCTTTACATCTGAATAAACTCAAGTCTTTTATAACTTCTCTTTCAAGATGGCTATTACAGATTTGTGCTAAGAAATACAATCCTGGGACTTAATATTAATTCACCAGATCTCCTTTTAACTTTGGTCAGTTTTATTTTGCATTATGATGGAACCCAGCAGGAACACACAATATCTGAGCTTTATTGCCCTGAAATTATCCAAGTAAATAGTTCTGGAATTTATCACTGTGATTTAGAGTATACTCAAAAGGAAAAAAAAAGCCTCATCTTGTGATTTGTTTTTAAAACTATTTCTTTTTGAAGGTAACATGCGGTTATGGCAATAACAATGGAGCCAAAGTAATGTATGGCCATCAATATGGCAAAATAACCACACTGCCAAAACACTGATGTATGGCACCTGGGCCATGGTACAGGAGCCAACACCACTGTTTTATTTGTTTTTGAAATAGCAATTACAATCCAACAGAAGGATATAGTTCTAAATGCAAAATCCTACTCTTTTTAACGTCTCTGAGAAAATGAACCAAGACTGTTAGAGGAAACACCACCACAGTCTCTAAAGTTTAAAATAATTTTCTATAAACATTTTGAGGAGCAGATAGGAGAGAAAAAAGAAAAATTAAAAGAGGGGCTAATTTAGACTAACTCAGCAGTCTTAATGGGTGTATAAGGTATCAGTGTTTAAGGAAGTCTTCTTGACACTGAACCAATGTGCTCTTTGGAGGACTCTGGCACTAGGAAACACATTTGTTCTGTTAGAAGATATGGCACAGACTTTGCTGGACCTTTTCTGATGCTGATTCTTGTGGGCCAGAACTGTTTTGCCTTCATGTAAACAATGCCATTAACAACAGCAGAATCAGAAGTTTCTCTGGTATTTGTACAAACAGATTCTGTATATATTGTCATCTAAACCATGACAAATTATTACTGCCATTGTGGGAAAATGCTGTGTTACAGTTTATTAAAGAACATTATTTTTCTCTGAGAGATGAAATTGGAAGAAACTGACCCAAGATACTTTTCTTAAAAGTAAAGGTATTATTCTCCTCTAGAGAGAGATGAACATCTCTCTCTCCTATTAGGTGCAGTAGGATTCACAAATGTACAGTGCTTTTCAAAGCTGCCTTCTAGACAAACCCATATATAACCCTGGGCAAGTGAGGTTCCTTAGGGCTGCATTACTGTGTGGTTACTCTGGCTGGAAGTGCTTGCCCTTAAACCTGCTCTGCAAGAACTAAACCATCAGACTCTTGTAAGCACACTACTGTATTATCTTTGCATATCTGCAGTCAAATTTGCTGTTCAGGAATTTTGCTTTCTAAGCATTCCAGAGATGACTGTCCATCACTAGCTTTGCCAGCTCATAGAAACAGTCCAAAAAAGATCAGCTATGCTTGATTCAGAAAATGCAGAAACCCTTGAAGCTGATGATCTGCAAATCATAAGCAGCAAAGCTGATTAATCTACAGTGTGCACTTTGTTTAGTACAGGAAGAAAAAAGAATAGGATTTTTTTTTTCTTTTTTCCCAGTATTGCTGCTAAGATCATCTTTGGTTATAGCAGGAACTCCGCAATTGTTACAGAAACATAAAACCAGCACTCAGAGAAAATGCATAAGATATAATAACCTACCGAGGTGCACACTGGGGCATTTGGTCCATCACTTTCAGATTCTTGGCAGAGATTTCAACCCTTGGTCCCTATGGAAACAGAGAATTTATGGTACTGACAAGTGTTGATAAAGTGAATGATCCTTAGGGAAAAATATTATAATGGGAGTATGGTTCCTATTTGAGAATCCATTAACTACTTCTGAAAGATTTGGAATCCATTGGGTGGATACAACTATCATCTGTGTTTACTTAAAAGATAAATGAGTTCCAAAGCACTTTACAAGCACTGCTGTCTAGCGCTAGGTAATTTCTGCTATTTTAACACTACGATTGAGACTTGTCTTTTTTCTATACAGATTGTCTTAAATATGCTGCACAGTCTCTCTTTTATAACCGTCAAGGCACACACTTCATATACACTGAGGCAGATTTTAATTGCTGTAGGGGCTGTACATGCAAAAGTTAACTTGTTTCTATCACACACAGGTGTAGTTATTCAGACATTAGTAGAAGTTTGGATATGTAGGTTTGTAGTGCACAAAATACACTGCCACACTCAAATAAACTGGTGTTTGTACCATGATGTTACTGGAACGAAGACGGTCGCATGCAGCAGACACATGCCAATACTCACTTGCTTTCGCATGATGTCTGTAGCTTGCATGATACACTTGGGCAGGAGTCCATGGCTGCGAGCCAGTATGGCTGCTTGCTCCAGGGACACACTCAGTGTACTCCTGAATGAGGGAACAAGAGTTAGGAAATCACAGATCATATTTTTAAAAGTATAAATAGGTATGTGCAGGAGACTTACCTGTTAAATATTATCTCTGTTAGCTATTTACTTTTATTTACTTTTTTAGATTTTCTTACATACAGAACTATTAAGTGACCTCAGTCTTGGTGCACCTGGATACTGCAATTGTTTGAGTCTCCAGCATCATTACTACAAGGCTATGTGTCACTGCTCTTCTGCATTGATTAATTTTAAAGCAATTCACAAATTAATCTTTACATTTGAGGCAGTGGCAGAACAGTGGTGTGTTTCAAAATCAGTGTGTGCACACACCAAGATTATAAAGCTATTTTTGAGCAACTTCCTACATTTTCAGTATGTGACTGAAGACAGTGCTGACTACAAGTTCTATGCAACAAGCTGACTTGGTCAGTTGCATTGGTTGATGCACTGAAACACAAAAACTTTTGTGTCAATACTAGTTATTAACGAAAGTATTAAGTTACAACCTACCCTGAAGTAAACATGTCAGCAGATTTAGGTCCTTATTACATTCCCTTAAAATTCACCTTATTTTGCTTTGAATAGGATCACATCTCTAGAAGGGACAGAAGTTCCCATCACAGCAGTAGCACACAGGTTTAACCCTCACCTCTGCATCCCAGTGGCGCACATGGTGATCTGACAGGCTCCCAGCCGGTAACAGAGCTCAGAGGATATGGGCAGCAGGCCAGCTCCTGATGTGGCACTGCTGGAACATCCTGACTGCATTGGTTTTGTACTAATGAAAGACTTCATCAGCCTGCAAAGCTCATCCATTGCATTGATAGGGCGAATAAGCTAGACAAAGCAATACAAAAACAATCAGTAGCATATTAACACGTTCAAGCTATAAAGACATTTACAAGTCTTTATCCTATTGTCTAAGCACAATATTCTACACGAGAGTAACTGCCACACAGTAACAACTATTTAGAATATATATGAACTTTGGAAGTGGCAGAATAAAATTACTTAGGCTTGGGACAATTTTTTATCACAAATCACATAGATTGTATACAATGTATATTACAATTGCAAAGATGGTCTCTGGCTTTGTGTTCCCTGCAGTAGCATTTTAATGCTTTACATGCACATAGCCACATGTCGCCTGCCCAGTTAGACTGCCTATACGTGAGATGCTGGGCAGCACTATTTTCTTGTTTTCTCTGTAACTGTGAACAAAGTGTAACTTGCAAATTGAACGTTTGTTTGTTTTCATGCATCTATGGGAGAGGAAAATGAGCCCATTCTGTTTGGCATCAGACACCGTGCTTCACTGGCAAGGGCAGGCAGAGTCACAGAGTCCCGGTGTTACAGGTTTGTGTCTACCCAGGTTCTGCACATTTTCTTCTCAACAAAAGAACTGTAGCCAAGCTTCAGAGAAATTCAGATCACCCCTTTAAGGTAGGGAACATTTTAAAATGTTGTTTGGATTTGTACAGATCTGCCATACAGGTATCCCACACCTGGATTTTTAGGGATGTTGAAATAATACTTCTAAGAGAGAATTCATTGCAGAAATAAACGCAGAAACAATACCTGGTCAATCTTCACTGCAGTAGTATTGGAATCAGTGGGCAAGTTTGATCTCTCTAGGTAAAATGTCCTGCAAAAAGGCCAGAAAGTACTACATTAGTTGGGTTTGTTCCATTTTAAGCCCATATTATGTATACTATCTTGTATAAAACAGCTGACAAAGCTATGCTAGAAGTCTTGCGCTTGAAGGTCTTCCTTATTGAACCATTGTGACTGCAGTAATTTACAGTCTGTACTAAAATATTCCAAACCCCCATTTAAGAAAAATATAATTCTAGCTGTGCACAAAATTCTGAGGTCAAATTTGCATTCCTTCTGAATGAGCTAAACTATTGGAAGAAAATTAACAAGTTTCCCACACAATGAAGAGCTCCAAATATCCTATTTGTACAAAAACCGCATCAGGACTGGAACCTGTTTTTCATTCAATTTTAAGGCCCTTTGCAAGGAGTGCTCTGAAATTTTCAATGTCTTTTAAGGCAAAGCAGAAGTACAAAATACCTGAGTTTACGGTAGTATTGCTGCACTTTTTCAAGTGAAATACCATTAATTTGCTGCGGGAGTTCTTCTAGAGATGAGCCAGCTGGTTGTGATTGCCCCTCTGTACTCTCCAGAGCTGAAGAAGAAAACACTTTACTAGAGCTATGTTATTAGTGGCTTTTAAAAATTCATTTATGTATCTCTCTATCATCGCATTGCTCAGCAGATGACTGTTGGATCATGTCAAGGCTGATTCTGTCACTCTATAAATTTAATGCTTTTCCCAGTATGGGAGTACAGTAGTAGTATCACAGAGGTGAGCTTCACAGAAAGCAGTTCTGCCTGACAGCAATTACTCCCCATTAATGGTCCCTTAAAAGAAACTTCCTGTGTTGTATTTTGGTGTGAATATTTGCTTATCAAGTTGATTTCTAGCCCAGATGATTCTGTCATGGTGTTCGCTTTCCAAAACACTTCTCTGTAGCCTGGGCACATCTCCTGATCCTACACTAGATCAAACTATCCATGTAATCCAGTATGATGTCTCTATGGCTGAGGCATAAAAAAGCCCCATATTTTGTTCTCATGACTATGTCTAATTCTAAAGTCTAGCACTCCCGCAGGGCTTCCTAAAATAGAAATAGCTGCTTCCTAAGTGTGTTTGTAGGTCTCAGCTGCATTTTTTAAGAGCTTCATGGTCATTCTATATTTTTAATCTTTCAAAAGCAGTAGTTAGCTTATTTTTCTCAAGAAAGCTTTTTATAGACACCTTTTGTAAAGAGCACTGTGTGCAGTTTCAAGGTTCCCCCATTCTGAAACCGAGCAGGCAGTTTGGAGAAGTAGTAGCTGTCAAGATAAAAGATAACCTTCAAGGCCTGACGACTTCCTTCGATGTGGTAGAAGACATGAGTATCTGGAGAAATAAAGATAAAACACTTGCTGCTTTACCACAGCAGGAGAATTGTGAAACCAATGCTATCTGAGTTTGTTAGATTACCTAATGACATATTCCATCTCCACCATAAGGTGAATAAGGGAGAGCCCTTATGGAGAGAATGCAGGCTCAGAAATATTACATTTAAAAAATCATAGTTAGTGTGACCTAGTATGATGTTTGATGCAAATACAATAACTATGGTTAATAATTAGAATCCCATGTTGTTTCATGGCATTTCATTGCCAGTAAAGACCTGGCAGGGTAAGACACCGGACACTGAAAAGCTGGGAATTCACCACAGGGAATGTGGTGCTAACTATCTGTCATATCTCCTCCCCCTGTACAAAATCACACAGATAAGGCACACTGGCACAGGCCACATCTACACAGCACAGAACACACACCACCATTCCATCATGTCAGTCCTGCTTTATGGGCTGTGTGCTTGCAGTGGAAGCTGAGGGAATACAACAGTGCTTCAGAGAAGCTGCCCAGTGCTCTCCAGGTGTGACACGGTCTCTTAGATTTATAATCATAAGAGGATATTAATCCATAGAACACAGAAAAGAAAAGTGCCTCAAAGAAACAGACACTACTCACTTGCTACAAGACTTTCATCCAGCTGCTTGAAAATAAAGGCAACTTTGTCTAGTTCAGCCAGAGCGACCTGGATGTCTTCCAGCATGGTGCGCTCCTCCTTCTGTAGAGCAAGGCAACAGATACAAATAGGTTATTATCTGCCAGAAGATGCGTAGCAGGAAGGTACTGTTGTTATGGGCATGTTTTGCTTTAGAGTGCAGAGCTTTCCATTAGCTCTATCCCAGACAGGTAATTACTAACAGCTTTTTTAACTGTGCAATACAACTTTAACCACCCTTTGCTTAGATGTCATTTGATGTGATTCACAGAGTAGAGAGGTTTAAGAACTGACTAAGTTTGAAGGGATCTCTTTCTCCAAACTTTATACCTACAAATGTGAAGAACAGCTGATCAGTTACTGCAAAATAAATATTGATACATTCTATGCAATGCAAACAAACAGCAGTTACGTGCACAGATAGTTTGGATTGTATTTTATAAAAACTCTCCACACTCAATCTACAGTGTCTACAAGGTAAGAAAAAAATTTCCGTCTCTATAATGTCAGAGCTGCTTGTCTGTTTTATAAATCTCTTTTCTTAGCATTTTTACAGTTAGAGTAGCTGATCTGCTGTAGCTGTGGCTCATCTGTTCATTAGGTGCAGGTGAACTATGCAAGCATGGCTCCTCTCCTTAGACGTGATGCCTCCAGCCCCAGTATGACAGACCTGAGAGAGAGGCTGCACTGTATCTCTTTGTCTAAACTCCTGCAATACTCAGAACTTTCTCGCCCATTTGGGAGATGTGTGTCCTCACCAGGGGATGGCAGGGGACACTCATGCCACCAACAGCTGGGCACTAAAACCTCTCTAAATGCAGCAGCATTGTTCCAAATATGAAGGCTGACTGTTTTCTATGGTGTTCTGGTGTGACAGTGGGTCCGGTATTTGTGAGGAGATGACCAGATAAGAAATATAGGCACTTGGTTGTCAGCTGCAGAAGTCTCCACAGTTTGCAGCAGTGAGAATCTGAACATGCTGCTAGAATGCAGGTAACAGGTAACAGCTCTGGCTGTGCTGAGTGGCACAGAATCACACAGGCAAATATAAGCAGACCTGAGGATACCACAACTCCTCATCTTACCACAGTGGGGGAGAGAAGAGACTGGTAGTTCAGTAAAACTCCAGTGGCTGCTATCTGCTCCAGCCATTTTCTGCTGGCATCTCTGCTGCTCTCTTCATATTCCCCATTGTTGTTGTACCGATAGTTGAGAGCAGCCAGTAACTGCTCTGAAAAGGTGCAAATAGCAGCCACAAGAGACTGACAGAAGATGGAATCACGTCTCAGCTGTAGCTCAGTATCTGTCAGAGAAGGGGAGAGAAGCATAAAGAAGTCATGAATATACTCCTCTTCCTTCTCACTGCCAACAAAACAGTTTGTGTGTGTGTGTGCACATGACGTTCAGCTTCTGCTGTAGCTTTGCACTGACTTCACAGATAACCTCTCCTTGCTGTGTTACCTGGGTGGATAGATACAGACAGCACAGCTGGCACATGTGCGTATTGCAAAATTTTCTAGTCCAGCTGACTGTTCATGCCTCCCTCTGCCATCTGCATGTTCCTTCAGACTGGAAAGAAACTAACTACTGGAAAGTAATAAACTCCTTAGTTACAGCCATAACTGGACTGATTCCCTTCTTTTTATGTTTACAGGAGCAAGAGAATTATTGAAAGAAGGTCTCTGCCATTACTTCTCTCCTGGGCTATTAGAGATTAATCTTCCCCCATCCATTTGTGGGCTTCCCATATGCCTAATGCATTAACTGGGCCCATCCATAAAGGTACCAATTGGTTTGTTTCTTAGGAGAATTTCCCCCGCATTAATTTTGCTTCGAGTGTGCCTGCCAGGCAGCCACATGCTGGTCAAATCAATCTTGTCATGCTTAAGGGGATTGCAGGCTAGGGAGGCACATGAATAAGTAAAGAGTTACTTCCCAGGCACCCCGAACCCTTCCAACAGGCTCTGCAGTGCTGCAGCAGCCTCTCATTGGCAAGGCACTGTTCCCTAGGGAAAGAAGCTGAAGACAACACCCAGAGGCTTTGAAGGTCTGGATTGTTTTTATAAGCACTGAACATCATAGACTGACTAACACACTCCAGGCACTAGGCCATATTCTCAGCTTAAGGGCAACCATCCTCCTTTCCAGCGGATGTTCATGGAAATGCTGCAGGAGATGGGGCACACATAGACACTTTGGGAGACATTTTATCTGCTATCAATAAAACCAGCTTTTATGGTCAATAGACTGGCACACAGCCTGGTTTGGACAGACTCACAGACCAGTCCTGGCAGGAGGTGAGAGATAAGTTAGAACCATACAAATCTCTGATCTTCATTCTATGAAGATTTGAGAATCAACTGTGGCACAGTGAAACAATGACTGCCTATTCCAGTTATGTATTATCTCATTTTCAAACAAAAGAACACCAAATAAGTGCTACAATTACAAAAAGACTGTAGGAGCACAGGCTCCTTGTAAAGACCTGTCCCTTGCTCTGCAAGCACAATGTTTGGTGAGTGATAACAGGTTCCTGATGTCCTCAGCGTATTTGGGTTCTCCCTGCATATTTAAGGTCTTCATGTGTTCTTGGCTGTAACTTCAGTATGCCTGCTGTGTTTGGAAAGATGACAGAGTCCATGGACTCAAAAAAGTTTTGCAATAGATCCCATTTTTGCTTCATGTTCTCACCACAGCAGGAAGCAGTAAATGGAAGGAGGGTTCTCTTCCATCTGGGAAGGAGGGTTGTACAAAGGAAAAAATGAAGACAGAAAAACCATCTTAGGGACTTCTGTATATATGTAGTTGTTTTGTAAAAAGTGAAAACCCCTTACCTGTGCATTTTAACAAGGCCAAAAGCAGCTGATTCTTCCCATCTAAAACAGTGAAGGAAAGAAATGCTCAAGTCAACACAATACCAAGGTAGATGTGTCTGCAGCTGGTTAACAGCTTCCTCATTCCCCCTCAATCCCTGGCACCTGCATGGCCATGTCTGTTTACTCTGGTAGCCCTCATTTGTACAGACATGTTCATGACTGAAAAAACCAAAATGTAAAGCAAAGAATTTTACTGGCTACATGCTCTGTTAACTACCATGAATTACTGGAAACAAATTGCACTTGCAGATTAATCCTAAGGAGGTGATTTCTATCCAGTGCTTCGCACTGATCTGTAAACATCAGTTTCATCTCCTGTTTCAGTTAAACCAGACTGCAATGGTTTAGGATGTTGTAATATCTGATTAGCATTCACTTCACAGTTTGGAGTATACCAAGCATCTCTCTCTTCATTTTCTAAAAGGGTTTAAAAAGCACAGGGAGATAGATCAGTCTGACATCAATCTGAATGGGCTGATGAAATAAAGTAAGGGGATGAAAGTTCTTTAGAATTGCTGCACAGGTGCAATTTTACCATAAAGCACCAGGACTCTGCAAACCATAACCTGCTCTACCTGGCCCTCTCTAGAGCCCAGGACTACAAATTGAGTTAAAATTATGAAATCAACTGCTAGATTTGATTAAGATGTCTTCTCCCTGAAGCCAGTAACAAATGCTTCCTTATTTACAGACCTTCCACATGTTTCTGTATGATGTCAACAAGGTTTTTGATGCGCAGTGGAAGGTTCCATGGATCTTCCTGAATGCTGGCTTGAATATTATTCCGGCATCTAACTGTGGTTTCTTCCTTCTGTTTAAATTCTAGAAAACATGGAGTGTGTTAGCCATTTAGGAAATGCTATATAACTAAGTTATATAGCTTAGGAGTTATAATGTGAATACAGATGAAAGCTGAGACACAGTACCAATAGCAGTAAGTGGGAATTCAAAAGGTCCTTAAATAGAACTAACAGAGAGGGCAAAAGACTATTCCCATAGTCCCATTATCAGCAGTCTCCCTGCGTTGCTTTCAGGATTGTGGTCCTGGTTGACATGCACAGTGCAGAGAGCTCTGCACCACTCACTAGACAAAGAACCCCTTTCTATTTTCTCTGCCTTTAATGACCTGCAGGCAGCTGTTATCAGGTAGACCCAGAGAATCAGATCAACTTTTTGGCTGCAACTGACTCATCCTATAATACTGATGAGAAGTTCTGAAATATCCTGTTTTCTTTCACCTGATTAAAGCTAACTATTTAATTACAGAGCAGAAAATTTATTCTCCATAACTTAGCTATGTAGTTAAGCCAAACACCCCCACTGTTGGTGATAAAATGCATCAACTGACAGAGAAACACAAAAAAACTATGCCAAATAACTGATCCTGGACAGGAACAGGAGAGCATTCCAATGTCCATCCAAAGTGAAAAGGTGTCTATGGTAGCTATTAAACAGACACTATGATCCAGGATTCCAGCTGAGTGTAAGCAGGACTTGTCTGTTCCTCAGTGTGATGAGTGTGGAATAATCAGTTAACTAAAAGACTCTCTCAGGGTAATTAATCTACTTTTAATAAAGAAGATTCTGTTTAAGCAAAACAAATGTCTGTTATTTCTTCATTCAAACAGTGCATGGAAAGACTAACATTCTACACAAATGTGAATGTGTTCATAGAGATGAGTTCATATAACAGAACTCCACAGGAGTTACTTCTGGAGTGAAGGGGAAAAAAAAAAGCTGGAAAAGATCTCTAGTTCTAGAGTCTGCCACCATAACTAAAGACCAAAGCCTGTGAGAGGTTGGAGCTCTCACCTCCTACAGCACCTGAGGTACAGCAGGAATAGTAGGAAACATTTCAGATTTCAAGTGGGAAAGGAAATACAGCAAATATTTAGAAAATAAAATCCTGTGTATTTCAGGGAGAAAAGAAACCACATCCTGAGCCCCAAAACCATTAAGACCAAAGAGTCATTGCGCTCTCCGAGTAAAAAGAAAATGTGGTATCATCTGTTTGCTCTCTATGGGAATCAGTTTTCAAAGTAAGGGTTATGGTAGGATGAGTTTACTCTGGCAATCATCCATCTGAAGAAAAGCGGAGTAACTCATTAAGCTAACTGAGGCAGAACCTTTTGGTGCCTTGGATCTACAGTGGTCAGCCCCTCATCAGCTTATCAGAGCACTCCTTCACCTTCAATCTGACTATCCCTACTTTGTACCTTTTCAGATATGTTCACATCAAAGTGGAGATTTCGAGACTTGTGAAAGAGCTGCAAGAATTGAGCAGCATGTAACAAAAGAGACTTCTGTGTGTTTCATGAGGAATTCCCATGGAAATGACCTCTCAGAGATACAAAATTTCAGTGGTCAGACGTGGCACCTGCCTAATGCATGACTGAGTAGAATGCAGAGTTAAGGAACTCTGTGTGGCCATAGCACATATGCATTCATGTTAAGCTTTAAAGTCTTGGAAATCACATCATTAAATACAATCAATTTCTTTACCTTGCAAACTGTGGTCCATGGGAAAGTGCTTGGTTTCCTCAAAGGCCTTAGTTATTCCTGGTCCTTTTAGAAGTGCATTGATAGCATCAACCTACAATTGGAATGTTATCAATCAGTGTCAGTAAGACTTGCAGAAGAACATCTGAACAGAACTCTTGTGAAAAATTGCCGAAGCCATTACACTGTATTTTGGAACGACTGACGCACAGCAGTCAGACTTTGCAGCCATGAACTGGCCTCAAGAGCCTCTCACATTTAGTAACAGCATTTTGCACAACGACGATCTATGTGCTGATGAGGTAAGAGAATAGCAAACAACTCTCTGGTGCTACACATTATAAACACATCTGCAGGCTAAACTTGTGAAAACTTCCTGGAATCTGCAAATGTGATCCATTTACATCAAACAAAGTATTAGAAGTTTGGGGTTTTTTTCATGAAAGCTTTTTTTCCCTTAGTCTCATGCCTTAGGTAGGGCAGGTCAGCCTTGCTTAAATCACGAGGCAACTTTAATAATGCAGACAAAAGCTATTCCTCAAACTGTCCTATAATGTACTTGCTTACACTGTACGCCAAAATCTCAATAGTATGCCTTCCTCAAAATATGATTTCATAATACAATTTAGTACTTCCAATTTCTTGATTGACATTGATAAGGAGAAAGCAATTCTGTGTAAGAATAACACTTTACATACCTGGTTAAAAAGGTGTTCCAGACAGCCATGGAGTTTGTCTTGCTTGTCTAAAGGTATCCTCATATCATTAGGAAGCTCATCTCCTAATAAAGAAGAAATGAAAAGCTTTTAACTTACAAACATAATCTGTGATGAGGCACAGGTACACCTTCACACTGGTGTGAGGTAAATAATGATTGCTGCTTTATCTCCAATTCTTAGACCAAAATACTCATTATTTTCATATAATGCAAGTATCCAGTAACTAAAGAAACTTATCCCTGCCTAATACCTCTCCCATGTTCCAAATTTACTGTGGTTTATTAGACAAAGGCAAATCTGTATCATTATGTTCTTGTGATTAGTTTTGAAGAGACCACCTGTGCAAATTAAATATGCCAAATGCTTATAATCAACAAAGACTTCTCAGCGCTGCTGAAGGGTCGGGCACAAGAATGCCTGTGACCTGTGCACACACTCACCTGATCCCATCTCATCACTGCCCAGGTAAGAGCTGTTGCTCCGCACGCTGGTGTAGGACAACACGGAGTCCCGGTTACTGTTACACTCACTATAGAGGAAAGCATAGAGGGGATTGAACAAGAGCTGTGCCTACACCCAGTTCCTGATACACTGATATTCTGCCTTTATTAGCACTGTCTCCCCAAACCCAGTTCAGTGAAAATGGAATTACTATAACTAATGACATGCAGAACAGCCATTAAGCAAGGACTCTGGAGCCGGACTGCCACAGATGTCTTTTTCTATTTGCAGTTAACACTGAATGTTTAATATATCACCCTGCTTCTGTAAATGATGAAAACAAGACGTCACACCACAGTCCTCGGCTGGGCCACATCATTAAATTTGCTCTGTGGGAATTAAGTAGGGGAGAAATAATTAAAATATATGAAATTGGATCTCCACTGAACGTTTGCTACCAATTCTCAGGATATTACAGCATCCAAATCCAGCATATAGAGAGGCTGCAGTAGCACAGATACTGGAGGTGGGAGAGAAAATTTAAGGAATCTACGCCACTGGAGAATCAGGCGCTGCAGATCCTATCATGAAGCAGAGGAGTCACAACAGTCGGCTCCACGCCAATCTTGGCTCATGCACACCTGGAAAATTCTAGTGTGAATCTCCTCTCTTTAAAGCTCACTTTAACTATTCTCACTAAAAGTAATCAAAAAGATTATGGATCTCAGGCTGTCCCCTTCTAATGAAGAGACAGTGGTTTTAATGGTACAAACCCAAAACAAATCTTACAAAATTCTCCTCTGTTTCTGCCTCTGATTTAATTTTTAACTGAGATGAGAGAAAAATATAAGAGCAACTGAAAGAACCCTAACTGGGATTCTTGTTGTCCTTTTTAAAATCAAGTATCAAAGAATTCTGGTTTTTTCTCAAGAAGATTAATACTTATGGCAACTACTCTGCAGTACAAACGAATTACACCTCCAAATGATCTCAGAAAAAGAAGCATGGCAAGGTATTTTCTTATGTGCAGTTTGCTTGAGTTTGTAGCTAATCAACGCTTTTTAAAATCAAAACCCATAAGAACACATTCCCCCTTGAGTAACTATTACCTGTAAAATATGCTTAATTCTTTGCCTCTGTGTAATAAAGATAAGACAGAATAGTGTTTCTCATCTTAAATTTATGTGTAGAATTCTGGAACAAGTGACAAACCCAGAAAGATTGTTTGTGCTGTCACTTTGTTACCCAGAATAGATTAGCCTCAATTACAGAAATTTAAACGACAGGGATAACCTATTAACAATGAAAGACATACAGCACATGTCACTCAGAAAGCTCCAGAGCACACGTGCAGACTGAAATCTCACACAACAGAGACGCCCCAGATCTCAGCACTGCAAGTGCTTGTTCTATTTCTTTATTGACTTCATATTTGCTGTCCTTTGAGGTAATAAATATTCAACTGGACAAGACCCCAAGCAACCACTCTTACTGGCCCTGTCCTGAGCAAGGGACTGGACTGTGCAGGCTCCAGAGACCCCTTCCAACACAAACTGTTTCCCTTCTGCCATTCTGCAGTCCTGCATGGGTGGCACCTATTGCTACTGGTATGAGTGCCCAACAACAGCAAAAGTAAAGCATCAGGACTGCAGCAGGGAAGTTACAAAGACAGATCATTCATTCAGGTCCCTGTAATCCTCCCAGCTCTAGGGCCTTACTAGAAATGTAAAAATGGCCTATTAAGGATGTTAAATTGCAGTAGTCAGACATGGCCACAACTTGTTACTCCACTTACTCTGAAGCTGAGTTTGCAAATGTTTCCCTCCAAAATAGAGAGAATTGGAGTGAGATTCCCTTTGGTAGCAAATATTCCTGGAGAACCAGCAGTCAATCGTGTCCCAGAAAGATTTTGAGACATCTGAATAAACATTTGAATTTGTGGTTTCAAAGGCCTATTAAAAATAAAAAAGTCAATGTCCATTTCTGTTTCTCAGTATCTTAGACTTTCAGGAAAATTGGCTGCAGAACCCAGTGGAAATACCAGTTACTGTAAGACCAAGCAGTCTGAGAATTCGGCTGGACTTCTGTAGTTTCTGGCTACAGGATACAAAGTCACACTAGATCTATTTATTTCATTTTATTCAGTTTTCTAGAAGTTTTAGTATTTTGGCATTATTTTGGCGGAAGGATTTTTGCTGTGTATGTCTCCATGGTAATAAATGTAATGAATACTTCAGTAAAGTGAATACTCTACTAAGTGAATACTAGATAACTGACTGACTGGAAAACAATCTGTCTGTTGAATTCATACTGGAATCAGAATTCTGAAACACTGTTAGTAAGGTAAAAGTGGCACAATCTTCAGACTGACCTGTAGGAGTCTCTGAAACTCATTGTGTCGTGTCCAGAGTCTTCCTGGTCCTCCTCAGAAACTTTGAAACAGACCTTCTTGATTCCACCATGCTCAGCTTTGTCAGCATCACTCTCTTCTGTTCCCAGGGAAGGTGAAGATGTCTCCTCAGTAGATGGTGGCTCACAGGCACCACCTTCTGTAGGTTCTGTTATGGTGGACAGAAGTCTGCAGAAGCACAACACAGAGCTCTCAGTCCCACAAATGAACTGTCATGACTAAGGCGAAATCCAGCTATGTGAAATCAGAGCCAGCTTTGTGAGCACTTTTACATAGACTACTTCCTAACATCTGATCTGAACATGCTCTCAGTTTGAAGCCATTCCCCCTTGTCCTGTCACTCCAGGCCCTTATAAAGAGTCTCTCTCCATCTTTCTCGCAGGCTCCCATCAGGTACTGGAAGGCCACAAGTAGGTCACCCCAAAGCCTTCTCTTCCGCTGAACAAAAACACTACTCCATCTTTCATTACTGCTACTAGGAGACCTGTGATGATAAAGAGAGAAAGAAAAAGACAAAAAGAGGAAAGGAAACCATAGGTTCCACAGAGAAACCAGCCCGCAATTAAAATGTTTTGCTTACTCTGCCTTATGACAGACAAAATCTCAAGGGTCTATGCTCATACGGGATTCTAAAACTGCTCTTGGCATCAAATAGATTCTTATTTTGGAATATATAGTAAGCAAAACAGCGGCTGTCAAATTCAGGTAGACTTTTAGAAGCAAAGGACAATAATACAAACACTGGTGGATCTGCCCAGGAGTAGATTTGACACAACCAGCGATGACTTGTCATACAAAGGCAGGTGTGAACAGGCGCGTAAAGAGGCTGACAGCACAATGTGTGTTTAGAGGTTAATGCCTCAATGTTATAAGAATTTCTTTCTCCAGTACATACAGGATTTTGTACTCACTTATTTATCTGAATGACATACTGCTTCATTTCCTTCACTGCAATGTCAAGTTTGTTAAAAAGGTGCACGTAGGAGTCCTGCATCTCCCAGTCTTCCTGTTTCAGCAGAAAACTGAGTCCTCTTTCCTCCCGAACTGTTCCTCCATTCTGCTGGCCAAAGCTACCATCAGGATCTCCATCTTCTGGACATCTCCAGGATGGTGCAGCCATAGTGGTGATGCAATGTTGAGTATATGAGACTGGATTTAAGGTACCTACTAAACATTAAAGGATCTAGTTAGTATGGCTCTCATGACTTTCCCCACTTCATCCCAGTGAGGATTGTTTAGGATAGGTGGAGTTTTAACAGGAAAAACTAAAATTTCACAGAACTATTTTATATAATTACATTCTATGACAAAATCATTCTGAAAAAAACCCCAGAGAAGATGGGGTTTTTTTCCCTGGCATGCCAACTAGATGTTTTGAATTTACTGCAGTTCAGAAACTGGTTAAATTATGGAAGTAAAGACATATGTCCACACATATACTCATATAGACAACACAGAAGCTCTCTAAAAGCATTTGCTGAAAAGTTAATGAATTTGGGTTCTCAGGAAGCAGTCTGTGTTATTATTCCAGCTCTACAGACATTTACACTTACACACACACATATAAAGAAGTAGGATTCTGTCCTTACAGAAGATAAATTAGTGCTTTTTCATTTAGAAATGCTGACAGTTTTGTAGCAGTACTGTGCTAACTACTTTAGCTCGCATTAAAAATACTATTGCCCAAGCAAGCAGTGCCCCTTTATAAACCTCAATTTTAATAGTCAGTGCCATTGTTCAGAAGGTTGGTTAATCTATACTTCCCTCTTCCAAACATTCCTGCACTCTGACCTTCACAAGGCAATGAATCAGAAGCATGTTAAGTGAGATCATGATAAAGAAATGTGTAACTCAAACAACCAGATTGTAGGAGAAATGCTGCATAGCAGCAATTTATCAGAAAATAGATCCTGTGACAGAGTAGAGACTTTCAACTCCAGTGCATGGAATTTATTTAGTAATGAGAGTAGAAAGCAGCACTACAATGTGACTGACTTCAGTTGTCCCCCTGAATGAAGCACTAGCACTGCCATCAGTCCCTGTTCACTTTTAGTCAGCAAGTCACCTTTACTAAGGGCAACAGCACCCCGGACATGTAACTACCATGAGATGCCCAAACAGCTTAGCTAGCAAAAACACTGGACCTGAAGCCTCTCTATGCTTAAAGCCATTTTTTCACAACACAAGACGACTGCCATTGAACTATAAAATTTTAAGGACGAAGAAAGGGTACTGGCAAGACTATGTTTCCTTGGAACTTATATTTGACCTTGCTGAGTAGTGTAAAAACACAACATTTTACACAGATAAAATCAGTATGACTTAAAAGTTAATTATCACCTTGCTCTGGATCAAGACCAATAATAGAAGGTTTCCGTCCAATGCGAATACTGAACGATCTCCCTGCTGAGGTAGTGCTTTTGGGGTATGATACCTCCATGAGGTTAATATGGCAGTTGGTGGGGCAGAAATCCATGCTGTTGAGGGAATGTGGTTCCACAACGGCTTGTTTGAAGGCTGGGCTCACCTTTGTTTTCAGTTCATCTGCAAACTGGGAGAAATAAAGTAGGTGTGTGCTACTTTACTTTGAAAAAAAATTTGATGCAATACAGAGAATTCTTTTCTCTTCCTGCCTCCTATTCCAGAAATCCAGGAATTCAGATTTCTGCTGCAGCTGGAATAACACATTAAAAAAAAGCTCATAAAACAACAAAGGAAGGCAATTAGCTATACCCCCTAGCACTCTCTTTTCAAGCAGCTCAGCACAAAAAAAGCACACATACTTTGTTTGTTTACACGATGATACACTGTAGTTACATTCATATTATAGAAGACATGCATCAATCTGTTCTCATATTTATTCATTAATACAGTGGAAATGAACCTGCAATAATATGTTTTAACCCACAGCTCTGACAAGCAGAAAGGAGCGATTTACAGACAAAGTATTTTTCACTCAAAACTTGCAATTTCAGTAACTTGCAGAGCTGTTCTCATGCCTCCAGGACACCCACCTCAGAAACAGTTCAGATTCATTAATAAAGAATAGTAAGACCCACTTAACACAATGAAGTATTGTCTCAAGACTTCACCAATAACTAGTAGTGTTGTACCTCTTGGTAGTTCGTGAGCCTCCTGCTAATGCTTTCCAGCTTAGTGTCACAGATTTGCCGGAATTCATACTGGGGCATGGTGGCCACAGCACTGCTTAGGGATATGAGTCTTTCGCAATTCCTTACAAAGTGACTGTCCTCTGCAGCAAAGGCCTCTAAAATCTAAACAAAAAGAGAGGTTGTCAGTGATATGAGTCTTGACAGGGAGGGAAAATACAGTTTTCTTCCACTCAGTGAGGGGCAAAGCCCCATGGTTGAATAAAGCTGCCTCCAGAACAAGCTGCCTTTATTACTGCGTGAGAACCACTAATGTGTCTAATCCTCAGAGTCTTACAACATTTCTGAAAAATTTTTAGAATCGTGGAAGTGGATCAAAATATCCACTGTCCAAGTTACCTGCTCTGGCATGCTTTCATGGGACATAACGATATTACTGGGATGTGACAATCACTATTAGCTCATTTTTGTTAGAGATGACACTCAGCACTCTCTGCTGCCTTCTGATGGCAGCAGTTCTACTCAGTTCCTCTAACAACCCATCCAGCCTCTCAGGTGGGAAAAAGCAGCTTGATTTTCTTCCAAGGTAAAGCAAATTCCTTTCTGAAAAGATTAATCTTGAATATCAGCAGAGTATGTTACCAGGCAGATAAAAGCAAGAATTCCACAGCTGAGGGCTCCCCTCCATCTGCCTCAACAGCTGAAGTCCTGGAAGCACTTGCTGATTTGGTCATACCAAACAAGCTATTGTAACTCAGCGCATTCTAATGAACAAAACTCTAAGCACGGCTGAGAAGACCAATGTCAACCTCAACTGAAGAGCCAAGCCCACAGCAGCCAATAATAAGCTATATTATTGGTTTCCCATTCTGTTTAGGAATAAAGCTGACCATGTCTGGTTTTCAGTACCTTCGCAGTGAGATTGAAGCAACCTTTTGGTTCCACAATTTTTTCCAGGACAAAGGATTTGATTCCTGCACTGCTAACATATTCATACACCACCCCGTGCTCCAGATGGGTGTTATCCACAGTCAGGCTGATGAGAGGGGTTTCTTCACCAATGACAAGTGGAGAAGTAACAGTCTGTGGTGTCTGGGCTGGAACCAAAGTAAGTCATTAGAGGTGTCTGGCAGCATACGTGAACACAGGCCTGCCCAGGCAAGAGAAACCTGCTGAGATGAATTATTGAATGCAGAGACACAAGCTTTGGCTCAAGGAGCGTCTCGAACTATGTACTGCTGGAGGCTGAGAGAATATTCTAAGGAAGACATTTGCTGTTGGCCACTAATGGAGACAGTGACAGAGGTTTAGATAATCCACGTGCTCCAATCCCCATTCTGATGTTCTTTCATGTATGTGCGCACATATCCATGCTCTGGACACTACTTCTAGTTCTGTTCACAGATCCTAGCAGAAGCTTATTAGGGAAGTGAAGTATGTTAATCTCTGAATCCTGTTGTCTGCAATAACCCTCTGGAAGACTGATATGTCAGGGCAGGGATGTGGTGAGGATAGAACATTTTTTACACAAAGCAATTCTATTGCCACTAGAGAACAGATTCCAGTTACAGTCAGATTGAGATTTGCCAGGGAACTGCTCACATGCTTCTACCAGGGCACTGCTCCAGCTGTTCCACTGTGGAACTACATTGTTTGACCATGAGACTACCAGCTTCACCAGGCCTTACCTGGGATCCACACAGATGTGCATCTGTTCCTGGAGAAGTTGCCAATGGCATTCAGACAGTCCAGGCTCAGTCCTTTGGATTAAACTTTGCTTTAGTAGTCTCCTTTAACATCTACTTTTCTGAATAAGCCCTCAGCATGAAAGTAGAACTGTTTTTTGAGCTATGCTTTCAAAAGTTGGAGGAAATACACCCACACATCTTCCTGACACAGCAGTAACATGCCTTGAAAACTTGCTCCAGATCGAAGTAATTCAACATCTTAATTTTTAATCAAAAATAATGGAAAACACAGATTGCTGTTGCAGGTATGGAGAGGTACTTGCAGACCTTCCCTCTCCATCAGCTACTGCCCATAAATATGCCTGGCTTGCAGGGGCTAAATTCTAAAAATACTGAGTCTCTTCATTCCCATAACTGGCTGTCTTGTAAAGAACAGAGAGTCACAGGTGCATGATTCCTATGTGTATCTCAGTTTTTTTCTTCTCTTGAATAAACTGCGGCTTACAAATACTTTCTCTGGCAGACCTCATTCAATTCCAAAGCTTTGTTAAGACAAGATATATTCTACAATAATAATTATACTTTATATTTCTACTGCAGTTTTCCTTCTGAAAGCCACTGAACTGTCCCTAGGTTTTCTTCCCCCATGAGAATCTTTACCTGATTCCTGCTGGCTGCTTTGAAGGAGTTCCAAGTCTGCATGTCCTTCCAGTGCAGAGGTGTCTTTGCTGGAGCCTGGGCGACTGCCATTCAAACATGCAGGGGATGCTGCTTGCTGAACTCTGTCCTCTTCAGCATCCTCATGTGTTCTGTACACCCACTGGTACAACCCCTTTCAACAGATATAAGCTTCAGCTAGGATCTCAAAATGCTCAATGTCCAAATGTTTGGACTACAAAGGTGAATCCAGCTATCAATTCTGTATCTTCTAAGTAGGCTGAAATATCAACATTCCCTTAGCTTTTCTCTGAACTTCAGAAAACATAAAATCTAGATCAATAGCTGGGTAAACTTCTATGGTTAGTAACAGTAATTTTCAGTACTGTATGCAGTGTACGCATGAAATGGCTTTCATATTATTTGTAGGTGTTTTGCAACTATAGGCAACTGGAATCAGATCCCCTCAGTGACAGCAGGACCCTGGCGTAGAAGGAAATGAGTCAAAACAAGCATGTAGATGTTCTTTTTCTGAATATTTAGTGAGCATAAAAGCACAGGAAAAGAGGAGGGCAGAAGAAGGGCAGGAATAAATGTGCTTCATTTGAGGTTTTGCATTCATACCAGTGCTTCCTGCTGCCTGGTCCTATAGGCTGTGAAGTGCTCCAGAACTTCCTTGTAATTTCCATGTGTTGCATTATTCCCATTAACTTTCAAAATACACTGCCCTGGATGAAGGCCTACGGCTGCAGCCTCAGAACCTGAAAAATAACAGGAGAGAAGTTAGACAGAAATGCCCTCTGTCTATGGATGAGAATATAGAAAGTTTGCAAAAGCTTTCTGGTTAGAAAAAGTAAGAAGAGCTGGGTCAGTCCTATCATGCCTTTGCCACTAAGCCTTTGCTAGTATTCAGAGAGCTTTGTTGTGTAAGAGTAACATCATGTGTCTATCCTTCATGTTTTCCATAGTGCTGGGAAAAACAGACACCTCCTTGATCTAAATGCATTCCTGCTAGAAATTGACATTTCTGTGGGAAATCGTTTGGGATTCTTATATGGTTCCCTTTCAGCCTTATAGCAACATTAGCTGCAGTCTTGCTTAAGTATAAACTATTCTATTTGTTCCAGCCTCTTGTACCTGGAAGACAGAACACTCGCACGTTACACAATTTGCCACAGAAAAAGACTGTGATGTCAAATGTAATTTGTCTTTTCCAGGCAAAATCTTGAAAAAGTACAATCTTCCTAGCTGGAACTTCTAGCTTGCACTCCAAACTATGAAAAAGTGGTTATAGGTGTTGCTGTAAAAGGGTGTAATAAATGTGCATCCCTGGGAACACCATCTGTGGATGCTGCCTAAGCTAACTGCACTCAGGTGGAGACACACATTTGCTCTGAAGGGAGGAAGTGGTGTATGTCTAAAACGCCGTATTTTCTGCATCTGCTTAACATAAAGGCTAAAGCTGTGCTTTGCTTGTAGCTCAGTTAATACGTCAGGTACAGAAGTAGTAAATATCTCTGTCAAATTGTGTTTTCTCCTTTTAAAAATATCAAGGAGAACAGTTTGCCTCTATTTTATACTGGTAATTTGTAGCAATATATGCCTATGTAAAGGCAGAAGTAGTCTCCAAGTCTTATGTCACTTTGTGTGACTGTGTTAGGACTTGTCCACCAACCTGCTGACCCTACAGCACCTTCAGAACCCAATGACCCAAACTGTGGATGACTACAGGCAAAAATATTGAGGAAGCAACAGACAGCATCATCCCTCAACTTTTTCTCAACTATCTCAGTTTTATGGTTTTTTTTTCCCCTGTGGCTGTTAAGCTTTACCTTAGTAGTCTCAGAAGAAACAAGGGTAGGGTCACTAAGCAAGTCCATTTCTACCTTGCAAGAGCTAAAGTGATAATGCCTTCTTAAGAGTCCATGGTATTGTGCATTGCAGTATTCAAGTTTCTTCCACTGTGGAATGAAATTCTTCCTCATATTTTGTTGATGGGATTAGAGACTCAACACTCAGTTCGTAAGAAAGATACCGCTGTCTTAGAATATATTTAGATGATAAGCACTTGGAGGCAGGAAATCTCACACTGTTCTATGGTTATATGAGTGTGATTCTTGTCTATCACGAGTTCTTGTCACTGTGGTCACTAAATTTGTCAGAACTTGTATAGAACAAGTTGGGCAATGAAACCTGGATCTGTCTTCACTGAAATATACACACACACACTTTATATATACACGTGTATCTATTCAGATGTACTCCCAACTTAACTGTACCATAGAGTTTTGACTTACCTCTTCCTACTGCGTGAACGTATGGTGGTGCTGCTCCCCGTATCTGAAAGCAAAGTGCTTCATGACAATCTGGGATTTTAATAATCCTGCAAATAAATCAAGGAGAAGAGAAAGCACGATTTCAAATTAGGCTGCCGGAATTCTGGGCAGTTCTTAACAGCATCTTTCCCCGGCATTCACAGCTGGGTTTGGATGAGAGAAAGCATCCACAGTGTTTACAAATAGATAACAAATAAACAGACCTGAAGAAATATACTCCTTCTTCAGTCTCCAAGGCAGATGGCAGATTCTATTTGTTAATTAAAATTTGGCACTTCTTAATTTATTACATCTTTAAGTGAATAACATTTGACAGAAACTTTCTAAGGCATTTATATTCACTTCCATTTCTATGCAAACTTCAGTGTAGCTGTGCTGACACCTATACCAGCAGAGGATTTTCTTCTGATATCATTAGAGTCATCCAAAAATAAGCCAAGCTTTAATGGGTGGAAATTGTTTTCCCATGCACATATAATAGAGTGTGAGAAGCTTCACACCTGAGAAAGAATGACAGTCCTTGTGATTCAGTTTTGTTTGTGCACAAGAAAACCAAAAGTTATTTGCCGTATAAAAAGAACACATGCCAACCTCTCCTAGCAGCCCAAGGGCCATCACTAAAAACAAGCCGTGACTCTTGTACCTCTCATTTCTGTCACCTTTTTTCCTATTGAGTGGCTTCTGCAGGGCAAAGTGTTTACACAGGTTTCACTAAAACTGTAGAACTACTACTTAGTTGTCACTGTTGTAGTGGGGACGGAGAGGAATAACGACGCGAAGTCCGAGTCCAGGGAAAGAATGGAATGGAATTATTTATTAATATACAGACGGGTTTATTTGTGTTAGTTCGCTTGAAGTTTGCTTGAAGAGAAAAAGGCTATTGGACCTTTGGCAAGCCACCTACCAAAGCGATTGGTTAATTCTAACAACACCCATTTCAAAATATTTTTCTAGTCAATATCATAACAATAACTACATAACTATTTGAAGGTGCAAGATAGAGAATTAGTTTACCAAACTGTAGCACTGTTTTTTAATAACTTGCATGGGAAATGCAGGGCTCTCACAGAATGCTGTAGAAAGCTGGAAAATTTCTCTGCTGACAGCTTTTCAGCATCCACACTTAGTAACTGACATTTCTCAATAATCTTCTCTGTCTGCCCATCTTGGCACTTACTCTTTTGATTTGGTGGCTACCAGAAGCCTAAGTGGCCTTCGTGAGCAGAAGGACTGGGATAAGATGGTTTCCACTTCTGAAAACGGGCGTAGGAATACTAAATCCTCATTGATGGAATAGATTTTTCGTCCTGCTTGCAGGCCAGCCATCTGCAAAGGGAACAAACACCACAGAGCACTTCAGGTCACTGGCAGCGACTCTGAAAGCTCAGGCTTCAAGGTTCAACCCTTCCCTGTTCATGGACATTTCTAGGATTACTTTCACATGGAATACTCTATAAGTAGTGTTGGTTCATCAAGTCATTTGTCACTCCCTCTTAAAGTTTTCAGCATTTACAGAAAACAAAGAGATTTCACCAGTATCCTTAGAAATATGCCACTCTACAGACATATCTTATTTTGAATGGATAAATCTTAGTACTTTTCTGCTACAATTTTTTAAGGTACTATTAAAAAGGAGACAATAGAAAAACAAGGGGTGGGGGGACACAACTGAAAACTAGGGGCCTATAATAGACTGGCTGTCATACTCAGTGAGACACAGAAGTGACTTCCCACACCTTGGGCACAGGAGCCGTGGACAGTTTTCAGCCATCAGCCTTGCAAATCCAACCTATACCCAGTCACGTCAGTAAATGTAACCTGGTTTGAAGTGGTGATAAAAACCTGTCTCTGCTTTAAGTGAAGAACTAGCTCTTCATTAGCTTAAAAAGCCACAAGATTTTAATTCCTAGGTTTTGCACCTAACTTTAGTTATTTGGCAATGGTCACACAGGAAGTCAGAGACAGATCCAATGACAAAACTGAGATCCCCTACTCTGCCCACTTGGCAATACCCTTAAACACACCCTTTGATGATCTCTACCAGTTAAAATGTAACAAAGCAATATTTGGACCAGGTGTTGGGTATCAAGGAACCATTAAAAAATTATTAAACCTTCCAGATTAGATTAAAATTGTTTCGTATAACTTCAAGCTTCAGCAGTTGGGTTTCCTTCTAAATGCAGCAAACCCTTTTCTATTCTGCCTGGAATCCACGGACAAGTTTTTTGACTTGAAAAAGGAGGTCCACACAGCACTACTCTCACATATCCTCTGGCTCAGGGAGATGCAGATTTAGTTTTTTGCTGGAGCAGTGTTATTAGATCAAGTTCAAAAGATGGGCTCATGGGCACAGATTATCTTGACAGATCAAGAAAAAGATTACTTAGAAAATGGTGTGCTGCCAGTGTCCTAAAACACAACAGATTTGCAGTCTATTCCCCAAGCTTCCAGCCAAAGAAAGGGCAGAAGGATTATCTAGCAAGCAATGGTTCACAGCACAGGTTTAGATTAATAAAATTTTTGGCCAACCTATATTGATCTTGAGTACTAGATAAAGCATAGGATTGGTTTCTTTGGTGACCATAAACCAAATGACAATCAGGAATACTGAAATAATTTCATTGTAACACTAAACTTCAGTTCAAAATTCCTACCCATGTGACATTCTCAACTTGCTAAAATAAGTCTGTCCACTTCAGCTGTTTCCACTAAGCAAGTTATCCAGGAGTTATTTGTATTCTAAAGGAGTAACCCACAAATTGAGGTGGACATTCAAAAATTCTGTAATGCTTGTCCTGGACTTTTAATTAGAAGGTCTGTCCTGTGTGCTGCCACAATTTACTGTGAAACCCCGGATGAGTCATTTAGTCCTCTCTTATCTTCATCAGTTTATCTGTGCCTTATTTTGGTAAATGGAAGATCACACTGTGTTATCCACATAAGGATTCTGTAGCAATAAATGGGTGATTAAGAAATACTCAGATCCTATAACATTTGGGCCATCTATGTGCTTCAAAGAAACAACGCAAATATATTCTGTAGAACTCTTTAAAAATACTGTGGAGAGAAATGACTGCATGCTTTTTAAGGAAAAAATACTTACCTAAAAATACAGCTTTCACTCAAATAAACCTGTTTCCCATTGAACACCTTTGCTATCCCAAAAGAGTGTTACTTTCCTTCTCTCCTTAAATTAAAGTTGCTGAGGAACCTGAGGTAAGCTATCATCACACAGATACTGCTCTCATGCTATCACTTATCAATAATATTCAAGTCACCCAGTGATGTCAAAACACTTATCAATTTACAGAAACAGCTTATTACCAGGAATTGTAGAAGACAGCCATCTTCTATTAGCTGCCTTTAAAAGGAAACAGATTTCAAAAGGATGGTTTGTAACTTTTCAAAGTATTGAAACATTCTTAGATACCAAAATACGAATGTGAGGTCCTACCTCGGCAGAAGACCCTCGTCGAACTGACCTCACCACAATTGCTTTGTTCTTTTCTTCTATGTCAAATCCATAGTCATCCTCTTCTGGCAAAATCTTAAACAGAACACAATTTTTACACGTATTTATGCTTCATAAATATGGAGTTCACAGAAAAGGTGAAGACTGGAGATAAGAAATTAGACTTTTCATTGCAAGCCACAACTGATCTGGACTACTGTATCTTAGAATGGAAAGGGACTACCAGGTCATTTGGTCTGATCTCCTACATAACATGAGCCAAAAAATTTACCCTAGTTATTTCTGCATTGAGTCCTTAATATATACTAAAGCAGATTTTCCAGAGTTGCTCAGGTATGATCTGCAGTCTTTAAGAAGTGAAGAATCTATTCCCACCCTTGAGAGTTTGTTCCAATGGTTAATCAATTCTTCTATTAGAAACTGCATTTGGTTTTAATGCCTAGCCCTTCAGCCTTCAACAGATCTTTCACTTTTAGATTATGGAATTCATCATTATTCAGAATTTTCCACTGGTGAATGTACTACAGATTGAGTGTAGTCATTTATTTATTTTTTAGCATACATCCCACATACCTGATAATGACTGATCTGAGTGCTTCTCAGCTATCAGACAAATTGCGGATCTCAGGCCTACCTGTTACAGATCTAACTACACACTACATAATCCTACATCATAATGGCAGTCCGATGGCTAAAATTCTATCTGACCAGTGAGAGAAAAATTCCTGACATCCGTAAGTCCTTCCTCTAGAGACAGGCACATAAGCTTTGTGTAAGGGAAAAACCACAAACTCCATACCCTGTGCTCAGTTTGTACTTTATGCGGTAGACACAAGCCTTCAAAATTCTTGCTCCTGAATTTCTGCTTCCTCTTATCTGCATTGAGGTCATACAGATCCGCCTTGCACATATCCTTTAAAATCGTATCAATCATGACAAATATACATTTCACTCATCCTTTTCTAGTGGTTTATTAACAATGAGTAAAAGGCTCAACAACTCACTTCCCATTATAAAAAAATAAACCAAGCCTAGCCACTGGTAAGTGGACAGATGGAAAATCTAACTGATAAACACCTTGTGTTTAAACAAACATTATGTATTTAAGAACCATCTGATAGAACTGATTTAAGAGAAAAAATAAAGCTACTCATAATCTAGCATGCCACTGGGGAAACAAATTAATCAGAATTGTTTCCTTGCTTCTGATGATTTCTGCACTATTTTAAAATACTGTCCTTTTTCCTTTGAAGTCAATTCCATCAGATAATAAATTTTGTCCTTTTACACGAAATTACTTTGGATAAAAAAAATAAAGAACTAGAATAGTTCGGTCCTGTAGGAGCCATACAGTCAAGTTAAAATAGTGCATAGCATAATATACGGGGAAAAGTCCTTATCAGATGATATTTGCATTAGAGGATGCACAGGAAAGTAAAAAGACTGAAAGGTAAGTTTCCCATTTTTGGCTGTTTTTAAGTATTTTCAGAAGCAGTGCTTGTTCAACAAAGGGACTTAGAAAATCAGGTAAATTGCTGGTTAGATTTTTAATGTTGCAAGTTAAATGAGTTTCAGCCCAACACAGCATGTACTTTTATCACTTCATATCTGGGATTCAATGGAAACTTTCTAGGCTACCTCTCCCCTCCAATTCTCACTTTACATTTGAAGGAACTGTTCAGTTTCTTTTGTTGAATTTTGAAAGTGTATGTAAAATACACATTCAAAAACCTGGAGGCTTTGATTTGTCCAACTTCAGCAGCCAGCAGCTACACAACCTTACCTATCTCTTGGGGTGCAGTCATCATTACTGTGCATGAAGATCTTTTATTTGCTGTTATTTTTAATAACCTACCTTTCTCTGATCATTGGTATTGCAAATATGTATTGTTTGAAAGCAAAGAACCTAAACACTTTTAAGAAACCCCACGTGCATCAGCATTAGGAACTTCCTGTGCTGGAGACAACCCTCATGAAAAGGCAGACTATGGATAATATTCCATTTTCAGTACTTGGAGAAGGCAATGATTCATTCTTTATTATAAAGTAGGAACACCCCGCCATTCCACAGCTGAACCCCATCCATCCCTAGGGAGTCCAAAGCTGTTAACTAAATCGCCACCTGCAAGAACTATTTCTATGCCCCCGAAGCCCAATTAGTTTTTGGAACGTAAGGCAGCAGCTGTTTAGCCTTGAGAGACAATCACATTAACAAATGAGACCATTGGAAAAACAAGCATGTTTAATCAAAAACAGAGGGCAAATTGTACTCAGAACACATTCAAAGAAAATTTTGGCATTGGCAAGGGGAATGGGATCTGCAGAGATGAAAAGGTGTGCCAAGAATGGTCTATTACACCTGTCTCACACAGCAGCAGGAGCTATCATCCTGAACTCCTGGGGACATCAGCACCAGAAGAGGCAGCGCAGCGGATCAACCACCATTCCCTGAACCTGGCTTCAGGATGCACATTCTTCTCTCACATATTTCCCTATAGCTCTCCAGCAAAACCCTTCTCTGCTGGACACACCTGAACAGCCTGACTTGGGTAACGATCTCCTCAGGAGGAGTGACTTATCAGACAATGTCAAGTCTGAACACTTCAGAAAATGGAGGAGGTTTCTGAGGCCCTCGGCAGCATTTAAAGACAGCTACTTTCCTGCCACCTCATCTCCCAGGTTGTTCCAGTCTCCACAGCTTTTCACAAGCCCACAGCTTTGGGGCATAAAACAAGATTTGAAAAGACAAAATTTCTTTCCAATGAGTAGCTTCAGAATCTAAGCCACCCCTACTATTATCTTTAAAAGTATGTTTTGCAACATTAGCAAAAGAGATTAAATACATATAGTGTAACTCCAAGTTTCTTCTGGTTTGTGAACTTTGAAATTGAGCACTGAACTCAAACTGTTCCTTCTGAGCTGTTAAAGACTTAGAGCCTAAAGGGTGTTTTTCACTTCAGAGTTCACTGTTAGTATCTGAAACCACTTGAAGCCCTTATGTGGCCGCATGCACCTGGATGACGAATGCCTCGTCACTGACTTCTCAGCCTGTCCCCTTGGGATCAGAAATCCCAAGATGATGAGCTCTTAGTGGCTTTCTTCCCAAAGGTGTTTTAAATCCATGAGTTTAATTCTCTAGCTACAACAGACTGTGGTACACCAGTAAAATGAAGAACAAAGGGAAAGCTCTTCTTTGCTCTCTCTGCTGAAATTTTGCAGAGTTGGGCAACTACTGCCACACTTTACTGAGGTTACAAAACATGGGATATCCTGGAGGAACATAGAAGTTATTACAAGTCTGGGAAGTTGATGAAGTTTAGAATTCCAGTCCAGATCTCCAATTCAGCACAAGAGTTTTGAGAATGCTACAGAAAATGTACACAGGCATCATCTTCAGAAATCATTGAGAATGCTTCTCTTTTGAATCTTCTGGGACTCCATCAACACGTGTGCAATTAAACCTCTCACACAACTTTGATCATGCCAATCTCTACAGGCAACTCTCCTTTGTCTGATATTCAGATTCAAACAACCAGCTCTGATTTGTGATGTGGTCGGTTTGGGCTAACAAGTAGAGGTGCTGATCACAAGTTCACAGCACACTGCAGTAACTAAATCACAATGCTTGGAGTCAGGCCAAAATCCAAATTTTCTTCAACTATGCAAAGAATGTTGTATGTTTTTTTCAGTTTGTCAAGATTTATGTCCTTCAATGAGAAATAATTGTGCAAGTAAATAAATACTAGCTTTTATTTGAATTGTGTTTTTCCAGACTGAAAGCACTTTGCTCCTTGGCATTTTTAACAAGTATTTGCCAAGGTTTCTGTTGTTTTCTGTTTTCAAAGGCAAACTCTTCTGTGATAGAGCAAACTTAGATGAAGGGGGTAGGAAACAGCTAGGATTTCACAGCAGTAGGAAAGCATATTTCAAAACCCAGAGCTGAGGAAATTCCAATAAACCTCCTATGGTGGGATCAGAGGATGGGAAGGATTAATGCCCTATCAGTAGTGTAGAGGCAAGCAGTGATGTTCCACAGACAGCAAAGCCTCGGGATTACAGCTGCTCTTAATTGCTAAACACAGCATAAAGCAGAAATCAGGCACAATTTTTTTTGTGGATAAGTGTAATGAATTTACTGTACTGCTTTTGCGAGATCTTCACAAGTCCCTTCACTCAAGGAACTGTTAATTTATGCATGCAAATGAAAGCAGCTCATGACTTAAGCATGACTACTACACATTTGACACAAATCTGTGCCCTCTGAGTAGATTTTTTACTCAGCATGTGCTCTTCATTTTTTTTCTGTTTGAGACAGGACTGCATTTTGATAGAGGGTGACTGATGCACTTCAGAACTACAATAACAGCATTCATATGGCTTAGAGAATGATGCCCTGAAGTATCTGTGTTTTTATCAGTCTTTCAACATGCACCTGAATTTACCTCACATATAAGCGTGTTTGAACCGTGTTTGAATTTAAACTGTGTTTAAACTTGATGGCAGATCTTTTCCAAGAGAGTAGAGCCCATTACTTTTTCCTCTACCACGTCAACACTGGTGCCTGCTAATACATCTCCAGCTCCCACCTCATTTCCAGACTCTTGCAAGGGCTTCTTGGGAACAGAAAGGGCTTGAGCTGTGCACTGGAAACAGGCAGGAACTTCCATGCACTTGCACCTGTGTGAAATGTACATCCAAAGCTCCCAGTACAGCAGGGTGGTCACGTGCTCCAGAAAGGGGCCTGCAATGCAAAGGTTTCCCTTGCTCCTAGAATAAGTTATGCAGTCTGCCTGACTAAAAAGTCAGAGCTACAGAAGCTGGAGATATACAGCAAAGCAGATCAAGAATTAGTAGCATTTATGCAATGAAGAAAAACCTAGCTACAGGTACAACTGCCCATTTTAACTCTACTCTCTCATAACTTTCCTTCTTATTCTCCTCTACTATAAAACAATACCATTTTTGCAGAAACATCATGGTTTACATTGACATATTTCTTACCAGAAGATTCTTTCCCAGGATGTTTTCAACGAGCTTGAAGTCATTACGTAATTGTTTGCTCTTGGAACTGGTGCCCTCCATCTCCTCATCAGCATAAAAGCGGAAATATAAGGATTCATCCTTAAATTCACTTTTCTCCAGGACTGGAAATTATATATATGAAACACATACATGCATTTACATGGAGAAAGAAAGAGAGAAACAGAGAAGAAAGTTAAAGGAAATCCTAAATATTTCCACAATCTTTACAGAACACAGACCAGATGCATCTCTATCAGCCAGTTCCTCAGCTCTGTATTTTTAAGCTAATTCTGTATTTTAGGACAATAATTTTCTTCACAGTGCATAGTAGCTCATGATGTGATGTGACCTCCCTGTGATGTGACCTCCCCGGCATGCAGAATGTATATAAAATGCAAAAGATCCTCTTGGAAGGAAGATGCTGCTCAAAACCTCATGCTCCTTTCCCACATTCAAAATGAATATGGTAAAACTATAAAAGGAGCAAAGAGGGGTAAAGGGGCTGTTTAAAAGCATGTAAGGTGTCCACATAGACTAAGGCTCTTCAAACTTAAAAAAAAATTTGAGAGGGAAATTAGATCTATAAAATTCTGGAAGGCATGAAAAAGTTCTTCAACAGTTTTTCAAACAGAGACCTGGGGGCTTCAAATAAAAGCAGCAAGTGGGAGCAACTTCTTCATTCAACATGTACTTATGCAAAGGTCTTCCTTGGCAAAGGATGCAATAAATGCCAAAAGTTTGCATGGGCTCAGAATAGACCAAATTCTTTTAAAAAGACCCCAACTATTCTTACATTATTATTAATTACTATGCAAATTCTCCATTAGTTATTTACAATAATCTGCTCTCAAAACCACTATTCAAAATACAGTGAGTAAACATTATCTATGACTAAAACTGAATGTTTCATTCGACAAGCTATGTTTACTCTTAGGACTTGTATGTTCTATCTGATACTGATACAGATGTGATTTATTTACTTCCCCTGTTTGAGGATGGATGATGTCTAACTTGGCAATTTGGCACTTCAGATTTGGACGCCTCAGCACTGAGGATTGTGTTTGTTGTCCAAGAGGCAAGAACTAGGCAATTTTACTTGACATCTGATATTTTTTGGTGATATTTCAGGACAGTACTTGGCTTGTGCATTGTTCAGATGGCTCTGGAAGAGATGCAGTGAAAAAACGTCCTCCTTCTAGCTTGTCTAATCTCTTCAGTGCTTCCCATAACTATCAGCAAGGGGCTTCCCTTGGGAAGGCACCAGGCTTAGACATGTATTAGCTTGAGGACTGTGTTCTAGAAGGACGTGCAGGAATGTCTGCAAATCGTGTACACAGCATGTATGGCACAGCCTAGAAAAGCTAATCTGACTGAAGTAAGAGCTCATTTAACTGGCTGGGGGAAGCAATATTGATGCATTACCATGATGCATGAAGCCATTATTGCAGAGTCCCACACCCAGTGCAACAGCTTCCTCCCGAGTCTGACAGTCTCCCTAGAAACAAGAGAATAATGTCACACCTCAGATGATTTTCTAAGCTAAATTATTGCCCCCTCCCCACGGCATAGCTTGTGGCGCTGAAATGAGTAGGATAATCTGTGTAGGGAACAATAGCAAGCCATCAAAACAGGTATCCCATTGCCCAAACACTGTTCAGTCCTACAGCCATCATCTCTCCCTCCTACAGGAACCAGGGGAACAAGGACCAGGATTGGGGAAAGATACCGTATTATCTCAATGTAAAGATTTTTTATTTGAAATCATAGTGTTGGACTTTAGGACCCATTAGCCACAGACAATAAAACTTCTTAGAAGCTGAGAGATCCCATCCATATTCAGCTCAAGGGAGAAAAACCTGAGGAAAGCTAAGGTATGTGAACTCCAAAGGTCAGACAGGTTAAAACTGCAGTGGGAGTTTGCTTACACAGCAGATTACAGACTTCAGTTTCTCACTACCTGAAGCCTTGAGTGTAGTCATTCAAAATAGGTACCAAAGGGGACTTGCAAATTTAGAGATTTCCCTGAAACGGCAGCCTTAAGCTTTACATCTACAGCTCAGCTAAATACAAGAAATGCCTAGTTTTCTCTATGTATCTGCTAATTTGCAGCCACAAGTGAAGACTTTACAAACATGGTTGCACTTTTGAGGCAGACAAGTAAGTTTTAAATGGTGCTAGTAAAAATCAGAAGGCACTACTGGTCTTACAAGGATTGTTAACACTGGTCCCTTGATGCAAGATGAGCTGCTACCCTGTCCCAAAGGGACACAGGGGAACCTGGTGTCTACTATCTCAGTGAGAACAGTTGCTCAGCCCATTCCAGCAGGAAGGGCACCTGCTGCTTTGGCAACAGAAGCAGTTTCAGTGCATTACTTTCAGTCCTATTTAATTAGAAGCTGTATCCTACACAAGTATCACACCTTTTCTCTCCTCCATCTGGAGAACTAGATACCTGAAAGCTCTCACAGCAGCTGCAGGGTAGCGGTACTGACTTTGTTTTAAGCAACCAAGCACCCTCTGATCTTGTCAGCAGAACATCAGTCCTACTTCAAATCCTGCTAAGGAGAGCAGCAGTTATTTGCCAAGCAAATGCTGGCAAAGCCCATCACTGTGGTGTATCAGCATTATTTAAACACAGGATAAAACAGGATCAGCTCTGGCCAACCCACAGCACTACTGGCTTTTGTTAAAGAGCCTGAGAGCAGAAAAGGCACAACATTCACAAATTAAGAACCAAACACTGTTGTCTTGGTAGAAAAGGGATCAAGGCAGTTGTGAAAGGATTGCATGACTATGTAATCACACAAGGGAAGCCAAGAAAATAGCTTTAATAAAACAGAAGTTTAACTTTTAGTATAAATGAATTTCAAGTCTTCACAAGTCTTCCCTCATTTTCAACATCCTGTCATGAGACAATGCCCAACGCTCACGTTGTGTTATTTTATGGGATAAATGGGTAGTTTATCTTACAGAGGCTGGGATTTAAAAATCCAATTTATTCTTTCAACTGTAAATAAACTGGAGGAGAAATGCCTTCTAATGTTACCATCTTAAACCTTTAGCAATCTATGTTTGTTCTAGGCAACAAAATCTTTGCACAGGAAGGTTGTAAACCAGACTTGGCTACTCCTGATGACGTTACCTTGGCCTCAAAATACTCCCCTAGCAAAACAGCATTCTCCAATTAGAAAACACAGCTTTAATTCTTTCAGCTCACCAAGGTAGGTATTTTCCCAAATACAATAAAAGTAGTAACAAAAATCTTCAGAAAATAGAGCTGTTTAGAATCATCAACGTTGACAAAATGTGTCTCAACCTTTTCATACAGAAACTAGATGTGAAACTAGATACACTACTTTTGACAAGATAATTCAGGTTTATTCAATACAATCTCTCCATCTGAGTCATCAGAATTACAGAAACAGTTTACAGTCAGTACCACAGTGAAGAAGCATGTCCAGAGCACATTACTATTACTCTTATTACTACTGCCAGCATTACAATTATTATCATTGCTGTCTAGTTCTGGTAATGATATGATGTCTAAAGCCCTAATCGTGGTGGCCAGTTGCTTAGGGCTATGTAAACGCAGCAATTAAGATGGTCTCCAAGACCAAGACTGTTTACAGCCCCCTTGGAGGAGGAAATAAAGCAGATGCACACAGGTAAGAACAGCAACCAAACCATTTTTAAATTTTCTGTTGATATACTGAAAAAGTAAAGTTTTAGGATTATGAAGTGCTCCTTAGCAAAGACAGTATCTTAAACTTTTCTTACCTGTGCAATAAGCCAGTCCACTAGTTTACTTGCAGGGATTACTGATTTGTAGGTCTTTAGGTGGTAGTCACGGTCTCTAATTAAAAAAGAGAATTCAGGGAAAATCAGGACAAAAAGGTATACATTTCTTTTACACTGTAAACCTATATATACTATTGTGACCTACTACTAATAAGAAGCAGACACCTTTTCTCTCTAGAAAAGTTTTAGACTTTTCTAACAACTTGAATTAGGAAGATACTTCAGATCAATGCAAAGGAGTGTTATTTAAAATTTCTCTAGATCTTGTTTCAAGCCATCTTCAGGGAGCTCACATTCCTGCCAGAGGCAAACGGAAGATTCTTTTCACAGATGTCCTGAGCTGCTGCTGTAACTCAGGTTAGAATACTGCCACCGGCAGTTCCACTAAAAATCACACTCTTCTGGCTGGAAATTATCTAGTTTCCATCCAAAAATCGATGTATGTCCAGCTTACATCTTTTGGCTCAGTACCAGTCCCATCTATAAGCTTCAATAATTCTTCTCTAGTGTTTACCTATTTATGCATTCCTAGATAGGGACTCTACATATTCCCTCTGTACCTCCTTTTTGTGAGGCTCATGGAATTAGGCAGCTTTTACTGTGTTTTGTCAAGTGAGATTTTCCTGATTCTCCACACTTGTTCAGATTTTATTTCCTTTAGTAAAATATCACATGGTAGCCAGACACAAACAGAGTACACAGTATCCTTTTATGGAATTAGGTCATTTCAGTCATTGTAAATAAGAAGGGTTGTTTAGTTCTTGTAATACAACTGGCACCAGCTCACACCCAGCCCTTGTAGACAGCAGCACTGTTCCTGAAAGAACGAAAAGGAACCCTCTTGTAACTTGATGCTTTTTGCAGTTTTCTTCCATTTCTCTTCTCAAAGCCATGGAGATAATTGATGGTTTTAGCCTTTTGTGAAATATTTCTAAAGAACTTTGATGCACATATAAGAGGACTGTGTGGCTCAGGATATTGGGCTCTAACACCTTCCACCACCAAGGTCACTGGATTTAATTCAGCTTGGAAGAGCATAAAAGCCATTTTAAGGCTGTTTACTGGCCCATGTGAAATAAGTTTCATGGTCTTGATCCAGCTCCTAGTTCCATATCACAAAAGCCACTACCACAATTAATTTGCATTAATTGGCTCCCTCTCGTTGAGAGTCTCAGTAGAGAGGCCAAATGCTGAATGGGCTATGAAGAATCAATTCCTCTCTCACCCTTGGGGGTGGTCCTTGTATTTGAAGCTTGAGCTCCACTGGCATGACTGTAGAAGGAAGCATAGCCACTGGGACTGTTTTACAGTCCGGATGTATCCATAAGGCAGGTCAAGACAAGCCTTTATTCTTCAGTTCTGTCAAATCAGCCTCTTCATTAGCACCACACTATCTGATATTGCCTTTTTCCTAAAAATCTAATATCCAAACACCATCTAAAACCCATCCTACCCAATCCCATTCCTTTTACTAATCATCTACAGATACAAATACGTTTTGACTGGCTGTTGTAAATAAATGCAGCAGAAATGTCTATGTGTTTGCATAATGCAGGGTGTGAGAAATTAGAAAGAGAAGTGGGACTTTCAGAGCTTGGAAAAAAACCAACAAAACATGACAGCATTTCCAGAAATATGTGTCCTCAGAACAAAAGCTTTCCTCATAGTGCTTACATACAGTTTTCAACTTGTCTTCCAGTAATGTGCTAAACCCAGCACAAAGCTGTAGGAGTTTTCTGGGCAGTCTTCCCCTCTCACACTCTTATCTTGGGAAAATATGCTTTTGAAATGTCAGCACGATAAAGGAAAATATTAAAATATTGAGCATTAATGAGTAGGGGGTTCCAGATGAGAAGGAACTCCCAAAACTTTCCTACAGATGCTGACAGTTTTGAATAAGCTGCCATCAATCTTGGTCCAAGGCCCAAGTCTTTCCCCACTTGCAGGTCAGTGCTGGTCAGGATCAATGTTAGTTCACTCTCTTTTCTCCCCATTTCAATCTACCCTGAACAGGAGCAGAACATGAATCACAGAACGTTATCCAGAACCACAAACCTCAGGTGAATAGTCAAATATAGAGGTGGGAACCGTTGAAATTTTGGCAGAACCTTGCTGCCTCACAGAAACTAGAGGAATAGAATATTCTTCACAGGGCCTAGGACAGTGATGCGCTGACATATCATCTATCACATACAGAAGTGGAAGCAAGTTCTCCCACCTCACAACTTCCCAGAAGTACATCACAGACATATTCAGAGGCTTGTCAGAGGCAAAAAGTCATGGTAAGAAGACATAAACCAATGACAGCCTGAGAGATTAAGTTTTCTAATGTGGCTATAAAAGGAAGAATGAGTAAGAAAGAGAATGGCAGGAAGAAGAGCCTAAACATACTGAGAATTAAATCCGTTCAGAAGAATCCTAAAACTTGTGAGAGTCTGATACTTTTCATTGATTATACACAGTTTGGATTCATGATGTCACTAGCACAGATTAATCCTGATACGAGAAGATTCTCCAGCTGGGAAGCTATTACAAAAATAGCACATTGACAAAACAACACAACACCACAAGATGGGCCTGTGGGAGTTATTTTGTCCTTGTTGATTCCTTAAAGCATTAGAGTAGATTCACTTCAGTTTGTGGATACTCTGAGGTCAGGGACATTTTTTGAACTCCACTTACCATCATTTCTGCTCTGCATGTGAATTGCCATCTTCAGGGGTGAAATGTGTATGTGCAAATACACACATGCATCTACAGGACCATTTTGTCTACCACTGGCAGAATCGTGCTTTCCTGCTCTCTCCATACCTTTTCAGGCTAAGTGAAATCTGTGCTGTTATAGGACAGTTATTCTGGGAAAAAACCCCAGAGCTCTAATTATGCAAATTTCTGACTGATGAACTCTAACTATCATTGCAGCTCCTTTTAGCGTGACAGTGGCATCTCTCAGTGAAAATTCTGTTGTACAACTCATGGACAAGAGCTCAGTTTTGTTGAATTTGGGAGTCCAGCCATCTCCAGTAGAGGCTTTTCCTTCCTCATCAGTTTTTTATTTGTAAAAAATTAAGTTCTCCTAAGTGAAAATAGCTGATTTTCCATCATAAATACCTGAACAGAACACCTACACAGGTTAGGGTGGTTTCCATTATAGGCCAGAAATGTTCATCTGATGTCAGTAAGGTAACAACATCTGAAAATCATCTCCTGGGATCTGGGAAGAGAGTTATCTAGCACTTGCAGACTTTCTCAATTCTTCAGCAGTTATTTATACAGAGACAAGTTCTTAAGATTCCACACAAAACTTTCAGGGTTTCTTCAAATTACAGCTTCAGCTTTTATTCTGCTTCAGACTGGCTTTTGTTTAGGGTGCTCTAAATGACAGAATCCTAGCACCACACTAGAATCTGTTGGCATTTTCTATAACACAAATAATACAGCAGCTACAATCACACCACATGATCTGCCTTGAATCAGAGTCACTATAACCATACCCAGCTGCTCACTCTGCCTGAATCCCCAGTTCCAACATCCTCCAGCAGCAGCAGTGCAACTACAGATCTTAGCTGTGAAGATGCAAGGGCAGTAAAAGAGCCAAGAAAACTCAGAAAATTACTGTTTATAATAAGAAATATGAAAGATTTCAGTAGTAATGTCATCCTTTTAACAAAGCCAGATAATAAATACAAGGGGACCATGAAGGGGAACTTACTTTACCACTGGAGTATACAGGCAGTGCAGTCGGCAGTACAGCCTCACCCCCTGAAGAAGGGAAGATGCACAGTGTTAGCAGCTTTTTCCTTTTCAAAGAAACACTGACTAGCTAATGCTAGCAAAACCTGAACACTCTCTATTCCAGCTGGAATTGTTTATTGATTAATACTGATATTCAAAACACTTCCCTTATCCTCTCTGTCAAACATTCTTTCTTTCTTCTTTCCTGGCTTCCAACAGCCAAAAATCTGTTTTTATCTCTAGTCACCTCCATTCCAACACTTTCTCCACTAATCCTTCCTCATGATTAACCCATTAACCAATGTCCATACAAAAAAATCAAATTTATTAAAAGGTATGTGGACAAATACGGGATCAACAGAACTCATCTGACAGACAATTATTAGGAACACTTAAATACTGATTTCTTCTATATCTCTGAACCATCCTGCCCAGAATTTGCAGCACACATGCTACCACCTACTGTTTTAAGACCTTTGTTACTCTATTAGGATTGCAATCAGTAGTCTTGAGTGGAGTCACAACTGTATTGTTATTCATTGCTAAACTCTGCTTCCTCTCCCTAAAGTGAGTATCTCCTATGGCATTAGGATGGACAGCTTAACACAACACAGATCAACAGCACCTGGCAATTTCCTATACAACAGGTCAATGACATTCGGAGGGAGAGCAAACTTCTTGGTGTAAATCACAAAGTTCAAACTAAGAATGAGTAAGAATGATAATACAAACCTTGGACACGATGTCTTCCAATTCACTTCTTGGCTTGTATGTTCCATCATCATAGCGAAATCTGTACATCACCTGTTCATTCTTAAACTGGTGCTTATCTGAAACTAAAGCATCAGCATGATAATTAAAATTATTCTTTTGCCCCCACCCATGTTCTTTATAGGCCAGTTGGTAAAAATTGATTTTTTTTAAATTTTACATCAGATTCAGTTTATGTAAGGCTTTGGAAACAGTCCTAGTGAAGGGAGTTGGGAACATCTGACCTTTCTCAATAAGTTTTGAACAATGTGCTGCAAATTCCCACAATAGTTATCACAGCACTTAAGTCATTTTTGCAGTTGCCCAAAACTCTGCAGCTCCAAAAACAGAAGCATGCTGGTGGCAGGAACTACAGCTGTCAGAGGTATTGTTCTATCATGGTTCTTAGAGTTACCAACGAGTTCCTTCTAAAAATTAGACTTTTTTTTCACCCAGAAAAGCCATTCCACAGTAGAGCAGTTAAAATCTTATTGGGTAATGTTATATACTGATGGGCTTTAAAAGCAAGGACACAAAAGATGTTTCAGTGTGATCAGGAGCCATTTCAAAAGAAGTATCGGCCAAAATCAGAAAAGAGTTTAAAAACATACTCAGTTTCAGATATATCCAATGCACCACACTGGAATATGGTTGAAGTCTACATCCAATTACATGCAGGCTTATCCTGTCTCTATTCTAAGGCAAACAAGGCAAACTATTTCCACAGAAGGTGGAGGTGGGAATACCTCATCCCAAAGATGGTAATTTAGTAACTAGTAGAAGTTATTTCTTTCACTGAGTAGTAAATAAGTGGCAACTTTAAGTATAAAAGTGCCAAGAACTGAGCAAATTAAAAGTAAGTAATGAGTATCTTGCAGATTTTACAGTATGTAGTAGAGAAATCCCATTGTTCCCACCTTAATTTAGTGGAAGCCAGTTCCAACAATACAGAGGGGGAGGAGGAAATCTGGAGAAGAATAGGTAAGGTAGGGTAGCTTAGTCACTGCAGTCTTCCCTGCCTTTGCCAGCATCCCAAAACCATGACCAGATCTCAGTGCCAGAGCACTCCTGAATAATTTGGATGCAGCATTTGATGAACTGAGAGAAAAGATGGATTTACACTATTTAAGATGCATCTTAACCTAAGTCTGATTAACCTGAGAAAACTGGCTCCTCTGGATGACTGAAGACAATCCCCGGGTAAGCAGACTCCAAAGTACCAGGACACAGTCTGAGATTTAGTCTGCCCCTTGCAGAGTGGGTGGGATAACTGTTCAGAGGGCCAACATCAGAAATTCTTAAGACCTTCCCTCATCACACAGGACGTCCTGGTCAATAATGAAGATTCCTGCTTTTGATTATATTTTCCCTTAGTTTCACAGGATCAAAAAAAATTTCCAGGATTCAATGTATCCCTTTTTGTCTACAGTTGAATCTCTAAGCTGTGCAAGTTACTGACTTCAAGTGTCTGCAGGCTCTGGATTTATGAATTTCTAAATCAAATTGATTCTGTATTTCTAAATACAATTGAGAATCGAGTTAGCAGAAAGTGTCTTCTGTGTCTGACACACAGATCAGGTTCTGATCACTTCTGCGTCCAGTGACAGGTACCAGAACTTCCCCATCAGCAGTCCCAGATAAAATACCGAGAACTGAAGAAGACAAGGAGGAAATTGCGGGATAAAACACAAGGTGCTCAGCATTTAGCAATCTTCTACGGCCCTGCTTCTCAGGCAGGCTGACAGATCAACAATGTTATGCCAAGTGAAAACAAAACATAAAAGATAATTGCCTAATGCAGAATGGGGTTAAGGGCCCCGTTCTGGTGCTTATACATTCTTGCTACATTAGGAGACACATAATAGGATATTTTCATGCTTAATCAAAATCTCAAGATATATTTCCTTATGTAAATGCAGCATTACAAATACCTTCCAAAGTTTAACAGTAACTTTCATTGAAGACATGAAGAACACCAGGAACTCCAAGGTCACACTAAAACCGAACCAGACGCGTCTTACTGAGGGCATTCAAATAAGGAGAGCAGCAGATGTAACAGCACAACTTCTGAAGTGTAAATTTGTGTTAAGAGAAAAAAGAATACTGACGAAAGTGCCAAAGTATGAACTTATGGCAAGGCAAACAGTCACCATGAAATAACATGTCTCAGGAGAGCTTTCTGCACCAGCACTGCATGTGTGCACATTTAGAATGTAGGCCAATGAGCGTGTGAGCGCCAAAGAGCATTCCTCATTTAAAGAGGGATCTCTCCACACTGGAGCCAGAGTGCTTCAGTTCTCCAAAACCAAGTACTCGAAAGTGTTTAGTGCTTTTGAGCTCATGCTCAAAACTCTTCAAATGAAGTCTGAATGTGCCTGAAAGTACATCTTGGTATGTGGAGATGGAAGTGTATGTGCATGAAGGACTATGGGACTGCTTACAATAGATTTCTCCATGTGCTAATTCAAAGAAGCTAACACACATCATTTCTTTACAGTATTACTGTCACCTGAAAGATAAGTTTGTGGTGCTGAGTAACCAAGAGGTTAAAGCAAGACTAGCCTAATTAAATGGCTCCCTTATTTAAACTGATTTCAAAGAGACTGTATGAAAATGTAGACCAGTGGTGACTTAAGACCCATCTGCAGTATTCCTTTGATGTGCATTTTGCAGCTAAATTCACCTGAATGCTGCAACTGGGATATTTGGTGTTTAATTAGAGTAGGACTGTGTTGCTCTGTCTGCATAATGCAATATGGAAACAGTAGAAAACAGCAGGAGAAATCTGAATTTAAACAATGTAATCTGGAAAAAGACCTTTTAGTAGAAATGCAGGTAGCACAGAAAATTTTCAAACAAGTACACTTCAGTCATGCAGCACTTTTGTATGCGCTGTCCTATGCTTCTAGAACAACCCCCATCACAACACTTCAAGGTCATCACCTGGGTGAGATGAAGAAACACAGTCCCTCACTATTTTAAAGAGACATTCTTGCCAAATGAGCTGGAAGTACAACAAACCCTCCAACATCTCTTTCCTTTGCAACAAGCACAGCCATTTGAATGACCCATCGCCTGTGCCTCAGTCTAAAAGACCACTGCTCCACTCTTCTCTGGACTGCTGATGTCTCATGCACAAAGCTGTACTTATGGACTGCAACACATTTTCAAACATGCATAGCACAAAGGAACATACACCTGATATAGTGTAGTCCCCAACTAAGACGTTGCAAAGAAATCAAGCAACTGCAGACATAAACACTTTGTGGATACCAAAAAAGTCCTGCTTTCATGGCATAAACTTGCCCACTCATTAATCCCAAAAATCACTAAACATTTTGAGGATTTGATGGGTATGGCAGCAGAAAGTATTTGAACATCATGTGAACAGCTGCAGTAAGTTTTCCACCCTCACTTCCAGGGCATTGCTGAAATCTGGTATCTTTTTATGGCATGGCATACTCACCATGATGAATGATTCCATTTTCCAATAGTGCCTGTCCCAGGTTGACCCCTTCCTCTGGTTTGCTTATCTCTCCAATCTCAGTGAGCCAGGATACAAACTCGCTGCAAAGGGGAGCAGAACACACACAATTAGCTCTGAGTGGCAGCAGGCACTCGCCTCTGCAAGTCATCAGCCAACCACAGGAGACTCTTGCTGAAGCAAGTGTGAAAACTATTGTAAGCAATGGTACCTCTACCCAGTGGCTTGATTTCCTACATTCCTGGAGGAAATGCTCTGCAGAAGATCCAGGCTCTTCCCATCATTCCCCTTAGCTCATAGGCAATGTGCACACAAAAGGAAAGATGACCCGGCCACATCTATAAGGATGATGCAAATCCTTATCTTATGGAGCAATCCAGACACCCATGGGGGAAAAGATTTGCAAGCAAGATTAACTGATGACCTTAAATCAAGTTCAACAGTAAGGTATCCTTCCTTCCCAGCTACTTCTTCCCAAATTACCTACCCAAGCTGTGTTCATGATTTGACTTAATTACACATGCTCATCTTTCTTCACCGGGTCTGATTTCTGTCCTCAGCCCCACGGTGTAATTGGACTGGCTTTAATGGAATCACAGTAGGACTTAGGACAGAAGACTCAACCTACGGAATTCAAGCACAGAGCAGTAACAGCACAAGTCCCATAATTTAAGGCCATTTTCTGGATGTGGTGCCTGGCAGATACATATATCATGCTTCTAATTTATACACAAAAGATGCTAAGTCTGTCTGCTCATGCAGCACGAAACAAACCTCTCTGGTGAGGGGCAGAGCTGCACATATGGGCAGAATAAAAGCCAAAAAATGGATAGATACGTAGGATGCTGCTCATTAGAAACAGTAAGTACAAAAAGTGGCCATAGCAAGTCTGATGAATCCAGCTCAGTCAGAGCTCCAGGGGACTGAGCTGTTTGCCAGGTTAATTAGCAATTATACTAGAAATGTATTACAGTCATGGAGAAGAACAAAAAGAATATATGAAAGTAGAGCAACTTATGGGAAATGTGAGTTCAAGAAAACACTTGGGTGCTTGCCAGTGTGCAGAAGGTTGCTGCTTAACAAAGCCAGCATCCATGTCTTCGCTTGTGGGCTCTAACGGAAGTATTTTTAGTCTCCATATTTATCAGCATTGACTGATCTAAGCTGTAGGAATTATTTGCATTTTGCCTTTAGAATAACAAAACAACTTCAGGACTGAAAACTTTGGTTTGCTGAGGGGCTACTCTGTAGCTGTCAGTGTAGAAAAAGCAGCAGAATCTATTCAGATATGCCAGGAGAATCCCATGGAAACAAGCACAGTTTCATAAAGCTCCTAAAGCCAGAGTAGTGATGAGTCATGCTATCTCCTAAGGAAAGTTGATTCTGAACTGTTTCTGTAAGTATTTAAAAGCTGAAACAGAACATAAACTGCAGAGGGAGGCAAAGTAAGAATGATCCTCCACCCTCACTACTGAGGACACAAGGCAGGCACGCTGTGCAGGGCCCCATCACAGACCTGCTGCAGTGACTGCACCCGTGGGAAGTACCCCAGGAGTATGCTCCGTTGCTCTGGAGTTCCCCATCAAGAGCAATGGGTCTATGGCACTTCACAGCACTGAAGTGGTTGCCCAAAACTTCAATGCAAGTGCCTAGTTTGAACCTGAGTTGAGTGACAAAGTTCTGGGCCAATCGCTTTTCACAATTTTGCATATAAAAAGCAGCACAGGCGGAGGAAATTCAGAGCTTCTCTTCCGTTTTTTCACCAGAGGGGTGGGGAGTGAGTCCGGCCGGGCCCCCGCCAGGCCAGGCCTGGCCTGCGCCCCCTCCCCGGTGCTGAGGCGCTGCGGGAGAACCTCCCTCAAAACCACGGGCAGCTGGGAAACACCAAACTGCTGCATGCCAAGCGGTTTCTGCTTTAAAGAGCTGGTAAGCTCTCCTCCCCGCTTCCACGCGGCTCCACGCAGAGACCTGGCAGGGAGCCGATACCCAGAGAAATCAAACTGGCTAGTAGCATGAAGGAACCGAGGCTTCTCCAACGTAAAAGCCCGAGAAAAAGATCAGCTCTTCAAACATGGAGGCTTCAAGGTCACAGAGAAAGAGAAACTGCATCACGTGAGTTGGAGCTAAAGATGGACTGGAAAAAAAGAGGGCGCAGCGTGTTTTTCGCGCGTAGCTTAAATTGATTTCTTGCATGCCGTGGTAGAGACTGTAATTTCACACTGTTCTGTATCTCTCTAAGACATGGGGGGAGAGGAGATTCTGTGTGCAGCCTGCAGAAAAAGACGTGGCCACGCCAGGCCACTTAGAGGCTAAGCTGTAAAAGACTTTTTAAAGATTTTGTGAAGAATGGAGCTGTTGCTCTTCAGGCTGGAATTTGCTTATCCTTAAAAAGAAAATACCCCATGTGTGGCTCGTAATGGCAGTGTGGGAAGACTGTAATATTCAGGAGAGAGAGAGATGTTACACAGCAGCAGAGTATTTTCTCCAGGCGGGATTCTGTTTTGCTAGTGGCAGTTTGGAAACCACAAAAAGAAGAAAAGAACCTCTTTTTTCTCAAATATGGAAAGGACTTTTAAAACCTGCATCTGACTGATATTATATGTTGTTATCCTTTGTGCAGTTGACTAAAGTAGAAGGTACCGGAGGGAGAAAAGGGGGGTTTTGCTTCAATTTTTTTATTATCTCTGTTTACTTTTAATTCTGTTAGTAATAAACTTCTTTATATTCTTTAAGGTTGGAGCCTGCTTTTCCCTACTTCTAATTCCTATCTCACAGAAGGTTAAAAGATGTGAACAAACCCACTACAGGAAGCTACCCTGTTACCTTTCCTGCTTCTTTTATTTGGAACTCTCTCTGGAGCTCATGTGGATTGTAAATGTAAGGTTGATATGGTGAGCTGAAAAAGAAAATAACTGAATGCTACCCTCACAGCCCTGAAGCTTCCCCACCATGGGGCAGTTTTCTTAAGAGCTGCTTTAAGATTTCTATGACACTTGATTCAGAAGCAAAATCAGTAATCATTTGATCTGAAGGCTTTATAAGCCCTGAAAAGCTCATGATCCAAAAATATTCCAAGAAGTTCTAAAGGAATATGCTAGACTTTCTACAAAGTCGTCAACTCAAAGAGTGGATGGCAAAGCTTGATTTGCTTCCTCATCTTGTCTGAAGCAGTTCTCCAGGATATATGAGAGTATCCTCACTTCCCAGTGCTGCCATGCTCAGTTCTCATCTGACACCCAGGTCAGGACACCATCTCCCAGGTACACCTCGGAAATTATGGGACTTGGAACAACTGCGTTTCTACACAAGAAATACACAGGAAAATCCAACCCATCCAGGAATGTACAACCTGATCAGATATGGTTGAAATCTCCTGAGGTTACCAGATCCTTTCTATTACACACTCCAGGTTTTGCAGTGCTGAAAAGAAGCATGTCCAGCATATCATTTACACACAGTGACACCAACACACATCCTTCCAACTATATCACCAGTTACTTGCCTAAAAGCCATGGAGAGTGATCAGGAAAATGGATTTGCACTCCAGCCAGTCAGCTGCTGAAGTTAAGTTCAATAAACAGCCTTATAAATAAACGCATGTGATATCTCTGAAAATATTAGGATTAGATGATGCTGTTTTCCCCAGAAAAACACATTGTACCTTTTGAATTATGAGATGCTATCTGATATTCAAAGGCCAAGAGAAAAATTATTTTTGTGGCCTTGGTGTTGCTCTCAGCTGCATGTAACAGAAAACCACTAAATACATCTCAGCACAGTTACCAGTGACTCCCTTAGGCAGGAGTATCTGCAAAAATAAATAGGTCACAGCCAATATGCATTGTTCAGGGAAAGCCCTGGGACTGATACAAAATCTGCCAGTCATGACTGGAATGTACCGATTGAGTTGCACTCAACTGAGTTTCCCAGGACTATACCAACAAGTGAATGTGGAAAATATATCAGCAGAGTCATTTGCTGTGGGAACAGCCAAAACATTAGGAGAAATAATCCTTTTGTCAGAGATCAGGATACCTGTAGGTATCTCAGTCTGTGCTCAGTTAGCCATTTGCAAAGTTAAGTCCTCACTACTGGAGTGTCAGGTGGCTGTCAAGCTAGCTGAGGGCATTAAGCAGGACAGACTGTAAGAAAACAGACATTTTTAAAAGGAAAGGAGTAGCAGGAAATCCTGGTTAAGACTTGAAACTAAGTATAATATCAGGGAACCCACAGCAGACTCATACATAACAGCACTGGAAGAATGTAAGTTTCTGACCTGGTACTTGCTGCATAGAAAATAGGAAATGCCATTATCAGATCTGAAAGGTTTCAGTTTTAATCCAACAAGATCAACTGTGGGGGTGGGGGATGTGTGTGAAGAAGAAAAAAGCAACTACTTCTCCAGTATCAAGTAATTTTTTTTTCCAGCTGAAGTATCACCAACCTATGCTACCAAGCATGCCTTCTGTCAGGGAGAAAAACATTGCCACCCCTGTGCACTGGCAATGCTGCCTGCAAACTGCTGTGACAGAGACCAGAGAGGGAACGGAAACGAATGCATATCTGCCTCAGAACTCTTTTTCTTCCCACAGCTGATCATTCCAGTCATAAACAGATGAGGTGGAAAAGTCTTCTTAGGTCAGCTACCAAGTGTGCCTGTGTGCCACACAGGACCTGTCCCTGCAGCAGCCCCGCTGCTGCCATTGCCAATCACCAACCCGAGATGCGCACAGAGTCTCTTCTGCTGCCTCATGCGTCATCCTTCAGAATTAGTTTGTAATTATTTTGCAATATCTAGCCTGAATCAAAGAGGTTTTTTCCAGCCACTAAAGTCCTATACTTCTAACAAACATATCAAGCCACGACACACAAAATTTCATTTGTGCCTATTACACTGGCAAACAGGAAACTTCTAAATACAATCCTGAGGCTTGGACAGTTCTGCTGGATATAAGTATCACCTGGAAAGCATTTGCTTGTATACAAAAGAGAGTACAGTTTAGGAAGTAACAGAGTACAGGTTAGGCCACCAACAGCCCCAAGCTTGTGGGAGTTAAGGTAGTTATCTTACTCCTTTTGCTGATCTGAAGCAACTGTTACGACTCACTGTAAAACAGAGTGAGCTGTCACACTATTCAGCCTGTGTATGGTGTGAAACAAAAATCAGTTATTATTTTTAATAAATCACTGCTGTAATGGGGCTTATGGTCTTCTTAATTAAGCTGCATCAAAGCACATCTGATCTGTGTCACAATGCCACCCCCAGAAATTCTAGAGTCCATTAATTGGTGTGAAAGTCCTCTTCTATCCAAATGCCACTTACTTGCCAAGGAAGCACTTGGGAACAGTACTTAATTTTCTTCTCCTATCTTTGATAAGGTTCACTTTCTTGCTCATCATCATTTGGTACAGCTTCTCTCCTTTCTCTGCAATCATGACATATGCATCCCTCTCCATTCCCAGTTTCAAACCTGGAATACAAAGCAGAAATTCCTTCAGATCTTCAACACCAAATAAAATGTTTGCTCAAAGTCAAAAGCTGAGGCCAAACAGCGAAAATGGTAGAAACACAAAAACTGACTGACTTATTTTCCATTTAAGGGGGAAATTAGGTAATTTTTTAATCTGAGTACAAAACTGTCATTGGTAAGCTTAGCACCACCAAGATGCAGCTTTTCTTCTCCATTTTAAAAAGCAGCTTTAAACTTATGATTATATCATACCACACAAAGCAGAATGGTTTACAGAACATGAAGAAAGTCCAAAGCAAGAGGAACATGGGTCAAGGCAATCCCAAGCACAAATACAGGCTGGGAGAATGGACTGAGAGCAGCCCTGGAGAGAAGGACTTGGGGGTGAAGGTGGATGAAAAGCTGGGCATGACCCAGCCACGTGCACTGCCATGCAGAAACCCCCCATGGGCTGGCTGACCCCCCAGCGTGGGCAGCAGGGGAGGGGGGGATTCTGCCCCTCTGCTCTGCTCTTGTGGGACCCCATCTGGAGTGCTGTGTTCAGTCTGAGGCCCCCAACATCAGAAGGATGTGGAGCTGCTGGAGAGAGTCCAGAGGAGGCCACGGAGCTGCTCCCAGGGCTGGAGCCCCTCTGCTCTGGAGCCAGGCTGGGAGAGCTGGGGGTGCTCACCTGGAGAGGAGAAGGCTCCAGGGAGCCCTCAGGGCCCCTTGCAGGGCCTGAAGGGGCTCCAGGAGAGCTGGAGAGGGACTGGGGACAAGGGATGGAGGGACAGGACCCAGGGAATGGCTTCCCACTGCCAGAGGGCAGGGAGAGATGGGATACTGGGAGGGAATTCTTCCCTGTGAGGGTGGGGAGGCCCTGGCACAGGGTGCCCAGAGCAGCTGTGGCTGCCCCTGGATCCCTCAAAGTGTCCAAGGCCAGGGTGGATGCAGCTTGCAACAACCTGGTCTAATGGGAGGTGTCCCTGCCCATGGGCTTAAATGGCCTTTAAGGTCTCTTCCAGTCCAAACCATTGAATGCTTCTGTGATTCTCAACCTTCTCAAACTGATTTCCTGTGGCAATTTCACTTGCGAGCCTAAAATAACTTCAAGCATAAGACTTGTTAAAGGCATTAAAGTGCTTGGAAGAGCAAGACACTTTTTGAAGGTTCTTTCACTTGAAGCCAAAAAAATAAAACTGCTGAAATCAATTTCACATTTGTGAGCAAACCAAAATTGGGTAGGCACATTATTTTCTCATCCTTTATTAATTAGCCTATTTACTAATACCCTTAAGCTCAAAATAGTGTTTGACAATCATATTATCCAGTAAATGAAAGACTTAAAGAATGACAGATAATTGAATAAAAACAACATTTCAAGGTCACTTTGTACAAGTTCCCAAGTACACAGTTCATGCCAACTTGAAAATTGCTACAGGCAGGAGGATGATCTCTGAAAACAGCAGGTGTCTATGTTATAACTATCCTCATAATTGGCATTTTCTGGCCCTCTTCTCCTTAGATTTGCAAATTGCTTTAGGAGGACAGCACCTGGCAAAAGCTGTTTTGCTGCTGTACATGTTTTATCTCTTCTAGCCTGAACACATCGTTTTCTGGATATGTTACTCTATAACTTACAAATCTGGGCAACTCTGGAGTCCAAAAGAGACACAGATTTTAGATACCTCCAAGACTAACTTGAGAACAGGCAGCCTGAAGTGGCTCTGTACTTCCGTGCCTAATTTTAGCAGGGATCGACATTAGGCAGAATTGAAGTGATCGGTGTAAGGCTAGACAAAAGGAGAACTATGCGTTTTTTGGGAAGAGAAGTGCATCCTAACTGGATGTAAATCCTGTTGCTTTATGGTAAGATACTGCAATGAATCAATAACCTTCTGAGTCCTCACAGCTGTTTCCTAGCTTTTGGAAAACACTTAATGCATTTATTTTAGAGTCTTGAAATGCATATTCCAAAAATCTGATTTGCACAACATTTTGTCTTTCAAATACAGTATTTCCTCCATGAGTCTAATATCCACAAACCCCTGGCTCACTGTCATCATTCCTCCATCCTCCTCTTCTCCAGCACTGGGGTCCAATTCAGTGCAAATGCTGCACGTGCAGCTGAGGCCAATCCACAGCAAGAGCTCAGGACCGAACCCAACCTGGGTAAGAAATCCTACATCTGTGCCCTGCTGCTCTCACATCACTGAGCTCGCCAGGCTCCAGTGGAAATGGCAGACTGGAATGCACATTCTACTCAGCTCACCCTACGGAACTGGGAATCTCACCAAGCATTCTAATCCAAATACTGATACCTATACGACTTTGCAAGTACTCTGATCCAAAGGGTATTTTCCAATATGGCCTGGAATCTCTGCCAGAATAACTATGCTTATCCCAGGTGCCTGTCATCAGCTGCAACGTCATAAAACTGTATGACAAAAAGCATCAGAAAAACCACTCTTACTAGCCAATGCTCCATGGAAAACCTTGGGAAACTTTCTGTTAATGAACAGTTCTTTTCCCTTCCTAGGATTTATTTCAGTCACTTCCCCATATTCTCAAGCAGGGTCAATGTTTACATATGGTCTCTTTTTACTTCTTATTGAACCATCTCCACACTTACACATTTTAGTTGATGCATAGGAAATCCCACAGGACACCAGTGACCTCCCAAAGCACAAACTCACTGATGAAATAGAGATGCACTGGATCTTTTAGAGGGAGGATTTAGCACTCTGAGGGTAAAATTAACAGCCAAGCAATGTCTTTTTTTAAAAAAATAACCTCAGGCGGAAGATCAGGATCCTTTCAGTAGACCAATGAGGATAAAACAAAATTGATTCTCTCTGCTGTCTTCAGGTAGTTCTTTCAAATTACACCATGTCCAGTCTACATTTTGAAGGGAGTATCCTTGCTATTCTCTAAAGATGTATTGGAGTTTATATACATCGAAGTATGTAAAAAATGTTTTATATTCCACAGTAACAACATTGAAACGTGCATTGAGTTTAGCAAGTAGATGAAAAGTATTCAGCAGAAAATGAGGATTTATATCTTTAATGGAGTTGGCATGCACAGAGAGGGGAACCACTTCTAAAGGTCAAGCATAGAATGTTTTTTTTAAAAAGTGTAATTTTCTCTGGCAATGAGCTATTATTGTTCCCACGAGGAAAACAGGGAAGCAGGTTCACTTGTGAAAGAGTTCCAACTTTTAAAGGAAACCAGAACTTTTATCACACACCCTCATTCATGGCTTTGTGAGCTTGCTTCTGTTGTATGATCACTGTTTCAAGATAAGCTTAGTTTGTGTTTCATTCTGCAAGAATAGGTAAAAGTAATAAGCATCTGCATACATTTGCCTCTGTTCCAAGTCTAAGTGTTGTATTTCACAGAATCATGGAATCACACAGTGGTTTGGGTTGGAAGGGACCTTAAGGCTCATATCATTCCAACCCCTGCCCAGGGACAGAGACACCTCCCACTAGACTTGGTTGCTCAGAGCTCCATCGAGCCCTGGCCTTGAACACCTCCAGGAATGGGATTTCTGAGTTCTTCTCCAGGAACTGTCCTGCTTATTTCAAGATGATGATGGCCAAGTTTATGAGAAGTTTGTCCCACTGCACCTGGAAAAAGGCTGCAAGCTGGAGTTTCTTCTTTTCTTTTACTGATAAATACAATACAATTTTATCTTTTTTACAAATAAAAGAGCAAAAAATTAAATTGATTAAATGTAATGTTTTCACAGTTATTCAATGCATCAAAGAACCTGGCTCTGGTAAATAAACATATTGGACAAATTTACTGACAGAAGTCCACAAAATCCCAAGGTACACATTGAAAAATATTTGTTTTCAATCCCTTTTCTTTGTCATTAAGGACAGTTTTAATTCTGCTCATGGAGGAAAAAGTGCAACCTTTTCTCTTTCTCTCAAATACATGCATATACATTTGTCCTACAAGTTCATTCAGTGCAGTGCAAAATACATCATCCACGTACTCTCTCTCTGCTCCCTTTCCTTGATTATAGCATCCAGCCACTTCTGTTTATCTTCGGCAGTCTTGGCCATACAGACAAACCACTTGTTTTTGGCTGTGTTGTGAATCTTCCAGCCATTTGTCACCGTGTAGCCGTTACTGTGGTAATCTGCTGCAAAAGACCAAAGCACAAAGCACACAGTGAGCAGGAAGCCTGCTCCTTTAACCAAACCAGTGTGGAACACTTTCAGTAAAATCATCTTTTTTGAAGACATTGATTTCTGAGGTGTTCCTCACCAACTGCCCATGGAATCAGCTGTACTTACCACGCTGGAAGTACAAGTATCAAAAGGCCATTCAAACTGACTGAATGCTTCAGTCCTAAGAGTGACACTTGCTGATTTCACCTCAGAAGAAGAACTCGTCTTTTAAATACAAGGATATCAATGAAAAAGTCTATGTTTGTTCAGGTTAGCTGTTCTGAATTTTCTGGGGACACGCTATCTTCCTGCACTGTAAGGATTTCTATCCACACGACATGGGAACTCTTTATGTGTCGACTGTTTAAAGGACATAATACTAATTCCAGACTTACTACAATAGAGGCAGGGGCTGGCCTTTATGGATGAAATCAGAAACCCACCCAGTCTTCTGTGTCAGGATACAAGAATCATAACAGAACTGTCATTCCCATATTTTGCTCATGGCCACATTACGTGCTACTAATTTGGATACTAAGACTAGTACTTAGCAGCATTCTAAACAAGAAAAAGATCCAGAAATTCTGTTATTTCAGCTGTAATGGCTTAAGATGTAAAAAAAAGGGATGGAAAGAAGACAGAAGTATCTTTTATTAAATTAACTTGGATTAGGAGAAAAAAATAGACAAGCTTCTGGGTACACATACTCTTCATAAGGTCATTTAAGAAGGAAGGACTAATGCCTGAAAGCATTTCCAGTTTCAACCACGTAAGTTGGTCCAATAATGAAGGTGCTACAAGTTCCACAGATTGCTTCAGATTCCACAGATTGCTTCAGATTTCACTAAAGGAGTTGGACAAGTACTTTTGCAGCACTTTCCAACACAAGATCTGAACTTGCTGTGTTGTTAAAAGACAATACTTAGTCACTTACCTGTTCCATCTTCCACATTCTCTACTTCCATGACTTCTGTATTTATCCGGCCCCTGAAGATATAAAGGGACCCATTGATTGACTTTGTCCTTTTAGATGTTTTTTTCCCAGTAACTCTGCAATTAGGATGAAGACTGTCAGCAACACATAAGCAAATGGTCTAACATATATATGAACAAATCAATCTGAGATATGAGTATTAAAAGAGGATTCCAGTATAGTGGTTGGTGGTATTTGATCACATCTCTGATGTTAAATAATTGGAATACTCATTAAGATTCCCAAGATAGGTGTGACCAGTGTCAGTACAGCAATAACAAGCTTGTTTTGCCAGATTATGTGAAGATGTGGGTGGCTTCGAGATTTATGTTCTTGATGACTGACTGAACTATGTGTCCATGAACAGCACATGGCCTTGGGATGACAACTGCAGTATCACCTGACAACATTACGTTTGACTCCTTTGTTTGCCTAAAGCTTTGATCAATTTGTGGCACGCACCAAGCTTCAAATATGAAATGAACCACACACAGAAGCCAGTGTCACATGTCCTGCCATGTGTTACACATTGTAGTATGGGAAAATTCTGCTGTGGCAATTTTGCGCCCAAGTTTACATCCTTATCCATAAGCTTTATAGTGTCTCTGTTGAAGTTTCTTACAAAAAGTTCAGGAAAGCACTTTTCATTACTAGTTATGTTCTGATTTTTATACCTAAAATAGGTTTAAAACTATCCAAGTGACACCTGTTGTGCTTTAATATCCAAGAACAACCCTGCTATGGAAGCCAAAACACAACTGGTCAAACGGTCATTAAGAGGTGGCAGGTGCCCAAATTCCAGTCAGTGAAGGCTCTGCTGTGGTGGCTTTCCATGACCTCGTAGGATTCAAAAAATATTGCAGTAAAAATCATCTGGGGAAAAAATTTCTTGTCAGAGTGAAATACGTATGAGAAACTGAGGTGTGATGAGAATCACCAATTTCTTCTGAACATTTTTTCTTTTACAACTACCTTTAGTGACAAATACACATTTGGTAATGACAACATATTTACATCCAATCAGACTGACAGGGACTGAGGTCTTGGAGCTATTGCATTCTTTGCTAAAGACAACTCCTCAAGTCAAAAGAAAAGCTGTCCTGGCAGCCCTAGGGAAACTCTTTAAGCATTCAGTCAATTTTCCTACATGAAACATACTGTTCCTGACATCAAGATTCAATTTAAACAGCAGTCTATGATCTTGCTAAAACCAAAAAACAATACTCAGCCCTGCAAATCTGTGTCATCAGTTTGCCAGACTTCCCCAAGCTTCTGCAAAAGGAGCTATTACAGAGCTAAAATCACAGATCTAATTCTGATTCTAAACATACCTTACACTGATTTCAACAATTGTACTCCTAATTCATGTTATTGTGAAAAAACACGATGTCCAGATTGGAATGCTGCATTGTTAACTACTTATCAAAGACTGAGCCCTGAATTCTGACTGCATTTTTGAATCAAGGAATACTCCACTGATTTCTACAAGTTAGCATAGCACAATGAGATGAGAACTAAGTCATTTAATCTCAAATTAGGAACAGACATAGACAGTTTCTTAATGGGGTTTGGGTTTTTTTTAAGGTGTGTCCCACTAACATTTCAGTTGTTCGAGAGCAGCTGGCCAAAGGGACTCACAAACACAAAGGAAAAGACATTGATTTCCATTCTGGACTAATTATAAATAGCAGCGAGACAGCAGAAATATCCCAAATTGAAGAAGCTCAGTGATCAAAATATATCTTGTACATTAGGCAACTTCCAGCAGACTTAAAGAAACTCTATGTCTTTTAATGGAAATCAGATCTTCAACATCCCATCAGTTCAAGTTATATTGTCAGACAAAGGTAAACAACACCAAGCCCTTGAGAAATCCAAGTGTTACAGCAGCCTCCTCCAAAATCAAGCCAAACTACAGAGGAGCTTGGTAATGTCTCCTGCACAAAAAGAAAGTTCTGCTTAAAGGGCACTAGAACATTTTGTTTTCTAAATCTTAATATTCCAGGAAAACTGCCTGGACAGCGCTGGAGTTAGGCTAACCTCAACTACAAACAGGCTAGAAAAACAGTTTCTAAGAGCTCTGAAGAAGTAAAAGATTAGTATCAAATTAACTGGGGTTTTTTAAGGAATAGTTTCTGTCAGAAAACACACAAATTTCTGAACTCTGTTTCATACAGAATTTTGGACTTTGGTAAATCTGGTAAAGTGTCCAAGTGAAGTGCTTCCTCTCCCTTGTGTCATTTCAGAGTCAGAATGCTTCAGGCAGATAACACTGTAAGCCTTTTAGATTTAATGGTGTAATTTTTTTTTAAAATTTAAACATTTATATCTCATCTAATAATTTTGACTGTAGATGTCACCTAATAATTTGTATTTAGTTTGTATAGATTCAGCATTATATACAAAACGTGTGCACAAAAAGAAGTCTGAATATTACTGAAATTAGTTTTCACAGCTTAATGGTTCCAAAATTTCCATTGTTTCCCTAGTGAAAAAAAGAGAGAGAGAAAAAAAACAAACATACAAAACCACCCAGATTTTGAGAAATGATAATTTTCTTTGGAGAGAACACTGGTTTTACAGAATTACTACTTGGGCTGGCTGTTCTATTTGGCCATCACCAGTAGGGAAGTATAACTGGAAGCAGGGGGATTATATTACAGGAAAAGGAGGAAGAGGAGAAGAGGGGGATTATATTACAGGAAAGGGAGGAAGAGGAGAAGGGAGTGTAGAGAATGCATTGTAAATTCCGAACATGAGAATGAGACTGGAGTTGTGAAGGTGAAAAGCTCAGGAACTGAAATACTGTATAATTGCTGCAGAAGCAAGTTGCCTTCCACTTTGCCAATGCTATTTTAATTACAAGCAACTGGTGTTAATAATACTTAAGGTTTCTTAGGTGGGATGATGCAAAAAGATTACTAGGATAAGAAAGGAAGAAAGACAACAAACAGAGCACATGGGCTGCAAATGCTGACAGCAACTGCCAGATCTTCATCTCTTTCTCACTCCCCTGGGCCCTGCATCTATTCAGTGTTTGCTTAGTCTTCCGCTTTACCCTGTCTTGGTTTTATATCATTTTTCACATCACCCTCTTCTGCTTAGCATAACTTCACAATGTAATTTGGCACCTTCACATAATTCCTGCAGAACCAGCTGCCCTCAGAAGCTTTTTGGCTGTAAGAACTCACCCTGTGCTTTTGCTGCACTGTTTTAACTCCTCTTGGGACTACAAGCTTCTCAGAGGGGCACTCTGTTACTGCCTGGAATATTTATCCTACCACATAGTGACTTCTCTCTCCTACTGCCTACATAATAGAAACAGTCAAGAACAGAGGAAGGCTCCACCTGTGACTCAGCCCTACAGGGCAACAGAGAATATAGTGAGTGATCAGTAATCGATCACACCTTCCACACTTACAAATCTTCTGAATGGTAAAATTGAAAATACAGAGGGACTCACCTGGATTTCCTCTTGCAATAGACCAGGAGATTATCAAATAGAAAGAACATTCTCTCCTGGATATTTCCTGCTGAGATTTTTAACAAAGTCCCTTGCAGCAAGAGCTGTGTGCAAATATCTGTCAGATTTGACCCCTGAAACATAAAAACGAGAGGTTAACTTTCCTTTTTGAGTGCACAATGAAGGTCTTTTACTAAAACACTCTTAATTTATCTGCCATTTAACTGTGAAATAACTGATGCACTCATAAGGAGGAAGGTCTCCATTTCTTAACATGGCCAAACACATCATATTTTGTCTTACAAAACGAGTTTTTTTGAGTCTTCATACACTACAATAAATCTTCCCTATTAAACTCCCAAGGACTCTTTTCCTGAAGAGATCGCTCACTCTCCAAGTAGCCGTACTGCGAGTCTCCCGAGACCACGAGTCTTCCCTTCACACTCTGAGCTACCATTGCAAATACCACAAATGATGGCTTCAGGAATGCTTCCTAGAAGACTAATGGTTCTTCCCTACCGCTGTAGCTCTGATACTGACATTTGTCACTATCAACCATCTCTCTGAAAAATCCTCTCACTGGTGACGCACCTCTCCAACTCTTTCGTTAGGAGTCTACGCAGGTGCTCTTTGCTGGAGTTCTAACAAACACAAGCAAGTGGGACACAGAGCCACGGACAGCAATGGCTGAGCCCTGCACACAGGGCACCTGAGGTACCCGAGCTGGGTGCTCCAAGCACTCCAGCCTAGAAGCTTGGCCAGAACCTGAAAACCACAGGAGAGCACTCGCAAACATTTACTCCCTGAACTGTTACTCAGATTATTCTGAGGAAAAGCAATCATACAGTTCTTCAAAGTAGGCCCTTTGGGACCAAAGTAGTGGGGCTGAAATGAAAAGTAACTATGAGACTTTCCACATCATTCTCAGGACAGGCAAACTGCAAGTGTTCCCACATTCTGAACACACACACACTCGAAAATCTGCTCCTCAGCTGTTTTATTGACCAAACAAGACAATCTGGCTAAACCTTAGGCACTAGCCTTAAATTCCTTGATCTATGATTAGTTTGACGGTACAAGAGCAACTAATCAATAAAGGTCCATTTTCAGAAAAACACCCTGAGGCCCTGGAAACATTTAGCACCAATTCTGGATCAGTTACTAGTTTTTGCATTTAAGATGGGAGGCAAAACAACTTAGAGTAACAGCAACTTCCTTCCACACTTGGCATGCAGACAAGAAGGCAGTGAGATGATACAACCCCCTGCCTTGAGTCCTTCTGGAAAAGAGAAGTGACTTTCATTATCAATGTGACTGCTTGATTTTCAAAGGTCCATTAACTTTATACTCACAAATAACAGAAAAATTCTGCAAAACACAGGCATGAAATTCAGCTCCCTCTAGAATGTCACCACACAAAGATCTGTTTGAATGATTTTAGACATTGCATGAGAGACTTTTTATTTTTTTTTTTTTTTTGGGGGGGAAAGGTGCGGTCTGCTGCCATCAAGCTCTTCAGGGAAAATCACTCAAATCAGCCTTTCTACATGCAACGCAGTCACTTTAAAGGTGTGAACAAAGCTTTGATTACATTGTTTGCTAAAGTGAACCTTGACAGGTGTGCTGTCCATGTCTTGCTTTTAGTTAACAAAGAAGCAGCTATTATTTCACAGAAGCCCAGAATAGCCTGGATTGGAAGGAATCTTTAAGCTCATCCAGTGCCACCCCCTGCCATGGGCAAGGACACCTTCCACTATCCCAGGTTGCTCCAAGCACTGTCCAGTCTGGCCTTGGACACTTCCAGGGATGCAGGGGCAGCCACAGCTTCTCGGGGCACCCTGTGCCCTCACAGGGAAGAATTTCTTCCCGATATCCCACCTAACCCTGCCCTCTATCAGTCTGAAGCCATTCCCCCTTGTCCTGTCATTCCAGACCCTTGTAAATAGATTCTCTCCATCTCTCTTGCAGGCTCCCATCAGGCACTGGAAGGCCACAATTAGGTTACCCTGAAGGTTTTTCTTTCCCAGCTTGAAGAATCCCAATTCTCTTAGCTTTTCCTCATAGCAGAGGTGCTCCATTCCTCTGATCATCCTGGTGGCCTCCTGTGGACTTGCTCCAACAGGTCAATGTCCCTCCTGTGCTGGGCACTCCAGAGCTCTGAAAGGCTATCAAGGATGCAACATCAATTTGTGTGTTCCACATCTGAGTTCCTATATATTCTGGATAGAATGACACAAGAACTAGCTAGGTGCAATAGTTCCATCTGCTGTCTGATACGTTCTTAGTTTCTTAATCATTGTATGAGAAGACTGACTATATGTCCAGAAATGAGAATTGTTATTTTTACAATGACTTGTTACTACGTCCAGGAGAAATCACCTTATCTCATAATTATGATCCCAAAGTCCCATTAGAACACACACAAACAGGAACAGAAAGCAACTGACTGTACAGCAGAGAAGCATCTTCATCTCATGGTTTCCCACAGAGAAATCAAGACTTCAGACCACCACAAGATCAAGTACTTAAATTTCCGAAAGACCCCAAACAGGAAAAGCAACAAGCACAGTGACATCTGTAATTGGAATCAATCTTTTACTGACACAGGAATCACCAGGTAAAATTATCTGACCTATTTTGTGCAGAAAATAAAGCAAATTACTGCAACAGTTGCTTCTCACTTTAAAACCTATGAATCTTTGTTTTTCCATCAGACCCATCATTATGGTACCTAAACACTGTTGATGCATTTCCTCTTTGCTGTTGGCCTACACCTGCCTCCCATTTACACCCATTTGAGAGTTTCTTCAATAGTAAAAAACACAGTAAGGTTTATTTGATGTTTCCAAAGACAATGCAGAATCTCACCTTTCTAAGTGTGATCAAGATGCAGGGAAGGGGCAGGGGAAGGAAGAATAGAAAAGGAAAACATCATAGCTGGTAGAACTGCAAATTACAGCCAATTGTGAAATGATCGACCTGCCTAAGCACCAACACGTACCTTACAACTCACGCTCTTCTGGGGTGGGGGTTTTGCTCCCTGTCGTAGGTTGAACCTGAGTTGAGTGACAAAGTTCTGGGCCAATCGCTTCCCGCAATTTTGCATATAAAAAGCAGCACAGGCGCGGGAAATTGGGAGCTTCTCTCCCGGTTTTCACCGGAGGGTGGGGCCGGGCCGGGCCCCGCCTTGCGCCCTCTCCCCGGTGCTGAGGCGCTGCGGGAGAACCCCCTCAGAACCGCAGGCAGCTGGGAGACACATCAAACTCTTGCCTGACCAAGACTACCCGGAGTGGTAGAGTCATGGAGAGCACCCACGAGTCCAATCACAAGGAAGTTTACATGACCTCTAACAAAATGCCCTCAGCTAAGAAATCCTCAGTTGGCAGTGATCAGCCTCAACATTTTAAATGTCAGTCTCACTAAACGACAACACCAAACTCTCCATGAGACTGTTTGACACCCCTGACTCGCCATGGTGCACCTCTCAGAGGCCTCCAGCTCCACTGATTCAAGGGCCTCAGTTAAAGTCATCATAAAATAAGCTGCCAACCCCCTGCACCATCCTGACTTCCCAGTATTTCTACTGAATTTTAGACACTTCCTCTTCCCCCAAGCTTCACATTCTAGTTTCTTCCCTCTTGGTTTTTTCTCTGCCATAGTAAATCCTTCTACCTACGTAGAAGCACCTTCTGATAAACACATCAGTAGAAACACATCCATGAGTTACTTCACTGAGCAAACACAAATAGACCAGTTGCCTTCTAATCCAATGATTGCTAATCCGACTTTTATCTTTTATACAAGAAATCCATACCATATGAAGCTAACTGAAATAAGTTTCTAAGCTCCCAGAAAAACTAAAGGCTTGTAGGAATGGAAACTTCTGTTATCTAGACGAGTCTGGATTTCATCCAGATCTATCCACCTTTCAAGTGAGATCTGCCCATTTGAAACATCAGTTCCATTGTAGCTCTAACACCTTCCTTTCTTTCATAATCCATTTGTTCTGCTACAATTCAGCAGCAACCTGCACACACAAAATAAACACTAAATTCTAAACTCCTCAGAGTGATGCTGCCCACACCTTCAAGAGCATTTACACATCACAGAAGAAACACAAATAAATCCCTGTACACAGCACAAGTCATTAAACTCCAGCCCATTAAACTGTGCAGTTAACTGCCTCCAGGGAGCTTGCTGGTCCCGCATCCTACCTCCCATCCTTCAATGTGGGACTGCAACTGTTCAAGGGCTTCCAGTTTCTCCATCTGTCTCTTGGTCTCGTTGATATTTGTACAGACTGTCTTCATCGCCTGCAGTGCGTTCTGGACAGCTGGGTGATCAGGATGCTTAGAGGGAGTCCTCTTAGCTAATTCCTTTAAAAGAAGAACACCAAAACTGAGAAGTGGTTCATGGAGAGGTATGAGCATTAGCAAGCAATCCTGCAGGAAAATGCCAGAACCATTCCAAAATTAAAGAGAATTTGGGGGCATTTTACTGTAGATGCTGTTCTCCATTCTTCATCTGTACAGGGTTAATATGAATGCTGTTAAATAAATGAGGCAATTGCACATGTTAAATATGCCACATTAAGAGAGCTCAAGCCAAGTATGTTTTGCTGTGTCAGGTGTGTCTACTTTATATGTTTACAAGGCTGGGGCACATGTCCTGACATAGAGACAAACAACATCTCTGCTCTGAAGGAGTCACTAAGTCTCTGCTTCACTTGTTTCAAAGCACAACAGCCCAGTTAAGCCCCATTCACTGAAAAACAGCAGAGGCAAAACTCAGGATCTGACACTATTAACTAGTTTGGCAACAGGGGCAACCACTGTCAACTCACAATTAAGTAATTTTTTTAGACCAACAGTGTTTCATAGTCAGCCACAATTGGCTAAGAATACATTAAAGAAATCTAAAATATGGCTGGTAATTTTATCTTGATACATAGTACGGTGTTTAAGACTGAAATACTTAACTTTCTCACTATGTTTTGCCTCAATATGTTATTTGGTTTTTTAAAAGTCCTGTGCTGCTGAATTGCATTCATTCTGCATGAGACACAAGAATGAGTTTAGATACAGCCAGAGAGCCTGTCCAGCACTGCGATCTACACGGGAGCTACACTGCTTCAACCTACCTGCGATTTACAGAGTAACAGATGCACAGGGAAAGGAGGCTCGCTGCTACAAATGTCAGTTGATATCACAAATTAAATTCCCTGTGGAAGTCTTTACTTCTGCTGAAAGCGAGGCCAAGAAAAGTAAATGTTTAAAAAGCACAGGCAGGAGACAGGTGTTACGCTTTGGTGACACTAGCCTCTGCTCCATGATTGCAACATAGATGACTCTCACTAAAAATCGGTGAAGTTCTGCAGCTCCAGTGTCACCCATACTGCACTGGAAACAACTATGTACACACTAGCACTGTCTAAACATCCCTTTCAAAAATATCCCCAAAATACAGAGAAAGACTTCTTCATCCACAGCATACTCTGCTGCAACAAACACCATCTTCCCCACGCTGGTCCCACCCCAGCAGCTGGGAAAGGCAGGGAGGGGGCTGGCTGGGACTGGCACTCGCTCCTCCACAGCCCTGTCTGAAGTCATCCAAGGCAAAGCCGTGCTGCCCTGACACTGCCATTTCCCAAAAGAGCAGAGCTTGGCACTTCCAAAACACAGGGAGAGAGCTCTGGGTACTTATTTCTTTCAGTGACACATTTATGATGTGTAAACTCTAAGAGCATTTGACAACATTTTGAAAGGCAGCTGAAAGACAGCCCAGGTGGCAATCCCTGGGTAAGTCTTGTCTTCCACAAAGCCCAAAGACATTGCCGTCTGGAATTGCTATCTCATGTACTGCAACTTGTGCACTAACAGGGCCAGGAAATGAGGTTGCTGACACTTGCAGAAAACTACTTCTTGCAAAGAGTTTCTTATAATAATTCATAAAACGCACTTTTCTTTCTTCTGTGTTTTTTAAGTCTCTGACATCCTTCCCCATGTTCTCCCTTGCCATACAATACTGACTGTGTACATCAAACTGACAGCAAACACACCTTGCAGCTGAAAGTTACACGTTTCTTTATTTTAAAAATTCCTTCCTCCTATCTTTATCCTCATGAGGACATTCAGCATGGCTTAACACAGACTTTGTACAAGGGATGCTGACACTGCACTGACTGGTGCAGATCACTGCTGCCAGGCTGCCTTGCTCTGCGCCACAGCCCAGGGCATGCACCGACCGCGGCTTCAGAGCTGCAGCCCTCGCTGACCTGCCAAGCAACACAGAGATAACAAAAGACAACGTATTTCTTAGTTTATCAGTTCAAAAAGTTGTGTTAATCAACAGTTCAGCTGAAAAATGTGCTTTAAAAAAACCCCAAACAAACTGCAACAAAACCCCAAACCACCTCTCTGTAAACATAAATGTTCTTGGGAGTTTTATATTTATTTGTATTTTACAGTTTGTAATATTTGCCTGTATAAAATTCATTCTCCACTTAAACTAACCAGAAAATGTTACATCAGGCTTCCTCTGTGTACCTGCCAATCATAGTAGGTTTTTTTATTCTGCATATTGTTAAAATTTGTAATTTATGTCAATGTCTCTGCAGGGTAAATACTTGACAAGCAATGGTAGATCAGATAAAACAGATTAGCTTCAATGTGCCACCAAAGTTACAACATATGCTAATTTAAAATGCAATAAAAACATGTTTCCAGTTTTATAAATATCAGCAGTTATTTATGATTTTATATATATATGTGAGGAAGACAAAAGCATGATTTATAAATTGGCAGTGCTCCTTACAGCTCTGTAGGGAAAATAGACAATTTTTAATATTATGCTACGTAGGGTTCAACCACACAATGTCATGAATCTAAGAGCAACACAACTTTTCTTGGGGAAGGGAGGGAGGGGAGGAAAAAAAACCAACTCCCCAAAGATAAATATATTCAGTTACGGCCAAGTAGAAGGTTCTGTTTCTTGAACAGCTACTAGAGGAACGGAGAGATGAGGGAGACAATAAGGTAAATTTCTTTCATCCTGTTCTGTATGCACACTACTGGTTTCCCATCTTTCCCTTTCCAAGGGCAGGCAGTGATTCATGAAGGCATCACTATTGGGCTTTCCATTCCAGGGGATTCTGACTCTGGTGACTGCTCTCTGCATACAACTTATTCCGCCCCTCCCAGGGCCAGTGACTCTTCCCCATATGAAGCAATACATAATTACTGCCCTAACTGCCCATGGAATTGTGTACACTCAGATATTTTTAAAGGATCAGAGGTGGAATGTGCATTTCTGCCTGGAGTCTGAGCAAATTCTTAACAGACCAGAGCTCAGCCAAGGCCCAGGCCCTGTGAACTCTGGGCTCTCAGGAGCCGCAGGGTTCAGCTGTCATGTGCTGCACATTCCTCCTGTGCCAGAGGAAGGAGACAAAAGTGACTGTGCCTAACCCCCACACGATGGTGTGATTAACTCATGATCACCACTGCCCCAGGGTTTGCTTCTTGCTGACATAAATGTTCTTTATTAAAGGGAAAAGACTATTTTTGTTCAGAGACTGGTTTACACAACAGCTGCTTCTACTCTTAAGCAGTAGGGTTGAGACTAGTTAATAGAGTCCCACAATTATCATGGGCGAGACAGAGCTGCCTTCACCCAAACCTGCCTGCTGGAAACATCAGCTCGGCAAGTTCTCCAGCCACGGACCCGTGCTGGCTCCCAGTGGCTCACGCGGTTTATGCCTTCAAGGTCTGGGTGTCCCTGTACTTCTGCTACCGTCCTTCTTCACAAAAACCAATGTCCATCACAGCCAACACAGTTTTGTTTTGCCTGACTCTAGTCCAAGCCCCTTTCTCAATTATAAAGAATTAATTTACTGACTGACAAATTCTACACCTATTTGCCTGCATGCTGTCTGAAGCAGACAAGAACTGCATTGGGGCAAAAATATTAATACTGTTACTTCTCTATATGTACAGACACTATGAAATGCCGTAGCTAGGTTTGAGTCTCATCCTTCAAACCACACAAAAGGCTTGCAAATTAGACAGAGAAAAAGCTACCAAAATGGTAGAACTCAAAAAACCCCCCAAACTCAACCAAAAAACCCCCAAAACCAAAAAAACCCCCCAAAACAATCCCACCCACAAAAAAACCCCTCCCCCCCACACCCCCACAAAAAAACCCCAAACTAAAAAACCCAACCAGAAACCTGTTTACAGTCAGCCACTTCAAACCTGCAATGTTTATGTCACAAAAACTGGGAAAGTATAAATAAAATTGAAATTTATCAATCACCATCATTTGAATCATTGCTCTGTCTCCATTATTTGTTCGCTAAAAAACCTGAACAGCTTCATGAGAGGATGAGAAAACATAAGGTCACCCGTTGCAGGATGCCATTATTTCATTGGAAATTATTGCAATGCTTAAAGTAGATCAGCACTTGGAGATATTCCAGTGTATTATTCCTAATTAAGTAACCCAAATCAACTCCATGCCAGATGCCATTATTCTGAAGACGAACACACACACACACACACACACACATATATGATATTAACCAAAAATAGTTACAGTATTTAAAATATGTGCCTTATCCTACTACTTCAGTTTACTTTCATACACAAACAAGTCTGAATTACTTTGTACATATCAGCTTTATCAAACCCACCTACTCAGCTACACTAAATACTCACGTTAGACAAGGTCATATAAAAGTTACCAGAAAATCTGGATGTTCACAAACTCTTGCTAAAAACAAAGTAAAAGAGGAAAGTAGGCTAGCTCTGGTCTATGACTTTTCTCATCAGATGGAATACAATAGTATCTATTTGCCCTGGGAATGAGAAAATGTAAGATTCAATCCCCATGAATACAAAAGAGCTATTTCAGGAGCAATAACTGAAGTTCAGTAGCAAAGAGAGCAAACACTTAATTTGAGGGTTGTGCTATTTTTAAATCTATCTTTTTTTTCCTTGCTTGGAGAGCTCCCTTTTCCTGGTCAGCATGAACAGAATCCACTTGTGTTTTCCCTTAACTGTTCTCATGTCTGAGACGTTTGTGTCCACTCTGGTAATTTCATGCTAGCAACTATCAAATAAGTCTTGAATGGGACACAACTTATTTGCTATGAACTCACTACCTTAGAGAATCAGAATCAACCACACTTTATAATGGTCACTGATGTTTTCTGAAATACTTTCTGTGGTTTACCTTGAGCAGAAGAGGATATTTGCAAATTCTCTGAATTGGAGTCAGCAGATAACCCTCTAGTGGAATGTCAGTTGTCTTTCTGCCTCCCAAAAGCATGCAACCCTACAATCAAAAAAGAAACAAATGTTACCTCAGACACAAAGCTTTCAGATGATTTTTGACGTGATTTTGTATTTCTAAAACATGCGTTATGGTCAGAAAGCATACCACACCTAAGGTACAGGAAATGGCACTTCATTCACCACTGACATACAGCCATCAAGTCTGCAAGTTCTGCTAGGCATCAGCAGAAGAAAATTTGCTGTGGATAACAATGGCTGTGCAGAAAAGTATCTTCTCAGAGAAATATTATACAGCTGGTGACCCAAAAAAATGTCCTAACAATATGATGGCAAACAGCAAACCTAGATGGACCATTACCTAAAATAATCCAGTTTACCCCCACAACAGATAGGACCAGTTGTCTTTGTTCACTATGTAAAATTGTATACTGTTGGTCCAGAAAACTCTTAACGGCTAAAATAAAGCCTACTAACTAGTAATCATGTAATTAACTCTAGTCCAGTTCTTATGTCTGAATTGAACTGGAATTGAAACAAATGAGTCACATGCATAACATCCACCAATTCTCTGGCAAAACATGCCTGAGCACAGCTGGACAAACAGCCGGGGCACACTGGCTGGCTAATCAGCACACATGGAACTTTTCAACAGATTATGGAAATTCATTTCTCAGGATTGATAGAGAAGGGGAGTTTAAGAACAGGGTATGGCACTGGGAAAGAACCCTTATAATCCTTGATCTGTCCTTAATTTGTTACAATAATCTGTAAACTGTGTGATAAATCAATACTGACCTACTGTAAGCTTTTTATGCATTTCCCTGACAATTCTACTATCGGCTGTTGCCAGAGACAGGTAGTAGATTTGGGTGGACAGATAAACTACTCCACATTCCTATGTACAACCATGAATATGGACTTTGCTCCAAAAGTCACTCCAATTGCAAACCTGTCCTGTCCACACAGAAGCTGAACTTTAAATGCAGTTCAGCCAGGAAGTGCCTGCTTTGGGGCATCACCAGCAATGTCTTCCCCTGTGAAATATGCACTGTGGCTCAGACATACTCTGAAATTTAGTGAGTTTTTTGGATGCAGTTCAACAATTCTTCTCTTCAAGGAATGTTCACAGACATCATATATAAAATCTCATTAGTCCTAACTGGTATTTTTACAGACAATTGTCTGTAAAATAACCCATCCCCAGGCTATTCTAGATCTGTGGCGCTGACTTCCCAGCTCACAATGCTCCCTGTCCAATTTCCAAGTCTCGGGTGATTCAGTCCTTCCCATCTCTTCTTTCAACCCTCTCTCTAGCTCTGGGCTCAAATCTGCCCTTTAACACTTATTGATTTTTCAAACACATTCCCACATTCTACGTTTCAGCAGCTGTGAGGGGGCAATCGGGCCAATGTATCCTCACAAGTAAAGCTTTGTACTTTAGTGCTGCCATCTCTGCATAGTAGCATTGTAGCAGTGGTTTGGGAGGCAGAGAAGGGAAGGGAAGCCTGGAAGAAACTACAGCAGCCACAGCTGAGTAGACACACCAGTGCAACCTCTCTTCCCATATTTACTGCCATTTTAACAGTCTCTTGTTCAGGTGTTGCAGCAAGCCACAGCAGACAGCGTGACGTCCCCCGTAATCAGTTCGCCAGCTGCTGTCTCTAACACAAACAGGAAACTGTCAATCCAGTGGAAGTGGAGAACATTCTGAATGTCGGGAAGGACAGCGTTTACATGCACCTTCCCTCCTCTTTCATTGGTTTTCCTCACCAGAAGCACCCAAAGAAACTCATGAACAAGGTATGGGTCATTTACTAATTCAAAATAATGGTTTGATAAGGTTCATTAAAACTCAGACATGACAAAGAGACTCTGCCTATGCAACAGCACGAGGGTTGGCTAGCTCTGAGGGCTGTATCTTGTGGCTAAAGGAATGCTCTGGCCCTGCTTGTGACTGACATTTATGCAGAAGTTTTCTTTTGCTGTACTACGTCGGGAAAGAACAGACCTTCCACTGAAAACAAAAAAAGAAGAGCAGAAAAAAAAGTAGGTCCTTTGCAAGAAAGACAGCCTTCTTTTACTTCATGGAATTTGCTAGGGATAAAGCTGATGTGACAAATTATTCCTTCGCCTGTGTGCCAACCCCGTTACAAATGCCAAGCATCCATGGCCAAGAAAACAAGACATTCAAAAATCAAGCAGAAATGGGGTGAAAGTAAGGAGAAGAAACAGCCAAAAAAGGAAAGAAAAGTAAAGAATGCTGGGTAGAAGGCAGTGCCCAGTGATTGTTTCTCCTCCCAGCCCAGCCTCTAAGGCGCGTTTGAAGGCTGTATGGCCATAGTCCCTCGCTGGATGGGACTTAGGTTACTTCTGATTTAAGCAGCAATGATGCACTCAAAACAATTCATCCAGACTACATTTCTTGCCCACAACTGGACTCATGGAGAAAAGGGTGTCAGAAGCAGGCCACATTTTTCTGGTGAGCCTGCAGATGGCGAGTTGGTCAGAGAACCAAGCAGGGAATCAAATCCAATGGGAACTAGCCTCAGTCTTGCTGCTGACATATTGCATTACTCCTTTCATCATCTGTGCTTGCTTTTTCCGTTGCTTCCTAAAAAAAAAAATATCTTCCTTGTTTCCACTGCGATCACTCATGCCGGTAGTGCTCAGTCCTGTGCCTCAACTCATCAGTGAGTGGTGCTCCCCTCCACCCTGAGCGCTCCATACCTGGAATGGGTAATACCTGCAAAATGCCCAGCATTCCTGGGATACTGAAGAGTTATTATGAGCACAGGGCAAAGTCAGATCATTCAGTTGAGAGTGCTAGAGAAGGTGCTTACCAGAAGGAATGTTCTCACTGTTGGGATCTTGTTCAATTCCATCAGCAGTCTGAGTGCTTTCTCGTGATTGCTACAGTACTCCTCGTATACAAAGAATTTGTCCTTCTGCAAGGAAAAACAAAGTAACTTATTGACTCAGACACCACTAGAGAGATTATGTTGCCACAGTCTACTACCAAATTCTTTACAAAGAGAGGTGGACTCCAAGTGGCATTAGCATTGGAGTTTTCACAAAGTGTGTGACACTCATCTAATGTGAATAATGTATACATATATACATGTAATATAATGTTCATTACTTCCTGACTTTGTTGTAAGTTAACAGAGGCTTTTCTGAGCACTGGGAGTTTCAGCACTTTTCCTCTTAACGCTTCCCGAAGATCATAGACATTCTTTGCTGAAAGGAAGGATTTTGCTATCTTGGGGATATTTGCATGTGTGTCAGGATATTCCATGAAAGTAGCCAGGAGCAAAACAAAGCCAGGAGCAAGAAGGCTGAGCACTCCTGCAGGAGGAAGAAACATAGGTGGCTGGGAAGAACCAAGAAAGAGCCTGAAAGAAGCTCTGAGATCTGGAGGGGAACTATAACACGAAGCAGTCAGCTGGAAATCCCCTGCCTTTCAGGGGTGAGAGCCCGGCCCCAGTAGGCTGGCTAGTTTACTCTGTGTTCTGAAACAAGCAGCAGACAAAACAGCTGTCCATAATAGTTTCTGTAACTGGAAGAATTTCATCAAATACACACCAAATAACCAACACACTACAGATACTAAAGGAAGGGAAAGGTAGCTTCACGACTAGATTGAGGTACTAACACTGAGACATGTCACACCCATCAGCACATACTGGAATGAAATCCCCTATTAAGAAATGAAGGTCAGCTGGCAGGTCAGGGTCAGCAAGTTCTGCTCCACTGATCTTCAGATTCAAAGACAGTGCAACTCCTTCTGTCTAAAATAATCAGAGATGCTGAACCCATTGCAAACACCAGATATCTGGAAACACTGGAGTGATTCACAAAAGAAGCAGGAACTATTTCCATGTCCCAGCAGATAAGGCAAGAGGTGAGCTGATCCTCTCAAAGCTGGTAGGAAGGGCTGGACTTTCAGCAGCTATGTTCAGAGCTTCCAGTATAGCATTCATCAGAATAAAAGGCGGGTCATGAGAATGTATTAGGCTTTAGGCAAAATGAATGATTCAGAAGCCAAAAAACCCATCATTTTTGAGTGCTTCTTGCAATAGCACTTTATTCCCTGGCTCAGGTTGGCTTCTATGCCATAATGCAGTGCCATGCAGAGGCACACAGACAAGCTAGTTTGCATAGGAAAACGAATTTCAAAGCATTAGTGTGGCACTCTGCCGGGTAATACGCAAGGCTTTCTAGAGCAACCATTTCAGGGCACCAAGCCATGCAACCAATGCCCTCCAGAGTTTGCTGTTGCATTCACAGCAGGATTCTGGTCTGAAAACATTCTATCTGAACCTTTTCACCTCCCCAGAACTCGGAAGTTAATTTTTTCGAGTTTTGATTGGACTCCTAGGACTCTTAGAGCTTCCTGTGTCAGCTGAAGATATCTGCAGCATCCAGCTACTTTTAAGACAGCTCACAGTGATCCAAGCAAAAAACTACTGCCAGCTGAAGGAGTTCACTAGCATGAAACCACGGGAATACAGCTGCAGTCACCGGGTATTCCCTTTGCTATTGTCACAAGGAAAAGAATTCGGATTAATGCTACTTTAGGAGAATTTGACATTCTGGTCAAATGTTCAATGGTAGATATACGTGTTCAGAGTCCGTAAAACACTTTTGGGTTTATCACTAATCTGATTAATTTTTTCCCCTCCTTGTACTTCAAAAGAAAGAACTGAGAATAAATAGATGTATGTCCAAACACAAGAACAATGGTATAAAGCAAATAAAACAACAGCCACAAAGAGTATGGTGCAAAGAGCTGGAACGCAGATGTTCGGGACTTTTATCCTTCATCAGCAGCTGTTCATGTTGCTACTGGGGTGTAACACTGGGAAGCTGCAAATAAACAAAAGCTTCTGACCACCAGATGCAGGAAAAGGCAGGCTTGGGTCCACAGCACAATAGAAAAAAAAGCAATAGGATTGTTGTCAACCATAAAAACAGGAGAGTTACAGAGTAAATCAGATATAGAAGTTTTTCCCACATTTTCTCCTCTCACCTCTCCTCAACTCCCTGGATGCACACAAGCACCATACTTGAAACTAAAAATAGCAGCCATTAACACAAGATCATCCGTTACATCAGTGCACACAAAATGTCACTGCTCAGGCTTCTGACTGCAGCTTTGAGTGCCTGGAGTTTGGGAGGCTCTATTTAGATGATGACAAAATAAAGCCCAAGACAGTACAATGATTATACACACACCAGAGTGCTTTCCTCAAGTCTTTCCCAGCTGTACCCCATGCCACTGACCCACAAATATGAGAACTATGCTTTAAATTACTCCGTGTCTGAAGTGTTTCATTTCCTCTCTGGGTGATATTCAGCCGTGGGCTCTCCCGTAGCCTGGTGAGGAAATTATCAGTTACATAATTAGATGTTAGCCCAGGAATTCTGAACCTGCAGTTGCTCTAGGTTAAAGTGCAATTATGGTCAGAGATGCGAGCACATAAAAATGGCACTTCCTTACTCAGCAAATCTGCTTGATACACAGCTAGACCTTCTGTTTTGGTGACAGAAGTAAGTCTGTATTGTTCTCAGTTTGGTTAAAATAAATCTTTAACCAACAGTTTATTATCCAAATATGTTATTTTGGATCCATTAGTACTGCCCACAAATTAGTGCAAATTTGAAAACAATTTTGACTAGAAAAAAAGCAAGTAAGACATTTGGAAACTGGCAACATTTTATTTGGACATATTTTTAACAAGGCATGGCATTTTCTTGTTTCAAAGCAGGCTGAAACCAATCTTGTCAACATGAAAAACGTAAACAGAAGACATAATTCTCAACAAAACAATATCCCTGATGACTTAGACAGTAAAACTGATCACTCATGCAACATTGCTCCAAAAAAATGAGCATAACACACATTTCCCTAGAACAAGTTTCTAGCTATTATGTCCCCAAACCTCTAGCAACATGGCAACATGAGAAACAAAGGATCTGACAATTCTCTGTCCTTCTGCTCCACACACACCCTTTCCTGCCCTGCAAAAGTGAGCCTGTGCTCACAAAGGTGTGGGCACTCCACACCTTGGTGCATGTGCTCTCTCTGACATTAAAGACATGTCCTACATGCTGTTTTGTTTAAGGCTGCAGACTGGATTTTGAATGAATGTTTCAGGATGTTCTTTACCATCTGTTACAGTCACAATGAACCACAGCTCCAGAATAAACTCTAGCATCTACCATCAGACACTGAACTTCTGATCACCTGACCAAATGGAGTACAGTAAGGTAAACAGTGTCTGTCTTCTGAAGGAAAACAATTTTTCACACCTGAATATCAGAGCAAGCACATTTCATCATCTCTTAAAATACTTCAAGAAGACAATGTGCATTAATTTCTTTTTTTGAATTCTTGCAAAATTGCTTGCTTGCTTTAGGCGTTACTCAAGGCTTGAATCCTTCTGAACTAGAGGTCCTTGGGAGAGTACCAGGCCCATAACAACTACCATCCCTTTATGTATTCAAAAAAGGTGTCAGTGTGGCACTTGAGCACATGGTCTAATGGTGAACATGGTGGTGGTGCTGGGTTGACGTGGCACTTGATGGTCCTAAAAGTCTTTTTCAACCTTGATGATTCCATGATTCTATAAAAGCAGTGCTCTGTTTCTGAAGACTGGTGGACCATTGCCAAGTAAGGCTCTTCTAGGCCAAGACAGACCAGGAAGAGTCAGGCCTATGTAGACTAGAGAACATTAAGGATACACAGATCTCATGAAGAGGACCCAGGCACTGCAGTCTGATGGAACTCCACATGGTGAATCTGGGGATTGTTACAAAGATGTATGATACAGAGAAACTTAGAGAAAACATGCTCCACTCAAAAAATGCAGTGTCTGGAAAAAACGATGCTTCAAGAATTCTCACGCTATTCACCAAATTTAAGTATTTTTAACACTGAGTTTTTTAAAGAAAAGCACCTGTGCTAACATCTGGCTGCTGACAAGTACTGGATTCGTAATCAGGACTAAGAATGACCTTCCCAGATGATCACAACAGCATATACACCAATACATTCAAGACTCAGGGGCCTTATGTCACTTCCTCACTGCAAGCTCCCCACAGGACGCACTGTGAATTGATGAGCACTGTGAATTGATGATAACAAAAAAGCAGCACTGAGGGTGTTCCAGCACTTCTTCTAAGCACATTGCAACAAGAGAACCTTGCCCAAAATGAAAGACCAAAGAACTGTTCCCCATGGTTTCCATGGGTAAAACAGTGAGAGCATGTGCTGCGAGAAAAGCTCCTCAGCCCCATTGCGGGCTCGCAGCACTGGCAGTGAGCAGCTGCTTCCGCTCCAGCCATCAAAGGGTGCTGCAAGGGCTGCTCGTGGCGGCGGAGTACGGAACACCACTCAAACCCCGGCTCTCCACACCATGGAAGCACCTTCAGGAGTACTGTTTCTGAGGTGCTTGAAATTGTGCTGCTTTTTTGGAACTTTTGGAACAAAAGCACACAAATTCTCAGCAATAAAATGTGAAAACAAGGGAAAAAATTCAACAGGGAGAGTTTCTAAAAATACATTGTTGTTTAGTTCAGTTTGATGTGGTGTCCATTGTTCTAACCTCATTCACAAGTTTTTTCCCACCCTACCTACAACTTTCATATAAGATACACATTGGCATAGTATTGCTAGAAGCCTTAGAGATTAGGGCTTGCTAAGGGGCAGGAGAGTTTATGACAGGAAACTGTATTTTCAGATAGCATTAAGTCATTGTACTTACAAATTTTAAGAAAACATTTCCCAGTTCATGCTGAGACTGGGGTTCTGGTTGCAAACAAAATTCCAGGGCAGCCAGGAACTCCTTGTGAACACCAAGAATGTCTTCAATGTTAGAAAATAAGATCTGAAATATAAGGAGAAAAACATTGCTAGTTTTTAACGTATCTCAAAGTTTTTTGCTAAGTAGTAATGCCAAAATACTGAGGAGCTCTAGACTTACCACGACAAGATCCACAGTTCAGACAGGGACTTGTAAAGAATGAATTACACTGTATTTGCCCCTTTCCTAGCCGCCTACAAAAATCTTTATTGCTACTGAAGTCCCTGCTGTAAATTAAGGTTATCTTTGCAAAACCCGAGCATGATAAATGCAAGCAACCTCTTTTAAGTCTTGAGAATATTTCCTCTGAGAACAGCCAGGTAAATGGAACCACAAGGCCAAACTCACTTTGCAGGACACAGAAGCAGGGAGTAGCTTGCCTTTCCTTCCCATGCATTAGAAATCCCTTTCTGGAAGAAAGGGACTTGAGTCTATCACACACAAGGGTGTACCTGTAAACAGGAGACAAAATCTCCGCCATATGAAATCCAGCCTTTCACTGCCCAGAGTACAGAACAGTGTACAATTGTCACAAACCCCAAGAGCAGCATTTAGAGCTCCTTTTCACTGACCTCAGTGACTCCAAAAGGCACACGTAGGGGGAAAGAGGCCCCTTGTTCAACCTTGTATTAAAATGTAATGGTAACAGTTAAATGATCCCTGTGATTAGAAAATATGTGTGCTAAGGGGAATAAACTGCCACGGCAAAAGATGCTATACACATTATATGTCTTGGTCATTTTCACACAAATATGAGAAGAAAGTGTGAATCTGTGTGTAGGAGATGGAATGCTACCAGAGAAGGGCAGAAGTCCTGATGTGAGGTGACAGCCATCAGTACTGGCAGCCACTGGAGGGAAGCCTAAATGGGCAGAGTAAATCTTGGAGTCTGCAGTGACACTCGTGTTGCAGACAATGTTTCTATCACTTTGCTTTAATTATGTCACTTGCAAAGAGAATATCTGTGGTGCAGTCAAATAAGCTTTCACATTGGAAGAAACCTCCCACATCTGGCTCAGTAAGCAGGTGACTCTAAAATGCGCAGCCTGGCAGAACCAGCCTTCAGCTTCCTGGCATTTGGTGTGGGAAGTGATTGAGCCTAACATCTCCAAACACCTCCCAAAACGCCTGACTGCAACACTAAACTCTTCAACTTTATGCAGTGGAATTTATTCACCAGATGTGGCACTGATTCAGCCTGGTGGCTGGTGATGTGGCAGCAATTCAGAGAAACAATCTGTAAATTAAGTCTAATAATTAAAGATAGGACTGAAACCTCAACTCCTGGTTTAAAACCAGTTCCTCTCTGGTTTAGCAGGGGTAGACAAGATCAGGAATTCAAGGCATTCCTCTCTGCAGGTACCCAGGTTCAACTCTGTACCTTCTGTTATTCACAAGGATGGGCAAGGTATTTCTCTCAAGCTCCTCCTGCAAGCTGGCTCCATGTGCAGAGCCAAGCCTGTTGCATCTTCCTGGTCTTTGCTTCCCTCTCCCTTCAGGAATTCCAAGGTACAGTCCTGTGCACCATCATTAACTGATGGTCCAGTGGTCTAAGGCCCACCTGTGCCTCAGAGCTCCCTTCTAGCTCTCAATAAGCTGTAAGATTCCAATGCACTGAATTTGCACTGATTGGCTCTGAACCCAAAAAAAGGCCAGGGAGCTAGGATCCTTTGATTGCTCCCTAAAAACTTCCTGTGCTAATTCAAGCAGAGCCTGCAAGTGCTCTGTCACATGGCCGAAAGTGGTGTGATGATGCAGTAGCCCCTGCCTGCATTGCTTTGCCAGAAGCTGTTCCAGAAGGGGATTAGCAAGCAAGAGGAAAACATCTGTCAGGGATGATTTTATACTTCAGGAGCAGTCTTCAGGGGTGTTTTTTGATCCAAGGAATATCTGTGCAAGCTAATGAATTCTGAGGTGATCAGTAAAGCTCTGCTTGCAGCAGAATTTGCATGTAAGAGTCACTTGAAAAATCAAGGCAGCAGACAGATCCTGACTGCACATGCTCCTGTACCAAATCCAGTTACCATCCTTCTGCACACCCTCAAGTTGTATTGCCTTCAAACAGTGAAGTGACAGAGGTGCCTGCTGCAAGCATAGCATAATATTAACACATCAGGAGAGTTATTTCCACATGAGCCAATGAGTAAATTAAAACCAATTTTTTATGATGTTGCTGCAGCTGTTAGTCACTGGAGCACTCGTAAAATCCAGGCCTGGCACGGGACTAAATGTGGCCTTTCTGAAGGGGGCTACAGTGGTTGAAGATTACTGAAATCTCTGGTGCTTAGAACCAGTTGTAGGAGAAATCTGCAAATAATACTGGGAGCAATAACCCGACTTATCTTAAAAAGCACTTTCTTCTTTTGCTCAGAGGTGAGTGACTGCCTGAATACCTTGTATTTTCCTTTAGACTTTTCTGCCACGTAAAGAAAGAGTAAAGACAGGTTTCTCCTTACACAAGCTGCCAAACCGCTTTTATAGTCTCTTCTGCCATCAGCCATCTCACAGCTCTCTGGTGACTCAAGACACATAATATCAGCAGGCAGATTATCAGAAGTCCCAACACCACCTTGGTTCTCCTGGCTCTACCAGCAAGGAGGGAGAAAGGAGCAGGAAATAAAAAAAAATATCTTTCAATTGCAGGAAAGAAACATTATTTGGTAGAGAAGGAGATGGAGGGTGGAAGGAAGAGACAATATTGATTCTGGAAACTATGGACACAGGAAAACTGTGCTTTGTGATTCTGTTTCACCAGAAATAGGCATAAGCCTTTTATTACTGAAGGGAAGCTCTCTTATTGAAAGCTGGGTATTGTTATAACAGGAATAAATGAGGTCTTACAGTGGCCTCAAAGACCCCACAGGCGTTTCAAGAATGACGCAAGGATAAAGTGGGTGAGGAGTGTGAAGAAACTTCAAATACAAATTCTGCTGCACAGGCTTTGTGGGCACTGTATCTGATTATGCATCAGTCATAATTAATATTCATTTTGATGATACGAATAATGATAGAATAATAATTTTCATCAACATTGACAAATAGTTTTGTAGGTTTATTTTCATGTAGAGCTTAGTTTTTGCACATTTCCATGTACACAAGATCTACTGTCACTAATACCTTGTCTATTTTTTCTTCAGCCACCCCTGAACTTAATCCAGATGCTGGATGGTGAGTTTTTAGAGAGTGGGGATTTCCAGATTTGAAGACAGCAAGAGGCTGAGCTCCACAAAGCTGCCACCAGTCTTGTTCCCAGCCCCTTCTAATGCCAGCCAGTCAATACCACACATGGCTGGCCTGTAGAACTGACAGCCAAAGTGGGGCTGGAACCCTGCTCACCTGCTACATCCAGGAAGCCTGGCACAGGAAATGGAGGAACCAGCTGGGGGAAACACGTGCCAGCTGCAGCAGCACTGCCGGGTGTAACACACCTCCTGTGGCTGCCCTGCTCCCACAGGGCTCCAGGGCAAAGCTGCTGCTGATTCCAGAGCTCCAGGACCAAACACAAGTGCAGTAAAGCACCAGCCGGTGGCAAACAAACTGCACTCTGTCCCGCTCATCAGTGGGTTTCACTTGCGGACGTGTACGAAGAGGGGTTTGGTTTCACGCGCACATGTGTACAAGGTGAGTTTTTAAGCTAAATTACTAAAAGAAAGTGTTTTGTGTATTTATGACATTAATGAACAACATGCACCCCTGTGACCACAGGCCCTAGAGGAGTCTGTACCTCACAGTTCTCTACGCCCCTTAACTCTTTCCAGTGCAAAATTCATTCAGGAACCTCTTCACGCAAGGGTCTCACAATACACAGACCTCCCACAAGAACCCAAATTCCTTTCCACAAGAACACAAAGGAACATTCCTGCCTCCTTCTCATAAGCCCTATCAATTTTCTATTAGTAGAAAACAGCAGATGCAAATTGGCTGAATACTGTCAAACAAAACAGACAAGGGCTGTGGATTCCCTGCCTCTCCTCTCAAAGACATTGAAATGGCCCCTTCGTACTCTACTCAGCATTTCACAAATCTTGCCAAAAGTTAGTATCTCTGACAACACTGCACTGTTGTCAAATTTTACTAAAATTAGCTGGTGAGATGAAAAATTACTGGAAGATGACAGCTGTAAGAATGGGCAAACAGACTGACAGATAAACTGTCAACATGAGCTCTTTCCCTTAGAGAACCAGCTTAATAATAAGCATCAATATGACAAGAGGATATTTGATATTCATATCCCTGAACCTAGCCTTTCACTGCATATCACTTTCTCTACCAAGAAAACAAGGAAGACAGAAGAAATACCTTAACATTCTCCTCTGTAATGTACTTCTCGGCTTTGTCCACTGCATTCTGTCGGATCCGGTGAAGAAATGCCTGCAGAGATGAAAAAAGATTTATGTTCAAATAGTTTGATAATGGTTTGGTTTCACTCTTTTATTTCCTTTAGGTTCCCATCAACATAGTGTGGCTGATTACCTTTAAGACTGAAAGAATGTAAACATCTACAAACTCCCCACCACAGATGTCCGGGCTGCATGCAGGCACTACCAAAGACGTTCCCTACAATGCTGTTGGGCTTTGCCTGACATTAAATGTCTTCCCTTTGTTGAAGCTTTTAGCTTTAAATATCTACCAGTAGACTACAGCAGGGTCCATTCACTTCTTTGAACGTTTCCTGTGTCTCTAGGATGCAGCTGTTCCGACCCTGGAGCAGCGTGCTCGACCCGCAGCGAGATGCATGTCAGCAAGGGACTGCGAAGAACAACAAAGGGACAGTCACACTGCTGGAGCTGAGGCAGGTCAGAGCAATGAGCTGGGGCTGGGGACAAGTGCAACAGTCTCAATATGCAGAAAGGGAAATGGAAACCAGCAGACAGTGCCTGTGATACATTATCCTGTTCACTTTATTTTAGTTGGTTAAAAACAGACTAAGCAATGCTGGAACTTTTCACTTAGGTCAGGTTTCCCTTTCTCTCTGCTCTGCACAACTCTGGCTTTAACAGCCAAACCAATAAAAAGCTCCAGGCCAGATACAAACAGACAGTGATCTGAACATCAGCCTGAAAAGCATAACTCTGGCTACTGGAAGTTGGGAGGATGTACTTGCATTTGCACTGAACACACCCACAACCTATTTGATTCAGTGGGAAGGGTTTAGAAAAGAACACTGCATGGGACTTCAACCTCAAGACTCCACTGGTTTAGCAACTATAGGCTAAAAGGCACTTCTGAACTAAAAGCAGAGAATTTCCTATCCACAGGCATCAGCAGAGTTGGAAATACCTGCAGAAGAGGCTGAAGGGAAGCCAGGAGGACAGAATCTGCTGCAATAAACGACATAACCTGTGCAAAGAAGGGAAGAAGGCCTTCCTGTCTGGTCTTGTCAGTGGTTTCTAACTTGCCTCCCACACAAAAGAGCGAGCCCTGGGGAGTGCAGTGAACAAAGATGAAAGAACTTCTCTCACCCACCTGAGAGAGTGAGGGGAAGTGGGTCATGTCTTTGTATTTAGGGCACAAAGCAGCTTTGTTACAGCTTGATAATAAAAAGCCTTTAAAAGCTGAACTATTCCTGAGCAAGGTCCATGTCAGCTGGTGCATACTCAGCTTTTGCTTTTCCCTTTTTGCCTTCTGGTATCAGCAGCAGCTTACAACCTGTTAAGAAGTAATGTCACTGAACGAAAATTACAGCTTACAGAATGCCTTCTTCTCTGGTGTTCTGCTTGGAAGACAGTGAACATGTTCCTCCGCCTGACTTTCAGCTCTAAAAGTGGCACATCTCTGTTCTGGCTTAGGCACGGCTCTCTGTCACTCATCAGCCACTCACGTTTTACAGAGCAGGCACCAGTAAAAAAAATTAATTAATGAGGCACAGAGACCCTACATTGGTTATTAGCCCTGGATTTTCAACCTGCTTTTGAAAAAATTTCAAGGACTATAGCCATATTGCGTCCCTAGTATTGCTAAATAGGAAGATGATCTTGGCTAGATTCCAGCTAGATATGGAGAACTTGGAGGATTTTGTGTGGACTAGGAAGTCTGAAGAATAGATTCCTGAATCAAAGGAACAGGACACACGTGCCAGCGGCAGAAGTTATTTTGTAAGAACCAGCCAGTCCACCCTGCCAATAATCTGGCCAGGAACTCTAGTGCTCAGCAGCTCGGCAGCAGTCAGGGAACTGTCTGAGATGAAGTGCTCAGCATGATGACTGATGACAGGAGGAATAGCTGCTGCACTCCCACTTCAGTGCTGGGTGTGATAGCTGAGCACTGGCAACCAGGCATCTGAGTTATACAAGGTGGCACATCATACTAAGGTCACTCATTCTCAAACGATAAGTCAGGCAGTGGCTTTCCTTGCTTTAATCACAAACATGTTTGAAGACAACAAACACAACTGAAATGATCAATTAACCTACACAATTAGCAGCCCCACTGGTGACTAATAGTTACCTGCACATCAGTCCCGGTATGACAGGTCTAACAATAGAGAGCTGTATTCAGAAGTGCAAATCACATTAGCTGTTACAGGCCACTCAATAAAGAAGTGGAGACTGTGTTAATCTAAAAAACAGCTTTTCTGTGACGCTTGCCTGAAAAGATCACCTGATGTGAGCACAAGAAAGGAAGAAAAAGAGAGAGGAAAATCAAACGAAAAATAAAAGCAGCATAGAAGCAGAGAGAGGAGGAAGGATGAAAGACCCAGGAGGGAAACAGTCAACTTCATAGACAGTCTTTCAAATTTCCTACAGCCTCTGATTTGCCTTAAATGTGCATGGACAGCAGTCTCTCCAGTAACAATAAAACAAGACAGTTTACAAGAGGTTTTGGTCCTACAGATTTAGTAGTCTACTTTCCAAAATGCAATTCCTTCCCCAGTTTATCAAAACTTAGTGGATGCAAAACACGTTTGTTCCCCATTTTTCAATACCTATTGAGGTGCAAGAAGAATCTTCTGCAACACAGTCATTCAAATAAAAAGTATGAAAAACACAAGCTATTAAACAGCAGCTCACAGAGATAATGCTGCATGCCCCGTTCACATGGCAACACCACTTTCTTCCAAACCACTTCCTGCTTGGAAAAAGCAACCCTTTTCCCAGAGACGTTATTCTGACATTCAGGTCAGCATTTCCCAAACTTCTCCAGTGATTTTTTTGTGCTACTTGTTTTATTAGAGTCTAAGCTCATCTGTACCAGCACTAGCCCTCTAATCACCTGGTGATACAGACTCCAAGATCTATTACACAAGCAGTGTGCAACTCTTTCGGGGGAAGGGAGTGCTACAATCTTTCACTAGACCTATTGATTTAGCTGGAAAATCAGAGTTATTTGGACCAGGACATGACAAAAGCAATGTCAGAAGAGAGAAAGTGGTGGTGGATGAACATTAGAACACTTGCCATGCCTGTATCTTATTTATATTCCAAAATATTTTGTTTTTAAAGAGGAAGTAGTTGAAAAGGTAAAGGCTTGTCTGGCCACCTACAAAGTTACTGAGACAAATTCTCTCTGGCTGCTCGAACCTCTTCACACTCTACACAAATAACATATAAATTCAAGAGGTCTGATCCTCGGCATTTTTTGTAAGGAGCTTTCAGAGATCCCACAGTATAACCCTTTTCATCTGCAACACCTTCAATCTCCGTAGAAAGTAGCCTCCAAGGATATGTGGAAGCATGGAAATCAGCTTTCTTAGATCATCTTGAAAGTACAACCTGCGGACTCTGAAAATCCTAGGATTCCTAGGTTACTGTGAGATTATCACAATCACCCCTCCACTGCAATCAAGAGCAGAGATCTCTGCTGTGGCACACTCTTGGCTTCCTCCTCTTTGAAACTCTCAGGGATTACTGAAACAACAACCAACTGCAGATGACCAAGACACTGCTGAAGAGCTGAAACTGATGAACAGGCTCTGCTTCCTTCTATCTTGTTGTACCCTGGTCAGGACTTACAAGGATAACGATTTCACAAAAAGTAGAGGTAAGAAGACAGCTGACAACACAACATCTTTCCTCCTTATCCCTCCAGACACTGCATTGCTCCCCTGCCACTCCCAGTGCTCCACTGTTCTCACACTGGGCCATGTCTGAGCAACCCAAGCTGTTTGCTTGGGCAGCAGAGGAGGAGAGAAGGATTGGAAGAGCCCATGGATCCAGAACAAGAATAGGTCATGGCACAAGGTAGGGGAAAAAACGGGAAACCAGGCTGATCAATTTTCATTCTCCTGATAAAGACTGTAAAGGTCCCATGTAAAAATCTTCCATTTTAATGTGCTCAGCATTAGAAAAACAGTCCACAGAGGACTTGTTTTGGTTTAAAATGCTGCTGTGGTAACATAATGTTTATTTGTGCACTGGACTTCTTGCCCTAGAGATCTGCTATTTCCAAATTCAGCAGGCCACAGCTGATGCTCCTCATGTCATGCACAAGCACGGTTTATAGTTTGTCTTATAGTACAAAGCCTTGCAGGATTCAAGCAGATCTATGACAAATTAGAATGAGCAGAGTGAAATGCTTCCTTTCTGCTTCACATCACATTGGACAAGTTCTTTCCAATAAATACTTATAGAAGCATATTGCAAATCTAGAATGAAATTTAGGTATAGAAGTTCATTTCATTAAATAAGTACTTTTTAACAGCCCCTTTTGTATGAAGGGGTTTTGTTCTTCTATTCATGATCCTTACAATCCACTGTTTCCACGAAACCTCATTGTTTTGAGTGTCTTTGCAGCACCTCTAAACCACAAAAGGACAGAGCATATTTTAAGGAAAGAATCTACTAATTGTGAGTTGTTGTCACATGAAACAGTTGCACACACGAAACACATGAAGCAACTGAGATTTCTCTCAAATGCTTTTCAAATGGGCCTTGTTGAACTCAACTTGTAGCCTTAACCTAATTTCCATCTTCCATGTAGCATTAAGTAACACAACGCAAGCACTAGGGACGAGGCAGTGACAGTTTGCTCATGCCCCTTCTCAAAATTCATGTTTAAGGCAGATACTTCCTCAAACATTCAGAAATAGCAAGAGACTTCTTACTAAACAGCAAGGCAGGCAAAGTGTGCCTGTCCCTGAGGGAAACGAAAAGGAGAACAGAAACAGACAGCAGTGATGCAACTGGTCCCCGTGTTGCTGGAGAAGCAACAACTTTAGGCACAATCCTGTAAAACCTGTTTCCTGAACAGCTGACTGGAATGGCACATTGCACTTAAGAGACAAGTGAGACAATTTTGTTAAAGTCATGAGTGATCAGGAATGATTCTGAACAAGGGTCCAGGGATCTAGATGAGCCTAATATTTTCACGATTAATATTAATAAATTGGTTTACACTTGTGCCATCAATTGTTTAAAGCTTCTTGCAAGTGCACATATCTAGTTTCCAAGAAAATGTGCTCACAGCAACAAATTAGAGGTGGCACGAACAGTAAATTCCAATATCTGACCATCATTAGCATCTTCACCTTGCAACTACAGCATAGGGGCCATACATATGAACAAGAACTTGCAAGTGTAATTTTAATTTCTTTTCCTTTCATCACTTGAATTAGTGTTGCCACTAAATGTGGCTGTTAGGAGTCTTTGCCTCCATACCACAAAACCCCATTGTCTTTAGCAAAGCAGCTCAAAGGCCCTGTGGGAACACAGCTTTACTGAAATAGTCTGACAAATTAAATGAGTGTTTGCTGAAGTTCATGTTTGAAGAGTAGGTGCATCCTTGCTCATGTTACTCAGTTGTTAGCTTTGAACCTTGTCATCCTGATCATGTTGTTTTGCTTTCCATCAGATATGCAGTTCATAAGCTAATGCTCTACACAAATGACAGGAAACAAATACTCCACGTACCATCCCACATGTCAACTGCAGTTCTCACCTGCATTGAAGTCTGAAAGACAATGCAAGAAATAATCTCAAAGTAACATAACAGTGACTGCACAGGACTATTTAAATCTTTCAGCATTTCCCTTCAAGCATGTTGTAACTACCTGACTGCAGGACTTCCACTGACTGACTGCTCGCAGCTTTGGGTCACCACCCACCTGGGAATCGAGACAGCTCAGTTGGGGGTGAACCTGCTTCAGTTCTGTTGCTCCTGGCACAGCCTGCAGTGCTGTGCACTGTTAACCAAGATCTACTGACATCCATCCTAGAGACAGCTGGATTTTAAAGATGGATGAAGTAATTCTTGAGTAAATACAGATGACTGGTTTTCCAACATCTCTTGCTGTCCTGGTCAAACACCAGTATACAATGTAGAATACTGGGCCTGACTCAGGTTATTCAGTTGTGAAATTTAAGTAGGAATATTGAAAATCAGAAGCAACTCCTTTGACATTACTAGCATTACACGTGTAAAATGGAGCAATACTGAAGCAACTGTACTACTTTTAAAGAGCCTATTACTGTTCCTCTTACTGGCAATCCAGTATTCCCTCATTGCTCAATTACTGGCTGCTGTATTAATACTTCTATAAAAACACATTTTAAATTATCAGTGTCTGGAGAAGGAAGGAAGAATCTAAGCATCAGATGAGTGCATTATGCTAAAATTCCTGTGTAGAGGATTTTACCTATGAAGAATGTTTTCTCTATAGTCTCTTAAAACAATAGAGGCACAGCTGTGAGAGAGAGCACCTCTGCAAAAAGATTGTAGCTGAGACCTACAGGCAAATTAATTCATCAGCCAACAGCTGAACAGGGACTTGCCTGATAGACAGAGGTGTTCAGTAAGAGGAAATAGCACCAGAAATATCTTTTATTGCCCTAATTTCAGGCTTCCTGTGTATCAAACTGGCTTTAACACCTCAAAGCTTATTAGTACATACTTATTTTTTTATCTATCCCCTGAAGAGGAACTAAACTATTAGCTAACCAAGAGAATTTAAAAAAAAAAAAAGAAAGAAAAAAAAGTCACACCCATCACAGAGTATCAAACGCATTCTCTGCTAAGAGCTCAGGCAGTCTGAGCTGCAGAAGCTGCACCACTGCTACTACTAAGCAGAAAGTCAAATAGACTCTACTGTACAGTTTTTTAAATGACACCTTTTACAAAGGTTACAGGTCTTCCATAACCCTGAGCTATGTTAGACATGAAGTGAGGTGAACTACTTATACAGATCACCTGTGCTCTAGAATATTCATTTCACTAGTTTTGAAAACAAGTATGAAGACCTGTGTCTTCAGAACTATGACTCCCATATCCCTGGGGACAATGTGTTGATCATGTGCCCCAAGTTCACCTCCACTCCTCCACTTCCTTCTTTTAAGGAGCTTCTTTTCATTTCAGTTTTGAATTTAGAATAACAATCACCTCACACACACAAAAACACGGGTGTTACAGCAGGCATCATCTCTTCCCACAGCAGACTGCATGACCATTTGCAAAAAAAGCAGATTCCACTTCAGGTGAAACTGTAAAGATCCTCAGAAAAGAAATGCAGCTTCAGTTGCAAAATTTAGATGTGTCACAAGGGAGAGATCCTTTGACCTGAAGCATACTTTCAATGGGTATTTTTTGTAATTGTATAGATACATAAACAATAAATACACATACACATATTACAAAACCACAACTCATACTGGCAATTTAATAAACATTAACTAAGCACTGATCATGGCAATTTGAAACTTCTTCCCCACTTCTTAGTCTGATACATGGTGAATGCTGATAAATAGTAAATGAAATGTAGAGGAGCATTCAGAAATTCCGCTATTTAAAATTATGTAAGTGCATGTATAAATAAAACGTTTGAATAAATAAACTTATTTCTTTAAATACTAGATAAGAGAAACAGCTACTGCTAATATGAAGTACATGCCTGAGATAAATCCAAAAATCTGATTTGTCCTTAGCCAGTCCAGAATTTTAAGGTCCATGCAGTTATGACCACTCTTGGCTGATTTATATTACACCTATCTCGTCTTTGAGTGTTACACTGTCTGTAACATCAAAGTTAATCAATCACAAAATACTGGCATTGCTCAGCACTGGGATTTTCAGCTGTGCTTTAAGGACTCAGACATTCCAACTGCTTTCTTCTCACTTTGAATTTCTTGACAGAGGTCCAGCACAAAATGGTTTCTGTCAGCAAATCTCTGGGGCTTAAATGAGGATTCCCCTCATCTACTTGCACCCCTGAAAGCTGAAGCCTTCCTAGTGATCCATGTTCCCACTACAGCAGAGCAATGGGCAGGCAACTGAAAAGGATGACTCACTGTGCTTTAGGAGGATGTTTAAGAAGAGAGGCTGAATTACCATCTAGAAAGGTTTTCTCTTTCCATCAAGAGTGAGCCTGGGAGACAAATTTAGCTCAGACCACCCTCCTCCCCTGTACCCCTCTCACAGCATCGGCAAATACAAATTGCAGGGCAATGAGTGCTATAGAATCGTCTCTAGAAGTGAGCCAGGACTGTCTCTCAGTCACTCATGGATGCTTAGAGGCATGGGGGCACTTCAAGTTGACACATGCAAAATTCACATGCACGGACATTCTCAGCACAGTGGTATTCTGGGACTAATCGCAAGTGAACTGATCTAGCAGCACTTCCCAGAAAAAGTCTTTTACAAAGAAAGCTCTAAAAAGATCCCGGACTATTATCTGCATTTCCAGCGTACTGCTGTTTACACTGGAATTCTGCAACAAAAAAAAAAATCAAACCAAATTCATGCTTTGACTGGTAGAGGAAGGTGGAACTGAAGGGAAGTCATAGAGAAATATGTTGCAGTATTTCTCACTCCAAAGAGAGATCCCTTTCTTAAGGAGGAGTTGTTTTGATTTGAATTACAAAAAAACCTTTTGTGAAGTGAAAGACAGACTGGTGCTGCAGAAGAGCCATTGTCTCTTCTCTACCATTGCCCTGACCTCTGCTAGCCCCTCCTCCCCTCAGTCACTAATATTTGCATTCTCAGGCAGGTCAGAAGATCCCAATTCACTTCAGGGCCCCAAAAGCTACATTTCTCGCCTGTGAAATCCTTCAGGACCCATTGCTATTAATTTCTGCGTATGTCCTGTACCCTGACTTCTCCTGACTCCTCTTCATGCTCTCCCTCCTGTGAAATGCTAACTCTACATCACTTTGAGTAATCTGATTATTGTAGACTTAAAAAAAAACACCAAAAAACTCCCTCCTCTTCTTTGCTTAAGCATGCCCTTGTGTGAGTATCCATCCCTGGATGATTCCAGCCCATTCTAATATCAATACAAAATGTATTTATTTGGATTTTCAAAGGAACTTAAGAAAGCTACATGCCTAATTCTCTAAAGCCTTTGGAATATTCTCCCTTTTACTGGCCTCTTCATGTCCTTTTCCTTGTTCTACAATCATGAGATTATTTTAATCATCTTACTGTACCATGGCACTCTTCAAAATGCTTTCAGGACACAGTTTGGTTGAACAGTGTGGTTTACTTCATTCCACTTTTATGTAGAGAAATAAATCCGGACAAGTCTATGTCTGCTTAGTCTGTGTGGTACTTCAACTAAAGTTTGTTTCAGAAGTAAGGGCCCGGCAAACAAGACATGAATTTTTCAGGATTTGACTCATATTTCTTACATTCACTGTGTTCATAGTGGAGAGATGCCTGCAGATTGCAACCAGTTCTAGATTAGAGGTGGCTCCAACTACTAAGATCCTATCAGCACCAGGGGATGTTTACTCAGGTTTCAAGCTCTACAGAGCTACTCCTTTTTCAAGAGGGAGGTAGAAGCATCAGAGAGACTAGAAACATCAACTGGTATCCAAAAAAAGTAAAATCAAGATGATGAATGAAACTGTACCAAAAATCAGAATTTCTTCAAATGATATTTCAAGATAACAATCTAAGCTGAAGAACTTGGATATCAGAAAGACTATTCTCTTCCTCTTCTACTCTCTTACCAGTGATGGTGTCCTAATACATTAAGCATTAAACAGACAACACAGAGGAAAACTTTAAAATTGAATCTAGTCCCCTAAAGTCCATGGAATATTCTTCATTAGTTGCAACACAGTCTAGGACTTCACCTAACTGAAGCAGACCAGTTCAGCTGACTGCCATCAGTTCACTGACACTTGCTCTAAATTACCTGTGAATTTACACTGGGCCCAAATAGCATGATCTCAGGTGACCCACAAACTTGATCTACATTGCAAACATGTAACAAAATCCCAGGATCTTATTTCCCTAGGAACACTGTCTATGCCCTGATGATACCTACTTGTCTCCCATAGGCCAGTTTAGCATCAAACTTTGGATCTAAATATCGAGATTGTTTCCACAGGTTCCTTCTCAAGGGCAGGTCTAGCTGGCCTCATTTCACACAGATAAGTGGCTAACAAACTGAGCCAACAGCATTCCGTGTGCCGATGTACATGTGCTGGGCTTCTATCAGGTTATGGATCAAATCAAACTGCAATAATGCCTCTCTAAGTACCGGTCGTTACTGTCTCTTAGCAACAGATGGGAGACAATTCCCTGAGAGAAAGAAAACAAAAGGAGCAATCCTAACCTCCAACACACTGCATTTATACTTCCTACCACAGGAAAGAAAGGAACACAGCTTTTGAGTTGCCACTTTCTTTGCATGTGCTCCACCCTCACCCGCTTCATGTGCTTGCACACACAGCCGCGTTGCACGCACAGCTGCACTTGCAAAATCTGCCTTGATGTATTTGCAATTATTTACACACAAAAAAAAGAGGAAAAAAGAAAAAGAAATAGCATCTCTCACATGCTGATTTTAAAAAAGAATTAGAGAAATGAACCTCACAAGTACATTTTTATTACTACCCCAGAGTAGGAACAAACGATTTGGCTGAAGGTCCAGCAGCTGCTCTGAGCTGGTTTTCCTAACCAGTCTGCACCATTTTAAAGTGTGCACCACCTGACTGCTCATGATAATGGCTCAGAGTTTTCCCACTAGCTTGCTTATGCTCCAACACAGTGGAAAGCACAGACTGTTTGGGAAAAAACATGCATGAGAAAATCCTTAATTAATTATGAAATATAATGCCAAAAATTTTAACAAAATCAGAAATCTCCCTGACGGCAGACAACGTCATTCACGGGCCTTGGGGTTTTTTTCTTCTCTTTCAGAAACAGGACGACAGCCCTAAAGCCCACTGCAGAGTGGTCTAGAGCCAACCTCTGGCCACAGAGCACCTCAGAAACATCCTCAGAAGGCTTATTCATGTCAGGGTTCCTGCCCAGCTTTACACACCTAGAACATTTAGGCTATTCAAAAACGCACCCATTTGGGGTGCCCAGACAGACCTAAACTCTTCACCCAATACTCAATGGTAACCAGTCACATTTCCTCTTGGACAAGTGGAAAATTATGCCATTTTGTCAGGTCCAAGAGCTAGATGAGTCTAAAAATACCACCTGTCCCACTGCTCCAAGGCTGCCCAGAGCTGGGTTTCATAGTTCCCCTTCAAATACATTTGTTTGCTTGTGACAGACTGAAGAAAACCTCTCTCTCATTGTGGCATTCCTTCTCTGCACACATGTTCTTGCAGAACACAATCATATCACACACAGTCAAACTCTAGCTTCCTGTGAAACAGAGCAAAGAATTAGACCATTATATTTTAAACATAAAGGGGAAGTTGAGCTAATGAAGCTTGCTGCAGCCCCTGAACTGAAGGGCTCCAGCAGGCAGACTGCCCTCCCCAGCCTTCCCATAGCCTCTGACTGGCCTGGAGGGTCTGCGAGGCTGTGCTGCTGTGAACGGGCCCTGCATGTTGCAGGAAAAGGCCAGCGCCACTCCGAGCTATTCACAGCTGATGGGTCCAGTGTTCTGGGTTGTGGCAGGGGGGCAGTGTTGGCAGCTGTGTTTCTAATCTGTGCATAGTCTAGAGCAAAGCCAAAAACGTAGCTTTGATACACACTTGCTTTTTCTTTACAGAGGTGCAAATAGATGGGAAACCTTAAAAGGAATTACTAAAATTTTAATTTTAGAAGGGGCTTGGTGATCAAAATAGTTTTTTCAAAGTATTATGATGCTTTTAAATGAAAACCAGATAAAATTTGACCTTACTTCCTCTGAAGTCAACTGCGTTACTTTGCTAGGAAACATGAAGCACATCTCTCCAATCCTCAATCTGTTTCTGCAACCTGCCCTTTTCTCAGTACTACCACAGCTTTCTCCCCTGCCTTACAAAAACAATTATTAAAGCAGCTTGGGGACCTACCACCAGGACAGTCCTCTGGAAACTGGAACAACTATTTTCAATGTAGGTATCTCATATCTGCAGAACTGCAGTTAGGATTAGGTATGACTTTGTTCACCACTCCATCCAGCCACAGGAACTGTCCCTGCTGAAGAAAGGGCATCAACCATACTACCTACATGCCAATGCACCTGCTGGTGAGTTTAGCAAACCATTCATTCAGGCTGCCATCTTCTCTTCTCCAAAACTTTCCCTTCAGCTGCCTTTTCATTAGAGACTGAATCGTAGCACCTACTATCTAGCAAGGAAATTCACACAAGGAGTTCCCTTTAGAGCCAATACTCCTGCCATTCATCCTATCTGCCAGTGCAGCAGCTCCCAATCCACCACTAGTCACCTCAGACACTGCTGGCACTACTTCCCCCAAAGACCCATCTCTATCAGTCCAAAGAACAAATCTCTAAACATGCCGCCAAAGCCAACAGCTGGTTTAAACCTCATCTACCACTTTACACACTGGATTGAATTTAGCCTTTGCAAGAGTCCCAATTGCATTTGTGAACTCAGCTGATCGCCAGTTACTGAGTGCTCACACATAGCAGAGCTTTTATTTATAATAAAATATTTAGAGTAGAAAAACACCACAGAATTTTAAAAAAGAAACACTCTCAGACTGCCAGTGCCTTGTGGTGCATCTATGCAGATGCTTGGAATTCCTTACATAAATAAAGCTGGAATTTAAAGTTCTGCCAATTAAATAAATGTCTGTTTCAACTCAGTTTTGTATTAAAACAGTAACCAATTTCACTCATACAAAATAAAGTGTGAAGTCCTGGATTATAAATAGGCTCCATTTGTGGATCTCTTTTCACAGTTACTCTGCCTAAACAGCTGACTGTTCAGAGGAAAAAAAATACACCCCATTTGCATACCTAAGCACAATTGCATTAGCCAGCTTAAAAGGCAGAACATACACACACAGTTGCATTTAGATATCAAATATCTTAAAGTGTTGGTCATTCTCATAGAAAATGCAATAAATCTAAAAGCATTTTAAGAACCAGTGTTTAGAAGCTTATAGAGGCACCATCTTTTCTAGTCAACTGTTTCAGTCTTTGCACAGTAAAGGTACCACGAAATTCTGGATGCTCCATCAGCTCATATCAATACAGGATCCTTTATCAAAACATTTTTTATCTGAGCCGTGTACCAAATTAAGGAATTGTGTTTAAATGCACTACAGATGGTGGACAAAGCAAAAACAGGAGGAAAACTGGAACTGTGACTCTTCCTTCTCTGCTAACAGCCTAAGCAGAGTGTCCTGCTCTCTGTACTCTGGGAATTACTCTTCTGAACTGGGAAGAGCCCACCTTCTTTTTTTCAGTCTACTGACCCTGAAAGCCATCCTGTGGTTTTCTTGGGAGTAAAGCTTAGAATACTCTCTGCTAGTCTTCTAGTAGGAAGCAGAAGAGAAGCAAAACAAGAAATGACAAAAAAATCTGCAGGGCACTTAACTGAACTTTGAAAAACCAACACAAAGCTCTGACACCAATATCCCTGACAACACAAAAACAGCCATGCCAAAGCACAGGGCCTTGCCCTTGCTGTCAGCCACTTGGGACTGAAAGCAGATAATACAAAACACGCATGAGAAACATCGAGAAACCACAGCAGGAAGTAATAAGCACAGGATGTCACAAGAAGTACTTATATTTATTTTTCTTATTCTTTAATTCACCTCTGAAAAACCTAAAATCTTCTTCAGGGCAATGCTCTACTGAAAGCACCTCACAGCTGGGAGCACATCACCACTATAGCTAGGTGGCTGTGTATGACTGGATTCTGATGCTTACTATCTTTTCAGTTTTAATGGAAAATACAGTTTGTCATGCTATTAGTGCCTCCAGACTTGAGTGGAGCCTATAAGCATTACAATCCCTTTATGTATATACTGGCAAGGTGGCTGGAGTTTTTGTTCTGACTTTTATTTCTCCCCTAGTAGGATGGTCCTCGAGGCACTGCAAGATACCTCAATGGGAAAGGGCTGCTGTCTGCTCAAAGCCCTTTTCAGTGACTCCTGGCTCTCTCCAGCTAGCAATCCAAACGTTTGTTGGCTTCACTTACTGTTCTACAAAGCAACATAAGGCAAGATGCGGTTACCCACAAGTCTCTATACTACTCCTTGTTTTATTACTCCTAGCAAACGGAGTAGATAACAGTAAAAGCAAAGCATTTGATTACTGCCTGCTAAGTACAGAACCTGTACAGAGCCTCTTTATTTTTTGAATACCACAGTAAAGCTATGCATGACCATTTGGTTTGAAACAGACCACACAAATTACTCCCTGCTCACTGTATTGACTCTCAGCTGGTTGCTTGCTCTCCTATCACGGTACCATACAATAAAGCACCAATCTCTGTTTCAAATGCACATGCTGATTGAATGGGCATAATTCTACAGAATTAGGAAGTGCTGACTTCAGCCTTAAAGGTGACAGGTCCCTTGGTACTGATGGGATTTCTGGCTCATTATCACAGTGCTAATTTACATGGCTTTTATCCCATCACTCCCGATGTCTTGTCAATTACTGATTGGAAAGGCAGGCTGGTACCTCATCTTTACCTTACCCTTGCCCTGGGGCTGCCAGCAATGCTTCTAATTACAGAACTGTCACAAACCAAACTCCATCTTTAGGGCAGAACTCTTACAAGAGTGAGCCACACATGAAGTGATGCCAGAAATCTTCTGAGATGTAACCCACGGCCCTGGATCCAAGGTCCCCCTGTGCATTATAGTGCTGCTGGCACTCCATACAAGAGGCAGAAAACTAATAGCAATGACTGTTCTGAATCTAGATGACTAATTATGGTGGTTATTGCTTACAAAACCATCCCATTATTGTAGCATTCCCTTCAAAACCCATTGTTTTTAATTAAATGTAACATTACTACTACAACAAATAATATTAAGCCTTATTACCCAAATGAAGTAATTTCTAGGAAATGCCTTTCTTCCATCATAAATGATGTTGATATTTTTTATTTTCTAAGTATTTAATTTTTCATGTCTGAATGCTGAAGAGACAAAATAACCACAGGTTTATTTCAGGAAAATCTGCTTTGAGTGCTACTTGGATTTGTTGTCTTTCCTACAAAAGCTTAATAAATCACCACTAAATTGTAAGGGAGAGATGGCATGGTTCAAGCAAACTCTGCAAAACACTAGACTATTTCACACACCTCTGTAAAATAAATAGAGCATTGATCATACTAATATTGGCAAAAACGAAGTCTTTTCAGGCAATTATGACAGGAACTTCGATCAGAAACTGGGTAACAAAGTAAAAAGAAATCCTAGTACAGCTGGTCATGAACAAAGACATGCTAAAGATAGTGAAGCCCTCATCAGAATACCTCCAAGACACGTATATACACATTTCACAATTATCCAAAAGAGCTGGGTAAAGGAGGTATGGCACGAGTGACAACTTCCTTCCCAGAATTCAAACTTCTTTCCTTCAGCTATTTCCAGAAACAGCAGAAGGAACAATAGAGGATATGGATGAAGGAGACAGGCAGACCTGAGAAGAAGTGAGGTGTGTGAACAGAAGGACAGCTTTTCCTTACAGGTTTTCACATGCTGCCCTGGCATAAGATAGCACTGGAATGCTAACGAGCCTGCACCTCAGGGGAGTGACTCCAGCGGTTCCTTGCTTAAAATTTAGAATATGCCTAAATGCTGTCTCTGAAATTATTAATGACTTTTGACTTAAGACAAAATTAAATGCTGTCCTTGACATGATAAAATAAGTGATGGTAACAACATGAGCTATGTCCAGGAACATGTTGACACACCTTGCGAAGATTTCTGCACTCCATTGCTTCTTTTTTCATTCCTTGATAAACCCAGTTATAACATCCTTGCTTTTAGGTCTACAACATGTGATGGGATGTTTTGTTCTAGTTTAGTGGCAAAAGGAAAGCAAATGCATCATTTGTATATCAGAAGGTGGTTTTTCTCCTAATGGGACAAGTTTTCCCCAGGCCTCACAAGGACAGGGAACACAACCCACCCTGGCTCCATGGTGCCAGTTCATGGAGGTCTCTCTAAAGACAGCAAACATGCTTGACTGCTCTGTGTCTTTTAGTTCACATTACTCCAAGACATGCACTTAGGTTTAGGATCTGGCAGGATCTGTTCCTCTTAGTCTTGGTGCTTCTGCATTTAGATCTCCAAATTTCATGCTGAGCACTCACCACCTACCTCTTTCTTAGAAAGACATTTAATATGGGAACTCCCTGTCAGTAAGACCCTGTGGGACACAACTTGCATGGCAGACCACCAATGCAACTTAGAGCTGGTTAAAAAGGATTTTGATTTTATAGAAACTATCTGTGGCTTTTACCAAGGCTTAAATTTTATATTAAAAAGTACATAAACATGTATACATCTTCAGTTCCTCTAACCCTTGCTATACTTTCCCTCCCTTGAGTGTCCAAGAAAGTGTGAATTGACACATACAGGTAACCAAGGTGACCACCAAACCACAGCCAAAATGCAAGGAGTAGATTTATTTCATTGCATTGCTAACAACACTGGGCGGCAGAGACACAGAGACACACAGGCTCTGTTAGGCTCAGCTCAGCCTGGGGCAGACACACAGACACACAGGTTCTGTTAAGGCCCAGCTCATCCTGAGGCAGAGACACAAGGAGACACAGACTCCATTCTGCTCAGCTCATCCCAGTGGACAGTGGCAGGGGAAGAAGGCCCTGCCTGCCCCCATACAAAGGGCTTCACAAAAGCAGAGTTTATCACAAGGCTGTGTTTTTATGATCTCCCTCTCCGTCTCTCCCAGCAGGAGGCTCAGGCATGTCCCTGAGAGTGTTATCTCTACACAGGAATTCTACTTCTCAAAGCAGGCAGGGGATGAACAACACTAGGCATAATAAATGGAGTTTCCCCACACTGGTATCAGCATTCTCAGCTGTAAGGTCACTTCGAGCAAAACTATTCCCTCCTTGCCAAATCTTCTGCTTTTAACCCTTTCCTCCCAACACAAGACTTGTTTGGACTAAGAATTTCACAGGATGTATAAAGAAACGTTTTCCTTACTTGCTTCTCGCATTAGAGTGCTGCTTATTCTTTGTGGTTTTTGTGTATTGTTTCTAGAGACTTCAGCTTTCTTAAATCAACATGACTAGCTCAAGAGAAGGGAATTACTTAATCCCCTGGCAGAATACATGGAATTATTTAGAGAAAAATATTTCTGCATTGATGAAAAGTAATTGTCTTTCACTGTGCGGGTTAATTTTTATTGTTCTCTAGTCACGATCTATTCCCTTAAATTTAAACACAGAATGACAAACTAGCAATTCCTGAATTTAAATCCCACCAATAAAATGGTACCATTTATAATCTGGAGTAATCCACCTACAGTAAATCGCTTCGGACTGTCCACTGGCATTTCTTCATTCGCAAAAGAAACAGCATCATTTGTCTTCATCCTTGCCATGACAACATAAACACTGTACACATTGAGACAAAGCCTGTCTATCCTATCTCTTAGAGTTGTAAGGAGTAGTTCTTAAGTTAAAAATAAAAGAGAGCAGCAGGTCCACCTCCTTCCTATGCTGGGGGCCCCAGAGCTGGGCAAAGTACTCTAGATGGGGTCTCAGGAAAGCAGAATAGAAAACTCACATCCTAGCCACGGATAAAACACCAGATTTTAGTTAAGGATGTTAACAAATGTTTCCAGGGTAACCTAACGGAATCAAATGAAAAACAACACAGAGCTGCTCTTACCTTTGTAAATGGACACAACAATGCACATCTCCTGTTAATGGGGCTCTCTTGCACGTGAGCACCTTCTACTCATGACAGCCACCACCAGTTTTGCATGGAGCAGCTTAAGCACTCCTTAAGAAAGTAGGTACCAGAAAGCTTCTGGAGCACAATGTGGAAGTTGAGCTCTTCAAAACTATTCAGCAAAAAATTAAATTAGTCAGCATATACCTTATATCACTGAGACATATACCACAGAAACATCCAAAGACACTGGCAAGTATTAGTCCTTTCTCTTTACCACTCTACTCACAAAGAGCAATTAAGTCTGAGTTACATCATTGTTTTTCCATTGCAATATCCTCAGACTGGAAAGCAAAGCTTTTAGAGATAAAAATGATATAACTGAACTACATAGAGACAGGACCTGATACGGCTGAACTGCAAGGTAATAGAAGCTCTCTGCCTAAAATGTCCAGGGAGTTACTACCTCACCTAAGGGGGCACCTTCTTTGCTGACTCTCACCTGCCAATCAGGAACTAAGAGCACAGTTTATAAAAAAAGCCTCTCCTATGTCCTTCTCCCTTTTGAGTCATCACAGCAGTCACTGATACCCTTCAAATTCAGTAAAAAACCAGTAATAGAGGAACAACACTTTCCAACTGTTTTCCTAAAACCAAACTTTCATGTTACCAGATTTTAAAAGATTCATTCACATACACTAGCATAAACTAGCCTCTATCACATAAGTCACACAGAGAACAAATGTTTAAAAGACACGCTCTATTTTCCAAAGGCTCGTTATGGTGACCATTAACTATGGGAAGGTTTATTCCAGCTACCACCAGTGAGCCATGCAAGGATGTTTTAAATGCTCAGACTCACCAGATAAAACTTCAATCATCCTAAGAACATCTTGCCCTACTGAAGCATGTTCCAGAGACAATTCTGCACTGGCTAAGTATCTCACAAGCTATTGTTTCTACACCACGCTTTCCATCATGTTACATTTTTTATAGTTTTGGTAGGACATACACTTAGAATTGGCTTTTGTAAAACATCTTTGACGACTGGCAGATTGTATCTGAACCGGCTGCATGACCAGAGAAATGGCATTTTTTCTGCAAAACACCCAAACCCTTTACAGAATGTACACCAGAAAGGACAAGCCTCTGACAGAGATTTACGCCTCCTTTGTATAGAGCAGGTGCTCTTAAAAAAAAAGAATAATCACTAATTCTACAGTATCCCTGGGCTCTTATTGATACGTGATCTTGATTATCAAGATGCTAGTTGCTAAAACCATATTCTTGTCTCCACGAAGTATACCAGTGGTAGGATAATGTGGTATCAAACTCCATTCACATCTTGTTCCATTGTAATGAAGATAGAAATATCTTATCTATAATCTAGGTGGAGAACAGAAAAGATAAAAACAGGTATTATTACTCAGAGGTGATACCAGCTGCTTTGTACGGACACTCAGGGAATTACTTAAATTCCCTGACAATGCAAAAAAAAAAAAAAA